>CP139507.1:150860808-151460808 GCA_021014915.2 Artemisia tridentata subsp. tridentata | reverse complement strand
ACATCGAATAGTTATAAATAAATAGATAACAAGGTGTTTTATCAATTGAACTTTTTTAGTGAATATATACTCAACAATAATTCGATCATGCACTTGCAAAAGCCAATATCACATGATTACAAACGTGATTAAAACAACTTAACAATTCTGGTCTGATATTTTACCAAACTGTATATAAGTATTTTTGGAAGGTTGAACGAAAGTTAAAACTTTATCAATGTACAGTGGGTAAGGATAAGAGCACCATTTACAAACAGTGTTCTGATATCTTGTCTAAAGTTATATAAAAAATTGACTAATATTATATTCATATTTATCAAAGGTGTTACTCCCTCCGTCTCAATTTAATTATTATGAGAGAGAAATCACAAAGTTTAATAAAAGTGGGGGCACTTTAATTTTCAATCACAAAACTGAAATATTCCTCCAGTAAATTCTCTAGTTTTTACTTAATAAGGAAAGTGGATAATTAATTTGAGACATGCATAAAAGGAAATATGGACAATTAAATTGAGACGGAGAGACTAGTAAACTACGGGAAAGTATTAGAAATTTGGACCATTAAATTAATTAAGGTTAATTTAACTAACTTCCAAAGAAATTAAGGACCGACTTTTTCATAGTCATAGCTTTTGACTTTGATAAGATTAGATGAGTTTAAAGCAAACTGGTTTGCTTCTAGAAGAAGAAATGAGATGCCATGCAAGCTAATGAAAACTCAAAACATCATTAACTGATTGAAATTTTGAGTTTTAGCATAAAGTTGAAAATATTGTTAAGTAGGAATGTAGCCTCATATTGGTCGTAGTCGTATGCTTGTTACACACGAATGGATATCTTATGTTGAAAGCAATTGTTTTTACATGTAAAGTTCTTTTGTTGATGTCATGCATGTTGATTGAATATGTGGTATTTGTACATAGATCGTGTAGTTCCGAGTCAACCATTTAGCTCTTACGTAGACATAGTATATATATGATCATATGAACGGAGATAAGTGATTTTATCAAAAGCGAGACCAAACAACAAGATATGCAATGATTGTCGTTTAATGGGAACTGATTCGTTTGGATTGAAGAATTATCGTGTTTCTTCCTAAACTCTTCCGACTGAAGATGGTAAAGCTTATAAATTAACGTGCTACTATCATTTCTTCATTACAGATCTTCTTTGATCAGTAATTTAATTGTGTCGGACATTAGCGTTAATGTTTGTTACCATTGTTAATGCAACTCGTTGATCATGCACCATCTAGATGTTCATATGAAAAGAGGTGTTAGAAACCTTAAAATTATAATAACAATACTTTGAGATAAAAAGAAGATGAGTAGCGATTAAAGTCAAGGGGCAACCACCTTTAATTATCGGTGGGTATTTACCAAAAGTCCAAAACACCAATCAAAAGTCCAAATTTTGCATTAAAAAACTTGTTCCATACGAATTTTACTATTGCTAGATTAATATGTGAAATAAATGTGACAACTTTAACTCGTCTGCGTGGAAGTAGCTTAACACTATGAAAGATATTAAAAAGACCATAACTAATATGAGAAGAATAATGTGATGTAACCGTTTTTATATTCAATAGCAAAAACGTGCACCATACATCAAGTCTCTTTCAAAACATATTATGTTCACGTCGTGATTTTGATCCCACAACATAGTGTTGAATGCCCGTTTCTTGCCATTGAACAATAAAATGTTCGCTTACTCGCCTTTGAACATCAATACGTTCGCGTTTTCAATATTATGTTACAACTTGCAAATATCAAAAATCCGTAGTGTTATACCTCGAACAAACTATTCTTCAGTGAAACTAAACATTCCGAGAAGACAAAATTGACATAAGGACATAGTCGCACACGATCATTGCAACCTGGGCCGTCTTTGAAAGTGTGTATAGTGGGCGACCGCTCAAGGTCTCTAAAATTTAGGAGTTCCAAAATATGTCTCGTTAACAATTATATGCCTGTGTACATATATTTGTCACGAAAAAAGAAATATTTAGATAAAAAAACTCTTAAATGAGTAAATATGTTGAACGTTTAGATAACTAATTGCATTATATCATATAAACGGTGACGCTTTATATATAACATTCTTTCTCGAAATGCCTCAGTATCTAATTTTGTCCAAAATTCTCAAAATTTTCAAAAATTCAAGGACGACCCTGATTGCTACAAGAACCTTGTTGAACAAATACTCGGATCATCTCTTTTGGATCATCTCTTTATGGCATCTCTAGTTATCTATAATGCACGTCTCTAAAAAGCCAATCATCAAAAATATAAAAACTTTCTTTATGCCGGTACACAATAGTTTATGTAACTAGAAAACTCAGGTGGCGTTTGTTTTAGGGGTATTGAATGATTGAAGTGGGTTCCACAATTAAATCAGCCGTTTGGTAGGAAAAAAGTGAGCCCAAGTAATGGGTTTAATTCCAAATATATAGCATGCATGAATGTTGAGGGTAAGCTGGGATATGTCAACTCTATCAATTATGTGGTTCCATTATTCACTACAACCATATATATTCTCTGTTTATGATTTTTTTAATAATAAATTTAATTTTATATAATTTATTATATTATAAATAATTATTTATATATTTTATAATATATTTTCTCTCTCATATATTAAATCCAAATCCAAAACCCATTTACAAACCAAACAGGCCCTCATACCCCATAAATTAGTGGAATAACTGTTATACACGCAGTAAAAAAATATAAAAATAAGTAATAATTCTTTTCTTTCCTCATCTAAACGAGAATACATGCAAAGGGATTGATGTATATTGTTTAACCGAGATATTCTAGAATTATTTCTAATCATCCTTTTTTTTTTTTTTTTTTTTTTTTTTTTTTTTAAATGCATAACTAATTAGGTTTGAGGGTATCGGGAGGAGTTCCCCTTTATTCTGCTAAACCCGACCAGAGTAAGCCTTATTCGGGTTAGTTTAATCGAGATTTGGGGTAGAAAAACCTTACTCGTACCCAAGATTAGTAAAGTGTGGACTATTCGGGCCTGGTTGTTCGTGTTCGAGTTAATCGGGTACGTGTTTAACTTGAGAAAAAACATAAAAATATAAAAGGTGGGTAGATTTCTATAAAAGCCAATCAAATGTATGAAAAATATTAAAATATCTTATGCAAGTAATTTAGGTTAACACGAAAATGGTAATGTTGTCACCTAAATCACACGTATATACTAAAATAGAGAGAGAAAGTGAGTGTGAACACTTCTATCCTAGAGAGAGAAACGATGTCTCGCAAGACATAACATTGACACACACATTAGTACCCATAAGGTAGGGGTATTTATACCCTTACAACCAAACGTTGAGAGACCTCTCAACATATTAGATTCCCCTCGGCAACTATACGAGTGTTGCAAGGGTAGAAGGCCTCATAACAACACAAACACTTACATAACGTGCCCTAACTATTACATTAGTTACATAGAAGTTCATGCACTAATGATTTACATTTTTTATGTTCTAACAATCTTCCCCAAAGGGTAAATCATGCAGGTCTTCTATTGGTAGGTATCTTGTAGACTTCAACTTCGGTATCCTATGCACAGTTCCATGAATTTCCAGATACCTCGAAACCTAAGTCTTTTATCCAAGTATTGAGCAACTAATCCAAGCCATACCTTTTGATCATCATCAAGAATGGTAGTCAGCTTGCGAAGATCTTGATTCAACAGCTCCCTTACATTTCCTTGAACCCACCTTAGTGTACCTGAGCTGAACTCCCTTAAGTCGTCCATTCTCATCAACCTCTTTTCCCATAATCATTTTCATTATATAATTCCAAGACGAAGTCTTGGCTCTTCAAAGCACAACCATGTTTTTAACTGATGAATACCAGGGAAAGTGAGGGTTGTAGGTCTGAGATTGACCTTGTTTTAAATGCTTTCAACTCTCATTTGGAAGTATTCCACATGTACGATAGTTACTTGTGACCTCATGAAGATTCTCAGTGAATATCGAATGTCTTCTTCATTTCCATGGTCAAAATGGTAACTTATCGTTGATTGGTACATGTGTTCAATGTATTGAAGATGGAGGTGGTGGTAATGAGCTTAAGTGAAGACATAATCGAATCCATTATCTCTTCTAACTATGAAGTCGATGATGCCGTCATATAGTGTACAAGTGAAGACATACATATAGTGTACAATCCGGCTATTTGTGAAGACATACATATAATATACAATCCAGCTATTTGTGTAAGTGAAGACATACATATATTGTACAATTCAGCTATTTAGGACTTTTGTATTAGTGAAGACATATATATAGTATACAATCCGGCTATTTGTGAATACTTCATGACGAGGTCTAGCATTCCAGTGTCTGTCAATGAAGAACTTCTGTGCATCTTCGTTCATTCCCGTTATACCCAAATAAGCTTCAATCTTGTAAGATTCTTGTCTAAACTCAGTATGGACGAACTTCTCGTAATGAATACCTACCTCGAGGAACTTTTCATTGTACTTGTCATGCCCAGATATAAGGTAGTGTAAACCATAATTTTCATACGATGTAGTTTCAAGAAACATGAGTAGAGGGTGTGTTTATAACACCCCCAAAACCAGGTCCAGCGGAAGCATACATGTCACTGGGGTGCTACTTAATTGGTATCTCAACACAAGGTACAAAGAACGGTTTTACCTCAACCGGTTAGAAGAAAATTTATTAACAAAAAGTGTTAAATTTACATTATTCAAAAGTAGTGCGAAAATAGGCCCACAAAATAAATAAAGCGGTCCCAACATATATATCAGAGGCGTCTATGACCGTGCCCCTTGCCAAGCGCCTCCAAAAGTAATGTGGAAAACTAGAAGGGGGGGGTTGAATAGTTTTACCGATTAAAATTAATTCGCTTTGTTACTCTATGTTAATTCAAAGGAAACAAGCACAAACAATTATTCACACAATATATATGAAAAGTAAAGAGAGGAAAGATCAAACCACACAACATGGATGTTTATAGTGGTTCGGCTACAAGGACTCTCTTCCTTGCCCTACTCCACTCCTCGAGCCTCTAACTCGAGAGTTATCCTTCACTAAGAAACAAACTCTCTTCTAGGTGGAGTAAAAACCTTTACACGTTGCTTACTTCCTTTTCCGGTACTAAGCTAAACACCGAGTTCTACTTCAGGGCAGAACCAACCCAACGTCGCCTATACAATTACCGACACTAAGCTAGATGTCGAGTTCTTTCACAAGGGTACAACCACTCCCTACACTCTTTGTGTTTTGAGGACTAAAACACTAACCACACTCACTGAGATAAATGAAACAAATGATGATGTGTGAATTATACAAAGATCACACAGTAACTATACTAAAGGTTTACACGTCTGTGTTGAACCTTGATGCTTAATCTTCTTTGCTACAAAAGAAAGATCAAATGATATGAATGAATGATGTTAGTAATATGAATGAGTATGTACTTAAGCTATATGAGTGATGAGAAGGCCAAGTGATCAGCTTGCTATTTAAAGGCAAGCTAATAAACACTCGGCGGATCCGGCGGATCCCTTGGGATCCATCCTTTATGTCGAAGGGATCCGTGGGTATGCCAGAGGTAAGACAGCTAAGAGATTTTCCAAATCTCTCCAATCTTTCCATATCTTTGTGTTGTCATATCAAGATCTTCCAATGTCAACTATCTTACTTGAAGATCTATCCAAGATATTACAAGATCTTACCAAGATTACATGTATGATGCATGCCATGATGTCATTGTATCATTTTAGAAATAAAGTTTCCTTTTAAGGAAATAAACATGTAGATGTATGAAATGTATTTCCAAGTAAACTTGTGAAATGTAAAATGTGTTCTAAAAAGACTTTAGCTAGTATTTATAATTTGCTTAAAGATATACTTTGTAATTGTCATTAACAAAACTAAGTAAAGATCGTAAAATATAAATAATGTTTTTAGAACGATATTTGTATTAACAATCTCCCCCTTTTTGTTGATGACAAAACATAAAGTATATTTTTGAGCAAAAGAATAAGTATAGCATGAGTTCTTTAAAATATAGATTAAGTTTGTTTTATTTGAGTTTAAAAACTATTTTTATGCAAAAAGTGTATGTACTGTGATGATTCACAGTTATGCAAACTTAATCCTTTCTCCCCCTTTTTGTCGAAACAAAAAGAAGAGTTGCGTAGCACAATGTGATTTTGAGAACTTTAAGAGCTCCCCCTTGTTTGATACTCCCCCTAAATGGAGTAACAAGGTAATGATGCATGATTCTACAAAACAAATGGTTAGAATATGATATGCTCCCCCTTGATGTATACTCCCCATTATAAGAGTCTCAACGTATACATTTGAAGAGTATGAGATGCTACAAAAAAAATGTTAGTTGTGAATAGCTTCAATGGAGAAGCATAATGCATATGAAATGGTCATTCAAATAGGACTTTCAATCTAGTTGACTTGTTAGGAATATAAATATTCAGATGAAGACTCGGTCACCCCGAGCATCTATTTAGCATCTACATAGCTCGTAGGCTTATTTATATTAGCTTAGCAATATTAGTATTAGTATTATTAGTTTAGTCGTATTTATATTTGTGGAGTGGGTCGGGGCTTTCCCCATTGTTAGCTCACTCCACAGCCCACTAGGGGCATAATATTAGTAAGTATAAATACCCCTTCCCACACTTGAGAAGGGTTGGAACTCTTGTCACAATTTCACCTACCAATCTAATAGATCCAGATTTTCTCTCAAGAGTCTCCCTCTCTCTCTCTCTAGTTCATCTCATCTAAACCATGGATCTAATCTTCCATGAACCAAGACCACCCGAATCATCCACACAATCAAGATGGGTATTTCCTACATGACTTGAAAAAGTCAAAATGTAGTGTCTGATCAAAATTTTGTACCTAAAGTACATGATCAAACTATAATGTAGATTCCAAATAACTATAATGTTAGTCACCTAAATAATGATAATATGCTGTATGTTGATCACTCATAAGCATAAAAACATCACATTCATTAATTGAAAATTATGTGACAAAAGTCACAAGCATGATATGATGTTACATTACAAAATAAATCCTAAATGAAGACAACTACTACAACATCATCCTAGAAAGTTCCTAACAGCGCTTTTATTGAGGCGGATGAGAGATTGCATTGAGACGCTCGAGAACATGGTTCAAGATGAACCTCATCTCATTTTGAAGCTCATGGACCAAAATGTTGGTCCTTTGGGCCAAGTGAGCCGTTCTCTCACAATGTGCGCAATCATGACTTGAAAAGCCAGGAGGAAGACTAGGCTCCAAGTTTTGTGGTGGTGGTGGTGGTGGTGGTTGGTTGTTGTTGTTGGATGGTTGTTGTTGTTGTTCATTGGTTGGTGGTGGTGTTTGGAGGGAGTTCATGAGGATGTTTTGGATGTCCATGGCTTCATTTAGGCGGTGATCTACTATATCCGAGAGAGTGTAGAGACGGTTGAGCTCTTCACTAATCTCTTCTTGGGTTTGAGGCATATTCATCCACATTGCCTCGTCAATGGCAACTAGAGTGGATGTGGGTGATAGAGGTTGTGGTTGAGGTTGAGATGATGGTGCATCATGGTATAAAGGACCATGGATATCTGGGTAAACCGGGTGAAAAAACATGGGTTGTTGACCTTCAAAGGTCATGGGTGGAAGATTGGGTAATCTTGGTGAAAGTTCTTCTAAGTCATCAAGATGTGGTGATGTAGGAGGAGTCCTAAATAATTCCAAGGGTTAGAGTTTGGGTGATTTTGGTGGTGATGGTGATCTAACAGGCTGTGATGGAGCCGGTGGTGGAGTAGTGGCTATTGGAGTAATGGTTGGTGGTGGTGTTTGTATAAAAACATTTGATGGTGTTGGGGTGGAGAGTGTAAGGAAATTTTCACTAGCAATGGGTGATCATATATTGAGAGGAGAATTTTCTCAGATGAGGAGTTTGCTAAGTTGATAAAATAACAAGGTTTAACACTAATGCGGGCTGTTCTTCTTGGAGGTCTAGATGTGGAAGAGTTGTTTGACTTTGTCATGGTGAAGTATGATAGCTAAGATGTACAGGAGAGGAAATGGTTGTTGTGTGAAGTGATGATCCTAAAGCACTAATTTATAGGCAGAAGGTATATGAGTCTGTGTGTTTGGATTTGATGTGAATCCAATAGAGAATGTCGGTTCTTAATGATTTGGAACAAAAATTTGTGCAAATCACATCACATAAGTCATTCCATAGAACTTATGTTGAGTAAGAGGAGGAAGATATGCAGTAAATACAAAGGGATAGTGGAAAATCCTGTGATGTGATGTACCAATGGATTTGAAGGATCCCTAAAAATGGTTCCTTACTTGTAACAGAAAGGTAACTCACTCCTAAGATTTGAAAATTCAAATTTTGGTGGGAAATTTTGTTCTTAAGTTTCTAAGAATTTCTAAATCATTCTACGATTTATAGTGATCAGTGAACCTATTCTAAAGAACACTAGAAACTAAAATCAAAGAATCGGGATGAGTCGAAAAGTTTTAAGAAATTAACTGTCATACCTGTGGATCCAAACGACAAGGCGTGTGGATCCAAAATTTGGGATCCGCCTGATCCGCATGTTGTAAAATGAAGGAGCCAACGCTAACACTTGGCGGATCCAAATTAAGGGATCCGCCAGATCCGTCTGGCAAAAATGCTAAAACTTCACAGAGAGTATGTCATATTTCGCGTTTTTCGACAAAAACCCGAAAATTCTCTTGGAGCATATCTATCATCTAATATGTAATGCAAAACAACTAAATATGATGATACTAACACATATTTAATCATAGATTAATCCGATCATGTGAACTTACCTTAATAGGAGTTAAGCCAAACATAGGCTTACACTTGGAAAATTGATAACACTAAGTGTTATCGACCTGCAAGTATTAGTTAGTTCACATACAATTCAAGTAGCATCATAACAAGTTAATAACATAACCATTCAACATAACATTGTCTAGAAATGATTAGTTCCAAACACTCCTATCAACTCAACTTCTTCTTCAACTTCTTCATACCCTTGTGAAGCTTCATGATCCATCGACCTAAATTCTTCATCATTCCCTTCATTTGACGATGCTCAGGTGATTCATTCTGAATTGGTGGAAGTTGTCTCAATTACTTGGGTGGAGGAAGTCTAGAATTTGGTAAGTCGTCATCGTCACTCATTGATGATGAAGATGATGAGGTTTGAGCACGAGGACGTTTGCCTTTATCAAGCGCTACCCTATGGTCGCTTAAGGGAGCAAAGGTGCGTTGGATCTCATCATAGTCGGGAACAAAACCTAAGGCATTTCTAGGAATGGGTGCAAATGCTCAATAAAGACAGGTTAAGAGCATTCCATAAGGCAATGCCATTTTTCCTTGAACTGGAAATATCGGCCATTATCTTGGCGATATAGTAAGCAAGATTGAAAGGTTGACGGGTTGACACATTGTACATCATGTGGCAAAGACAAGCATTGATGTGATCGCGGTTTCCTACCGTGCACATGACATTGGCCCTTAAGACTTCTTCCATTTTCCTAAACTCGGTCTTAATCTCATTTTGCTCCATAGCAAACGGATCTCTAACTACTTATTTACCTCGATACATCCTAGTGGGGTTGTTCCTAGGAATGAAGAGATGCTCACGAATGACTTCTTTTGAGGCTAAAGGAGTGGCATATGGTGCCGTTCGTTCAAGATTTGACTCAAGAATGGTTAATGACCATTTATCGGTATAGACACTCGTTCCATAACTTGGAACTCCTAGGACCTCACCGAATTGATTTAAAGGGATGTTGTATTGTGTTCCATTGACACTGAAGCGAATATTTATGTAACCTTGATCATTTGACTCTAGAGTGATACTAGCATAGAATTCTAAAATGAATCGTGGAACTATTGGTTCATCGATATCTAGGAGGGAATCAAAATGAATGGCCGCTAGTTGTTCCCTAAGATTGGTTCCTTCATAGAATGAGGACTCTACAAACCTACCCTCATGTACGTAGTGTTTTTCTAGAGCTATGAAAGTTTCAACTTGTTGTTCACTAAGTCCTTTGGTTTTATGGTGTTTAGGTAGGTAATTGACGATGTGTTTGTGATCATAGTTGGTGGAGGGAGGCATGATTATCCTAGACACGAAAAATATATATAGTTTAGTTGAAATTATCAAAAATATATATGTCTAGTGTGTGCCTACATGGGGACAATGTGGAGGTGCGATTATCTCGACTCATTTTGATGCATGAAAATTATGTTTATGCAAGTTTTATAATAAAACAAGAGATAACCCAAACGCTCCTACTTCAATGTAGCTATATTTGAATGTACCCAAAATACATATTAGTTATGTATTCCCTTTAGCATTCAAGAGACATGATGCAAGTGATGCTTAAAACCTAACGTTTTTGTATTTGTATGAACAATGTCCAAAAATCGTTTTTCCTAGTCGTGAGAAGATTTTAGCAAAAATTTCTCATGGGGTTTTTGATGAATGATGACAATGTACTATAAGATGCAATTCCTAACTATGAAAAACATGATTTGTTATGCAATTTGGAAAGTATGCTTCATGATTTTTCAAGAATTATGCATAACCCCAAGGTTTGGTTTTGTGCATGAAATAGAAATCCTAGACGCAGATCAGGAGTATAAACATGATAAGGATACTTACAGTGATGTTTGAAGCACAATTTGGTTGAGAACAATGGCTTAATCTGTGAATTTGGTGAAGTATGGGACGAATTCAGTAGGTGATAAGTTTTAGGAGAGTGATGAATAGTACATGGTGTTGTTTATTTTATAATATAACAACCTGTGCATGTGACGGATCCGGCGGATCCAAAACAAAGGATCCGCCTTTGTTATCGTTTGGATCCGCGGGATCAGAACACAATTTTTGGTTTAGTGTCGAGTTTGGTTAAACTAAGGTTTACGCTACTGTCTATTCTAATCACTAGGTTCCATTAATCCTAATCCAAGTCTAAGGTAGTTGAAAGGTTCTCTTTTGAGAGGTTTTGTGAGGATGTCGGCAATGTTGTCCTCTGAGGAAACTTTCTCAATTGAGATATTTCCCTTCTGAACATTGTCGCGTAGGAAATGATGACGTATTTCAATGTGTTTGGTTCTAGCGTGTTGGACCGTATTTTTGTTGAGGTCGATAACTCCTTTGTTGTCACAAAGAATGGGGATGTCGTTGAGTTCGATTCCATAGTCTACGAGAGCTTGTTTCATCCACAGTGCTTGTTGACATGCCTTTCCTGCAGACACATACTCTGCCTCTGTCGTTGAGATTGCGAGGGCTGTTTGTTTCTTAGCGAACCATGAGGTGAGACAATATCCTACAAAAGTACAAATACCACTAGTACTTTTCCTATCAACATAGTCACCGGCATGGTCTGAGTCGGCATACACTATGGTTTCTACACCTGTTCCTTTGGGATACCATAATCCTACATGTGTAGTGCCTTTGATGTACCTAAATATCCGTTTAACGGCTTCAAGATGGGATATTTTGGGATCTTCTTGAAAACGTGCACATAGACAAACACTAAACATAATGTCCGGCCTACTAGCCGTAAGATAGAGTAAACTACCAATCATTCCCCTATATTTAGTGCTATCTACGGATTCATTTTCTTCATACTTTGTGAGTTTGGTTTCGGAGGACATAGGTGTTTTCATTGGTTTTGAGTCTTCAAGACCAAACTTCTTAAGCATATCTTTGATATACTTTGATTGGTTGAAGAGTATCCCATCTTCTAATTGTTTTATTTGGAGACCTAAGAAAAAGTTTAGTTCCCCCATCATACTCATTTCAAACTCGTCATGCACGATTTTTGAGAAATCATCACATAACTCTTGACAAGTTGAACCAAATATAATGTCATCCACATATATCTGGACGATGATAATATGTGATCCCTTTTTCTTGGTGAAGAGAGTGTTATCTACTAGGCCCATGGTGTACTTATGGTCAACTAAGAAGGTCTTAAGTCGATCATACCAAGCTTTTGGTACTTGCTTAAGTCCGTATAAAGCTTTCTTTAATTTGTAAACATGATTTGGTTTTTCAAAATCGGCAAAGCCGGGAGGTTGTGGTACATATACCTCTTCATTTATAAAGCCATTTAAAAATGCACTTTTGACATCCATTTGAAATAATTTAAAATCATGTGCACATGCATATACAAGTAGTATTCTAATAGACTCAAGTATAGCTACGGGTGCAAATGTTTCATCGTAATCTATTCCTTCTTGTTGATTGTAGCCTTGTGCTACTAGCCTAGCTTTGTTTCTAGATACTATGCCATTTTCATCCATTTTATTTCTAAAAACCCATTTGGTACCTATTATGGTTTGATTTTTAGGTTGAGGAACTAATGTCCAAACGTCATTCCTAATAAATTGATTTAATTCTTCTTGCATCGCAATGACCCAAGATTCATCTTTTATTGCTTCATTTATATTTTTAGGTTCTATTGTTGAAACAAAACAAAAGAAATTATTTTCATTTTGAGCTTTAGACCTTAATGTTCTTTCATTGAGTTTTCCTATGACGTTTTCTAATGGATGACTTTTATCTTCTTTGATGTTGACTAAATCTCTTTTTACTGGTTCATCTTCTTTATCATTTTCAACATTTTCCTGATTATCAACCATTTGGTTTTCAACTAAGTCATCATCTACCAAAGGTGATGTCTTAGAGGGAGGTGGACATTCATCGAATGTTACGTTCAATGATTCCTCGACTCTTGAGGTTTCCTTGTTCAAAACTATGTATGCTTTACTAGTTTGTGAATATCCTAGAAATACACCTTCATACGACTTTGGGTCGAATTTGGTGAGATAATCCTTTGTGTTTAAAATGAAGCATTTGCTTCCAAACACTCTAAAATATCATAAAGTAGGCTTTTTTCCTCGATAAAGTTCATAAGGAGTTTTATTTAAAAATGGTCTAATTAAAACTCTATTTAGGATATATGTGGAAGTATCTACTACATGACACCAAAAAATTTGAGATATGTTTTGTTCATTTAACATAGTTCTACTCATTTCTTGAATTGTCCTATTTTTCCGTTCTACTACATCATTAGATTGTGGAGTTCGAGGAGCCGAAAAATTATGAGTTATTCCATTTTTATCACAGAATGTTCCGAATTGGATTTCGTTGTCAAATTCTCGACCATGGTCAGTTCTAATAGATACTATGTTACTTCCTAATTGATTTTGAATTTTCTTGCTTAGAATTTTAAATTTATCAAAGGCCTCATTTTTTGTTTTCAAAAATTCAGTCCATGTATACCTAGAGTAATCATCTACTATAACTAATGCGTAAAAATTACCTCCATAACTTTGTATAGCCGACGGGCCAAACAAATCCATATGTAACAATTCTAGACACCTAGATGTAGATACCATGTTTTTAGCCTTATGGCTATTATGCACTTGTTTCTCAATTTTGCAAGCATCACAAAAGTGTTGGTCATATCTCAACTTAGGTAGGTTCCTAACGAGTTCTTTGGATGATAAGGATTGAATTAACCTCATATTGGCGTGACCTAAGCGTCGATGCCATAAGGTTGAGTTTTCGTCCAGAGAAGTAAGACAAAGCTTGTCTTTAGGTGTTTTATCTAATTTCATAACATATACGTTATTCTTTAAGACACCTTTTCCTACTGTTATGCCATCTTTAAGTATTTTACTTCCATTTTCACTGAAAAGGACGTTATACTTTTTGCGGCACAATTGACTTATACTAAGTAAGTTAAAACCTAAATTATCAACATGAGCAACATCATCAATAGAGAGGGAGTCATGAGAGATTGTACCTTTTTCGATGATTTTACTTTTAAGCTTGCTACCAAATGTGACATTACCTCCGTCGTACACTTGGTAAGTGGAGAAAAGGCTTTTGTTTCCCGTCATGTGTCTTGAACACCCACTATCTTTGATCCACTCATCAAGTTCAAGTTCAACTTTTAAGCACACCTAAGTTCAATAAAGACTCAAGCGTTTGGTCCCCAATATCTCATGGGTCCGTTTGGGTTAAATATAACATTATCATGGTTCATGTAAGCAAATGGAGGATAATAGTTACATGGCACGTAATTGGGACCTTGAAAGTTTCTAGGCATATTTTGGTTCCAATTATTTTGATAATGATGTTGTGAGTTAACATTACTCTTAGGAAAGGGGTGTTTAGGAAAACTAGTTTGAGGTCTCTGTTGTGTTGTTTTAACTCTATACTCATTCCTAGCTTGACCTCTCCCTATAAACACAGCTGGTTTTAGCTTGTTATTAGTTATACTAGTACTAGGTTTTCTAGTGACCTTAACAAATTCAGTACGGTTTGTTTTCTGAACCTTCTGTTCAACTTCTGTACCCGCGGATCCCTTGGGTACAACTGGCGGATCCAAAACTTTGGATCCGTCGGATCCGTGAGCTTCTGACTTAGTTGAAACAGTTTCTTTTTCATTCACAGTTTGTTTCTTAAAGTCACTTAAGGTTCCTAGTTTCATAAAACCTAATCCGGTTTTATCATGAGGAAGTTTTTGCATCTTCATTATCTCATCTGCACAACTTATGTTTTTATCAAACCTTTTAAACTTAGAGTTTTGCTTAATGAGATCTTCCTGTGAAGTTTTTAGTGCATCTAATTCTAATTTTAGTTCTTGACAAGAGACACATGTATCTTTACTATTTTTCCCTTTTTCCATTCGTATCTCTTTTTCTTTAAGCCAATACACTTCTTTTTCTAAAAGTGTTGTTTTAGTTTTCAAGAATTTGTTTTTGTTGATGATTTTTAATGTGATATCACACAGCTTGTTATATTCTATTTCTAAGGTTTCATCATCTATAGAGGAGTATGAGTCAGAATGTACCTCTTCTGTGTCATGAGCCATAAGGGCAACTTCGTTGTTCTTAGGCTCATCATCATCTCCTACACTATCACTCCAAGCTCCACTAACGAATGCTTTTTGAGACTTGTTCTTTGGAGGCTTTGGACATTCACCTATAAAGTGACCAGAATCTCCACATCTATAGCACTTCCTATCTAACTTGCCCTTTCTATCATCACGGTCTTTTCGTAAAGATTTCTTTTCTTCACGAGGTGGTTTTACGAACTTTCCTCGTCTCCTGAAGAACTTCTTGAAATCTCTTACGGCCATGGCATATTCTTCGTCTTCGCTACTTGAACAAGACTCTTCATCATTACTTGACTCAACTCTAGCTTTCAAGGCAATGGACTTTATTTTCTCCTTCTTCCCTTTAACTATTTCTGAATCCTTTTCCATCACCATTTCGTGAACTTTGAGATTTCCTATGAGCTCATCTAGTGTCATGCTCGAGAGATCCTTGGATTCTTCAATAGCCGTCACCTTTGCTCTCCACTTAGGATGAAGTGCTCAAAGAAATTTCCTGACAAAGTTCTTACTAGAAAAAGATTCGTCAAGTGCTTTAAGAGATGTAATAATAGTATTAAACTTAGCAAAAGCACCATCAATGGTCTCATCTTCAGAGATAACAAATTGTTCATATTGTTGAACAAGAAGATCAATTTTGTTATCTTTGACTTGTGAGTTCCCTTGATGAGTGATAATAAGAGATTGCCAAATATCTTTAGCCGTTTTACACATAAAAACTCTTTCATATTCTTTCTTAGGTAAGGCATTGTAAAGCATCATTTTGGCTTCATTTTTTTTGGCAATCAACTTCTTTTGCTCATCACTGTGACGAGTAAGAGAAGCTCCTACATCCCGACCACCCGAAATATCATTTCTAATGGGCTTGTAATCACCCTCAACAATTATATACCACAGATCTATGTCCTTTGACTTTACATATGTCTTAAAGCGATTCTTCCAATATATAAAGCAATTTGGTTCAAATAGAGGTGGTCTTTGCATAGATTGCCCTTCTTTAAAGTTTTCAAAATCCATGGATCGTTTTAAGTTTTAAAATACAATATATTTTAAAAGTCTTAAGTAACGTAGCTCTTGATGCCAATTGTGGAAAACTAGAAGGGGGGGGGGGGTTTGAATACTTTTACCGATTAAAATTAATTCGCTTTGTTACTCTATGTTAATTCAAAGGAAACAAGCACAAACAATTATTCACACAATATATATGAAAAGTAAAGAGAGGAAAGATCAAACCACACAACACGGATGTTTATAGTGGTTCGGCTACAAGGACTCTCTTCCTTGCCCTACTCCACTCCTCGAGCCTCTAACTCGAGAGTTATCCTTCACTAAGAAACAAACTCTCTTCTAAGTGGAGAAAACCTTTACACGTTGCTTACTTCCTTTTTCGGTACTAATCTAAACACCGAGTTCTACTTCAGGGCAGAACCAACCCAATATCGCCTATACAATTACCGACACTAAGCTAGATGTCGAGTTCTTTCACATGGGTACAACCACTCCCTACACTCTTTGTGTTTTGAGGACTAAAACACTAACCACACTCACTGAGATAAATGATACAAATGATGATGTGTGAATTACACAAAGATCACACAGTAACTATACTAAAGGTTTACACGTCTGTGTTGAACCTTGATGCTTAATCTTCTTTGCTACAAAAGAAAGATCAAATGATATGAATGAATGATGTTAGTAATATGAATGAGTATGTACTTAAGCTATATGAGTGATGAGAAGGCCAAGTGATCAACTTGCTATTTATAGGCAAGCTGATAAACACTCGGCGGATCCAGCGGATCCCTTAAAAGGGATCCGTCCTTTATGTCGAAGGGATCCGTGGGTATGCCAGAGGTAAGACAGCTAAGAGATTTTCCAAATCTCTCCAATCTTTCCATATCTTTGTGTTGTCATATCAAGATCTTCCAATGTCAACTATCTTACTTGAAGATCTATCCAAGATATTACAAGATCTTACCAAGATTACATGTATGATGCATGCCATGATGTCATTGTATCATTTTAGAAATAAAGTTTCCTTTTAAGGAAATAAACATGTAGATGTATGAAATGTATTTCCAAGTAAACTTGTGAAATGTAAAATGTGTTCTAAAGAGACTTTAGCTAGTATTTATAATTTGCTTAAAGATATACTTTGTAATTGTCATTAACAAAACTAAGTAAAGATCGTAAAATATAAATAACGTTTTTAGGACGATATTTGTATTAACAAGTAAGATATCGCCTTAAACCTGAAAATACATGCTAAATGAGTCAACTTACGCTGGTGAGTTCATAGGTTTAAGAAAAAGTATAACAGTGGACCAAGATAAGTGATTTGCCACATTGGACTAAGATAGATATAAATCACAATTCCACAAACATCAACAGTCACAATCATTAAGTATCAATATGCTAGGTCACAAAAGCCCTCTTTCATATTGATAGTCACAGTAAGATTAGGGCCCTAGGTAAATCCAACCTTAGCCAGGCACCATATTATAGCAAATTATGACTAGATTATTTGCTACCCTGGTCTAAGACAAACATCTGTCGCATATCTAACCTTATCCGGTCAACAAGTTATAACAAATAAAAAACAACAGTTAGGTCCATTCAAAACAGTTTTGAATGTTTTCACACCCCAAGGTTTCAATAAACAGTTCACGAGTAAAGGTGGGGTTGTGAAACTCACATGCATATTAGTCAATCACATCATGCCTTCAAATAATCAAATCAAATATTTCAGCTAAACAGTCAAATATTGAGTAAACATTCCGCATATTCCAAATAAACCGTCATCGAGTTTAGTTAAAAACGAGCATGTATTCTCCCCCAAAGCAGTTTAAAAACCAGTAAAAGTAGGGGCCATGAACTCACCTTAGCCACAACAATGCAAAGATCACAACTGACACGACTGGCATCGAGGAGATAAACACAATAGTCTCAAGACATACGGCACAACGGTTCCAAGATGCACAGTGTGACAAATAGTAATTTTCACGTTGTTAATTAATAATAAATGAGTATTAATTATTTTTAAGCTGAGCATTTCTATGCGCGTTTGCAAATTTTTGAGTATTTTTGAGCATTTTTGGGAGCTGACCCGCATACTGTAGCTTACAGTCACTGCAGAAAAAGTTTATTTTTGTCAGTAAGCATAAATTATTCTATTTCTGATAGTTACTGACAAGTTTCGTAATTAACTGAGAGCTATCTCACATGTTATTGAAAAGCAACCGCACACGCGTACCGACAGCACAGTGCATATGGTAGCAGTCAAATAAATATATTTTTGAGTCAGTAATAATATTTTATTTCATTTCTGACAAAAACATGGATAAAAACTTTATTTTACGTATACGTGTCCAAAAACGTCAAACCGGTACTTTACGGTAATGTTTTAGCTCAAACTGACACACAATACACCAACAAGGAGTAAAAATAAATTTCCCCCTCCTCTTTCTTTTCCATATCCGGCCCCTAGATGATACTTCCCCATTAGATGCCAAAATTACACCACTAACTCATTAAGATTATAATGAATAGCTTATTGGTGTAATTTTGGCTCAAGTGGTGAAATGGTGGAATTAATGCTTAAAAGTTTATTTGGAATAGCTTATTGAATAAGCCATAACTAATTAGTTTAGCTTATAAAAATATGAAAATGAGTCGTATGGTGTTATATGGGTCGAACCTATTTAATTTTGGTTTGACTTTTTGACTTAATGGCTTAATTATAAGAGCTTAATTGATATAATTAAAATTCGTTACGTAACTAATAAATAATAATTAGAAATAATGGACTAAATATAAATTTTGGGTTTAATGATGGTGCGTGGACAGTTGGGCCGAGTCCAACAAGAAATTGGCCACATTTGACTTTTTGACCAAACGGAGTAACGAACGTGTTAATTTGATTTTTAGAAACGTGACGATATATATAATTTAACTAAAAAGGGCCTTCGACTAAAATTAATAATTTTGGGCTTATGGGCTTTCGGTGACAGTTGGGCCAAGCCCAACCCAACTCGTCACAGTTGACTTTTTGACCAAATGTGGTAACGAATGTGTTAAAATTATTTTTAGCAAACTAACGATATATATATCATAAATTAAAAGGGCTAAATGGTTTGGACTAAAAATTAAACTATTGGGCTTATATTATAACTTTCGGCCCAATAAGTATGTCGTGTGACAAAAATGAGTTTTGAAATATTTTTCGACCCACTATGAATAATTTTGCTTAATGATACAATATATATAATTAAAACTAGATTGGACTTGTTTTGAGACGCTTTAGTCTCCTAAAGGGTGAAAAATGGAATTTTGGCCAAATCCATATAAATATTGACTTTTGAAGGCATATTGACTAAATATTGACTTTGTATCAAAATCTATTATTAATAATTAAAAGTGACGATAACGATAGTTATAACGATAAATATACTTACGAAGACCAATATATATATTACGAACCAATTTTGCAAATATAGTTAACAACGCGAATTATTTGAGAATTTGCAACACATGAGAAAATGGAAAAGTTTGAATAAACGAATGGGTCATGCCCAAAATTTCTAAAATTCTAACACTTAGAGAATTTTTGATAAAAATACTTAACTTGTTAAATTTTTTAAATAATTAACAATTATTCCAAATTTCTTATAATTAAGATTATATTATAAATAATAAACAATATTTATAATATAATATTTCTCCACTAACACTATTATTTTATTAGTTTCTCAAAACCTATTTAATTAATTATAACCCTAAATAATTAAATACATAATTATTAAACTCAACCTAATATATATATGAGTATATATATATATATTTATTACTTATGAAATTTAACGATGAATACTCGCACGGATGTTCCGTCACACGTATTCCCACCGTATACTTTCACCATGAGCCACCACCAAGAGTTTCATACGATAAATCATTTTGAAATATACTTTACCACACAGCAAGCAAGAAATACACGAGCACTGGTCACGCGTAAACTTTTCAAATAAAGTAAAGACATATAAGACACGAATATTTCGCTAAGACTTACCATACTGATTTAGGTTGTGTGTCGAAGCGGTTGCACTATTTTGTTGATTGATTAGCAGATTGTTGTTGTTTTAAGGTGAGTTTATAGCCCCATATTTTATACAATTTGTTTTATAAGCTTGGGGTGAGAAACATACAAAACTGTTTTCATGGACCAAAAATAGATTTTGTTTTTAAACACACTTGTATGCAGAAACCTAAGTTTAGCTGAATCCCATTGCGCCCACTATCATCAACCGTCAATTCCTGTCTAGGAAACCGTGTGATATAAATAGATCTATTGGGGATGACACCCCCGTTCGGTTGGCTCGGCATAGTCAATGCGAACGTATACCATATGCAAATAGTCCGAGTGTCTGGGGATTAACACTCGCGGGCACCCCCTTTATTTGCTAATGCCAGTTTGGCATGCTGCTATGTCTAGTTCGGTTAGATGAAGCTTAGTGTTTGCATAGCAGGATAGTGTGTTATTGCTGAATTGTTTGCTAAATATTGATATGGTCCATATGTGTTATTTACTTTAAACCTATGAACTCACCAGCGTTAACTGACTTTTAGCATGTTTTTCTCAGGAAACTGAGGTGTGTTTACTGAAGGCAGGGCATGGCGATGGTCATAATAATTAATGGAAATGTTTTTATTGCGTTAACTCTGAAATTTGGACCGCTTTGTTAAATGGGCTACATTTTTTATTTGAAATAAATTTCATGTAAGACAACACGACTTTGAATATGTAATATATTTTAAAACGGATTTTCAATCCGTTCTCTATATCTTATGTTGTGATTATTGATCTAGTAGCACCCAAAGTGTATGCTTCCGCAATATTATGATTTTGGGGGTGTTACACACAGGCACAACGGTACACAGCGGTTTAGGATCGGCACAACCTAATACGTATACGGTTATCTCAAAATACGTTTCGCACAATAATAAAAGTCTATAAAAGACAACGTGTAGTAGTTTTCGTGGATTACTCAATTTCAATACTTATCAAAAGCTTAGTATCAACGTTTCGTGTGGTGGTAAGAAAACATAGACTCTAAGTACAACTCACGCCAAAGAAGAAAAGACATTGACATAATCGAGAAATTCTGACTAGACTCAAGCTAACAAAGAACTCTAGAAAATGACGACAAATAACCAGGTAATATAAAATAGATCAATTGGTAGTTCCGGTATTTTCCCCATAATCTCAAATAGTTTAGAAAAGTCAATTTACGTTTATAATAAAAGTCAATTTCCTCAAAACAATTTAATAGAAAATTAATAAAAGGTGTTCATTGAATATTAGACATTATTGCCTTATTGTATATTTGTTGCTAATCAAATATATTAAATTCATCTAGAGTATAATATATTGTATTCGTTTCAAGTTCAATAAGTCCATATTTGTCCAATGTCCAATGTCAAGTCCATATCCATATATCAACGTTCGACAATTATTTATATTGTCCAAACCCAAATCACAATTCCAATATCAATTTCCGAAACATACCAATAGCATCAATGTCAAAAACAAATAATCTCGTTAGCCAATTATATTTTGACACCACCTTTTATAATCGAACACACTTTAAATATTCTAACAAACGTACCCTTTTAAATCATTGTGGGCTTGTGAGCTCATTTGTAACTCAAACACACCCTAATAACTCTCTTTGGGCTTCGGCCCATGCTTAAACCCAACACAAACATAAACACAAGAACGCGAAAATAACACCCTCTTGGTTAAAACAAACCGAACACCCCTTGCTACCCGTCTTGTACCGAGGCCAAACAAGGTCCGTTAAGCTCAATGAGCTTATCCACATTTCAAATAAGCCGCAAGATTCAAAATAAACTCGAACTAAACTTATCTAAACATAAATCCAATCCGAGACTAAAAGTAACTCGTGACAAACAAACCAATTTGAACCCAATGTCAAACAAAACACAGCCAATAAGTAAAACCCACTAATCCAAGAACAATACGCCTTATGTAGCGTCTCGTTGAGCCAGCAAAACAAAACAAACGCACCCTACGTGGGTGGTTTTTCCGGAACCGAGAACTAACAACCATCTAATCCACACACTTTCTTACCAAGTTTTTATTATAACCGGAACATAACAAAAATAAGATTTGGTGAGTCCAAATCCAATCCGCAACCCAAGACTAGCAACACGATTGATTAAATAAATCCAATATTTAAACCGAGACCCAAATGAACTAATAAGTATACTCAAAGCCAACTGTGACCAATACGGGTCTCGACCCGAATATCCTAGTCGGGTTATACTCGACCCGAACCAAAATAATCAATCCAAACACCCTTTTTGAGATTTATACCACACGAAACAGAAATTAAAAATATAAAAATGTTTTTAATCCATTTTTAATCACACTACCTATTTCAATATTGTTTTTAGCCTCTGTGACAACCCGTAATTTTCCAGACGAATTTTCATACGAGATTATCTTTGTTTTTCATATACGAACTTTTCTGAACTCATTTGGTTTAAAAATGCGAAGTTATCTCACGAAACGTGAAAACCGTGCACAACGCGTACTGGCACAACCGAAAATTTGATTTGATTATTTTATTATTTGTGAGAAACGAGGCGTATGAATAGTCGTTTTTATTGGAAAAAATTATTCTAAGCATAATGGCGTAAATCTCGAGTCTTGAATCGATCGTTTACTAGCCTAAATGAGCCCCGAGCCTCATTACGTGAAAGATTACAAAAACTACAATATTGGTCCCTGCAGTAATATTTCCCCACCAACCCTTAAGATTCCTAGGGTTACATAATAAGTCCCTAGGGTTTACACCTTCTTTGACCTTGCCTATATAACCCTTACTATAACCCATTTTAGGGTTAGTTTCCTCCTCCTCCTTCCCTGCCTGCGGCAGCCGCCCCTCTTCCGGCCACTCCTCTCCGGCCACCACAGCAACACCTCACCACCCCCAACCATCCCACACCGCCAACACCCACCTTCACCCCGTGACTCCCTCATCTTCTTTTGCGACATCACACACTCCAAGAACACCTTTCACCACCACCACTTTTGGTCAAGATTTGTATAAAACCGTGAGATTCGAGGGCATTTTAGATCGAGTGTTGGAGTTGTTCTGGGTTCTGTTTGTTTTGTGCATATCATCACAGCCACCTTCACGCCACCACCGTCTTCTTCATCTCTCTCTTCCTCTCTCTTGCTTGTGGGTAAGTCGTCACCTACGATTGGTGACCTCGGTATAAACCGATTTTTAGTTATTTTTATCATTGTTTTCATGGATTAAAATGAGGATAGAAACGTTTTTAACAAGGATTTCACGGTTAAACTGATTTTAAAATGTTTTGAAATAATTCCATGTGGTTAAATACGGACTGAAGTGGCGTTTGTTTTGAATTCGTGTGGTAAGATTTGATTTAAATGGTATATGTTAGATTCGATTTGGAGTGTGCATTTGTGATGAAAATGGGTCGGGTCGAGACCCATTTGGTGCCATAGTTAGTCATGAGTTGTTTTGGTTATGACCCATTTTGGTCACTGGTTATGAGATAAACCCGTAAGGGTTGTGTTGTTGCTCTAGGTCGAGTGAGAAACCACCCCGTAGGGTGTGTTTGGTTTTGCTGTGAAACGGGTCGGGTCAACCCGACGCCACGTGTTTGGTGTTACTCTCGAGTCGAAACCCGTTTGGGTCTCGTTTGAGTCCTAAAGTTATTTAGCAGACTTGCGAATTGAGTAGTGAAAGCTTTGTGTTATTTCAAATTGGAGGTAGAGATGTGACTAGTTGATATTGTTGTTGTTTGGATCTCAGATTTAGATTTGTGGTTTCGTTTGTTTGTGTTCGTGCCAAGTTAAAGGGAAACCCGTATAGGGTGAATTAGTTGTGGTCTACTTATGTTTGCTTGGTATGCTTGTGGCTCAACAACGCAACCCACATAGGGTGCGTTAGTTTGTTAGCTTATTCTCACCCGTGGGTCAAGATAAACCGCCGCAAGGGTGGTGTCATTTATGGTTCAACAAGAAAACAACATAGGGTGCGTCTATAGTATGCATTACCAGCTAGGGTGCGTTTGGTTCAAGTAAGGGCCAAAGCCCATTTACCTTATTATAAGGGCGCGTTTGTTGTTTATGAATGGGTTGAGCCCAAGTATAGACTAATGGGTGTGTTTGATTTTGGATAGATTTGTGGAATAATTTGTTGTGTCAAAATTTAATTATACTAACATGTTGATTTGTTTGGGGACATATTGGTACGTTTCGGATTATATTTGGAATTGTGAATTGGATTTGAATACGGATTGTGACTATTATACTTGGACGTTTGGACAATTATGGATCATTATCGGATTTACGATATTAGATATTGGATTCATTGGACATTTTGGGACTTAACGGTGTAATATATTAAACTTGAATAGAATTTAATATATTAGACACGGATCGGACACAAAATATTCAATAAGCCAAGACTAATATATACGCGAATGATAACGAAACATGAAATTCATTAATTATTGAAATGTGAAAATTTATATTTGGTACAGTCTCGATAACTGGGGAATGTTGAATAAATGGACACGTTATGCAAACATTCCAAACTAATGTTTTATTTTAAATAACTTGTAATTGGGAATTTGGGATAAATACCAAAACTACCAATTAACCCGTGTAAGTATAGCTTTTTGTTGAAAGTTCTGGATATGTCTTCTTTAGCTTGAGTTCTCGTCAGTATTCTCTCGACTATGTCGATATCTTTTTCTCTTTGGTGTGAGTTGTATGTCGAGTCTATGTTTTCTTACCACCACACGAAACGTTGATACTAAGCTTTTGATGAGTTTTGAAATCGAGTAATCCACGAAAACTACGACATGTTGTCTTTTATAGACTTTATTATTGTGCGAGACGTATTTTGAGATAACTGTATACGTATTAGGTTGTGTCGATCCTCGACCATTTGGAACCGTCGTGCCGTATGTCTTGAGACTGTTGTGTTTTGCCTCTCGATGCCAGTCGTGTCAGTTGTGATCTTTGCATTGCTGTGGCTAAGGTGATTTCATGGCCCCTACTTTTAACAATTTTCTAACTATTTTGGGGGAGAATACATGCTCGTTTTTAACTAAACTCAATGATAGTTTATTTGGAATATGCGAACTGTTTACTCAATATTTGACTGTTTGGCTGAAATATTTGATTTGGTTATTTGAAGGCATTATGTGATTGACTGATATGCATGTGAGAAAACATTCAAAACTATTTTGAATGGACCTAACTGTTATTTTTTATTTGCTATAACTTGTTGACTGGCTAAGGTTAGATATACGACAGATGTTTGTCTTAGACCAGGGTAGCAAATAATCAAGTCCTAATTTGCTATAACATGGTGCCTGGCTAAGGTTGGATATACCTAGGGCCCTACTCCTACTGTGATTATCAATATGAAAGAGGGATTTTGTAACCATTCATATTGATACTTGATGATTGTGATTGTTGATGTTTGTGGAATTGTGATTTATATCTATCTTAATCCAGTGTAGCAAATCACTTATCTTGGTCCACTGTTA
Source organism: Artemisia tridentata subsp. tridentata (assembly GCA_021014915.2). NCBI lineage: Eukaryota > Viridiplantae > Streptophyta > Magnoliopsida > Asterales > Asteraceae > Artemisia > Artemisia tridentata. The sequence continues at coordinate 151,435,229 of CP139507.1, read as the reverse complement.
CACTTTTGCTAAAACCTATGAACTCACCAGCGTAAGCTGACCCTTTTAGCATGTATTTTCAGATTTTAGTTGATAGCTTATTTCTGGAGGCGCTTGGCAAGGGGCACGGTCATAAATGACTCTGATATATATATTGGGACCGCTTTACTTATTTTATGGGCCTATTTCCACACTAAAGTTGAATAATGTAAATTTAACACTTTTTGTTAATGAATTTTTATTCTAAATGATTGAGGTAAAAACCGTTCTTTGTACTTGTGTTGTGATACCGATTAAATAGCACTCCAGTGACATGTATGCTTCCGCTGGACCTGATTTTGGGGGTGTTACAATCTCGTTTTATTCCACGAAAACATGACAACAATGTTTAACAGTCGGTTTAAAACAAACATAGGAAAATGGTTTCCACGATTTACCAAGTCGAGGAAAAGAGAGGAGAGCAAGATGGCGGTCAGAACGCGAGTCACCCAACCAACCTGTAGTAACCCACGAACCCTTGAACTATCCTTCTTGGTTGACGGTATACGGCGGCAAGAGAAAGTGGTGGCGCGTAGCGGTGGTGAAATGGGTTTGGGAAGCGCGTGTAGCAGTTGGGTGTGATGAGGAGATCACGAGGAGTGTTTATATGGTGGCGATGTGGTGTCAATGATGGCGGTGATGGAGGCCGGAGGTGATGGTTGTTTGTGGTTGGCGGCTGCAGGAGGCAGGGAAAGAGAGGGGGGGGGAACACTAACCCTAGAAGAGTTACAGTGATACTTATATAGGCCAAGACAAAGCCTTGGTAAACTCTAGGGACCAAAACTGCCAACAACTAAAGTCTAAGGGCGGTGGGGTGTAAGTTTCACAGGGACCATAGTTGCAATTTATTAAATCTTCCACAAAATGAGGTTCGGGACACATTTAGGCTAACAAACGATCGATTCAAGACTCGAGATTTACGCCATTGTGCTCAGAATAATTTTTCCAATAAAAAGACTATTCATACGCCTCGTTTCTCATAAATGATAAAATAATCAAATCAAATCGTTGGTTGTGCCAGTACGCGTTGTGTACAAATTCCACGTTTCGCGAGATAACTTCGCGTTTTTAAACCAAATGAGTTCAGAAAAGTTCGTATATGAAAAACAGAGATAATTCCTTATAAAAATACGTCAGGAAAATGAAAATTACGGGTTGTCACAGTGTTGGTATAGGTCGCTTGCTATGACGGTTCTTTTGACAAGTTCATGCTCATGAACGTTTCTGATTCTAGCATCCATCAATATCTTAGCCTATTCTTCATCACTTATTCTTCCCGATGATCCCGCAGAGGTGTGAACACGTGAAGATGATAATAAACAAGTTTGTGATTGCCTATCTCTACATTTACAACTTATGATGCATCATTCGAGTATGTAAAGCATCCTCTAAACATGTGAACTATCACTGTTTAAATATCCATTACACTGGTGAATTTGTCCTGCTACTTGTCCCGGTACTGAGGTCTCTTTGTAATTCTGTCTCAGAATGAACCGCGGGTGATCTAGTCCTACGGTGCTTTCGATCATGTTGATGGGGATGATGATGGTGTGTATTGATATGTTTTATGCCATCTTTGTTCACTTCATTCTTTGGACTTGGAAGGGGTGACACTTTGTTTTCGGTTGGGGCTACGTATACAAAAGTCCCAACCGGCATATCATTATATTTCGTCAATGGCTCGAGGGCATCAATAACCATCCTCATGGTTGGTCTTGCCTTTGGCCTATGGCTAAGGCATATGTAAGCCAATTCAGCTACTTTTACAGCACCGGTTTCTGAGTACTGTCCTTCGAGTCTTGAGTCCATTATACGACTAAGTTTCCTACAACCCTTCAGTTGTGGTCTAGCCCAATCGGCTAGGTTTTGTTCTCGGTTTGAGCGGGAGGTTTTGTCCATAACTGATTTTCGACCCGTTAGAAGTTCAAGAAGTACAACCCCAAAGCTGTAAACATCGCTTGCTGATGTCAAGTGACCTGTCATGAGGTATTCAGGAGCCGCGTACCCATGTGTGCCCATAACTCGAGTAGAAACGTGAGTATCGTCTCCCTCTGGACCATCCTTAGCGAGACCGAAGTCTGATAGTTTAGCAGTATAGTCCTAAAAAATATAAAAAATCAAGATTAGTACTAAAACAACAAAAGACTACTAAGATAAATGTGAGATTTAATGTTGTTGTAAAGTGCTTACAGAGTCTAGCAAAATGTTGGATGCTTTAAAATCACGATATATAACAGGGTTTTTCGCTTCGTGAAGAAATGCAAGCCCTTTCGCAGCTCCTAGAGCGATTTTCACTCGTGTAGACCATGGAAGAGAGACCGAAAATCCTGTAAATTAAACCCGGTTAGAAACAATGTTTATGAACTATAATAAAACTATTATGTTACAAGTATAAATCATTGTAATATAACAGCTTATGTTAATTACTTCTAGAACTTAAGACTTTGAACTGGTACTATGGTTCTTATGTTCGTTATTTGTATTTATGTTTTAAAAATGCAAGTTGATCAATAAGTTAAAACTTTTTAAGGTGGTCAAAGTTGATCACATAAGGCTGGACTCAACCAAGCAATAATTGTTTATTTTTCTTCCAAGTAGTAACATACTACTATAATAATATCAGCATGTTTTTCTTTAACAAATAAACTGATTGCTAGCTTGCATGATTTTTTTCTTACGCGTTTCCAGCGGATATTATATCATATAACTAATTAACATATATGTACTGCCGTACTGTTTCTAAAATATTGTACTTGATAGATCACTTACATTAATCATATATATTTTAAAAGTTGGAAATTAAATTTGAACTTACTTCGAAAGAGCTGATTCTCTAAGCTTCCTCGTGGCATGTACTCATAAACAAGAAGCCTGTGCTCATCTTCACAGCAGTATCCGATAAGCTTCACCAAATTTGGATGTCTTAATTGACCAAGAAACACCACTTCTGTCTGTTAAATTCATGCAAAAAAAACCCTAATTAATCAACTTTCCAAATACAGAAACAAATAAATAAAATATAAAGTACGTAGTATTCAATACGCGTTTTAGTTATTATACGTACCAGCCATTCTCTATGACCTTGTCCACCTTCTGAGTTCAAGATCTTAACAGCCACAGGCTGAGCCTTTAAACCAGGTCTAAGTTTATCATCTATGAAACCCTTGTGAACTTGTCCGAAACCACCTTCACCCAAGAAATTTGATGATGAAAAGCTTTGAGTTATGACTTTAAGTTCAGCTAGGGTAAAAACATATAAATTTGATCCTGCTAATGAATTCGATAAGTCCTCCAATATCATCGAGCTGCTAATATCTGTATACGACATTCTCTTAACCGAGTTCTTCTTTAATACGGGTTCTTGCTTTTTTTCTAACACGGGTTCGTTCACTTCGTATGTTTGGGGCTTCATGAAACAATTTCGCCAAGAAGATTTTGATGATTTCTTGATTGTCATGGTTTCTATAGACAAAGTTTAAGATATTTTGTTAAAAGAATTGAATGAACTGAAAGAATAAATAAATGATGGTTTTTCGTGTTTGAGTGTTGTGTTTGGAGAGGATTTGAAATATGAAATGAAGATATGGTTTTGAGGGTGGTTTTATAAACCAATTGAGGAGGGGACCATTGCTATCAAGAATAGTCAAACAAAGTAACTACTTTTTGGTTTATCGCAGAATACCAAGAAGGCTTCCCACATTGTTTATGTAAAAAATGTGTTACTTAATTTGAAACTAGTGAACTTGACTTTTTCTGTTGACTATTTTTGTTTTGTACCGGCGCGTAGCGCGTTGTAAGCAGCCGAAAAACTGTTTCGAAACAAATATGGCGCGTTTTTATTTTGACCCACTTTTTGTCGTTATTTTACTAAAACAATTGATAACGGTTTTTTATATATAAAAAAAGTAGACTAGAAAAATTAAACATTAGCCATTTTGCGAATTGTATGTAACTATGCATGACTTTAGCGTGCATCCAAATTTTGTTTTCTTTTAGCAATAGAAACATAGTATATTACAACCATGCCACCAAATGTAACCAAAAAAACCTAAACTTTGACAAGGAGGCTTTAAGAAGGTAACATGTTACCTGTCATAAGCTACATGGCCACAAGTGAATAAGTGAACATATAACGTAACTATTTGGGATAATTCCAATCACTTAGGCTATGTGTAATGGTCAAGCCCTACCATGGGGCATTTTCTGTCATGTGGCAGCCCAGTCAGCAAAAGGGCTTGATGGGTTTATGTGTGTAATTGTGGGTGGGGCGTTTTGCGACACGTGTCACCCCTTTTTTTTTTTTTTTTTTTTTTTTTTTCTTTTTCTTTCTTTTAAACAAGTAAATAATTACATTTTTATTTAAAACAATATAATTTAAAACTAAAACACAATTTCATTAAAATAAAAACCTAACATTACATGATTCTTAAAAAAAAAAAAAAACGATACATGACAAAAAAAAAAAAAAAAAAAACAAAACAAAACAAAAGATTACATAATTTTATTTTTAGAACCCGAAAGCATCACATAAACCCATATTTCTTTGCAATGTCGACTTTGAGCGATTCGGCAATTTGACGTTCCACCCCCGTGAGGTGCGAGATGTCCCGCCCATATTCCTCCAAGTCTTTTTTCTTTGTGATTGTTGCAAGCATTTCATAGTGTTTTTCTTTTTGCAACCGACGTCGTGTCGCCTCCGACGCAATTTCTTTAAGACTAGCCGCTATTGCCTTCTCAGTCTCGTCTTCGGTGTCGGCTTTTTGCTTGCCTTTACCACTACGCCTACTCGGGGGCCGTGGCTTTTCGAGCACCACAACCTCATCGAACTCTTCTTCAACATCATTTAGGTCAAAGTTGCGACCATCGGATGATTGACTTTGGGGTTCGATCAAAGAGGATGTCCTTGATTTTTTTGAGGGCCTAGTTGTTCGAACCTCAAACGGTACTTGATGTTCCCACTTTGGAGAGTTGTGTAGGATGCTCCAAACACTTTCATAACAGAAAACCGCGAGCTTCATTGACTTGTACTCTTCTTTCGCTGCGGATAATGGCCAATTAGCATTTTCACCACTTTGAATGTTATTCTTTTTTCGGTTATAAATGTTGTTGAATTGCAAACATTTGGTGTTGATGTCGGACCATTTGCCGGAAATCATATCCGGTGTACGGTACGTCTCATCAACCCCCAACCTCCTATAGAACGCCTCTCTAACTCGGCGTGCAAACGTTGGTCCTTTTTGAAAATCCGCTACAAAAAAAAAACAACAAAATTAGATATTATACAATTCTAAAAAAAAAATATACCTATTTACAAAAAAAAAAAAAAAAAAAAAAAAAAAAAAAAAAAAAAAAAAAAAAACGATTCTATAAAAAAAAAAATAACGACTACAAAAAAAATTAAATATAACGATTCAAAAAAAAAAAGTTACCGACGACGGGATCCTCCGCAATTTCTAGCCATGCCTTGCCTAAAGCTATCGTCTCAGCCTCGGTCCACGGTTTGACATTTCTTGGTTTTCTTGGCTCGGTTGTGGTTTTTTTTTTGTGTGACCTTCTTTTCGGTACCGGTTGCTTATCCGGAGGTGTCTCCGGTACCGTCTCATCTTCTTCAACATTAATAGTTGTCCCCGACCCTTGAGACGAGATGGCCATTTGGTTGTAATTTGCAAACCCGTAATTTGGACCGTAACCGAAGTTTTGAAAGGTTTGCATCTGAGGGGGCATTTGCGGTTGTGGCATTTGCGGATAGGGCATTTGCGGTTGTGACATTTGCGGATAGGGCATTTGCGGTTGTGATATCAAATTCCAAAGTTGCGCATTTGGGATTTGCTCTTCGCCTAAATCGTTATTGCTCCGAGGTGGTATGAAACCGGGGTTGTAGTTGGGTGGAAGATTCAGACGGTTAGGATACATGTTTGATTTTTTTTTTAGGAGATGTAGTGTCTTTTTTTTTTTTTTTTTTGGAGAAGAGTTGTAGTGTTTTTTTTTTTTGGAGAAGAGGGTTAAAAAGTGAGATTTATATATGTAAAAAAGAGGGTGGAGCGTATTTTTTTTTGGGTTTGAAACAATTAGCCGTTTGGCTTTAATTGCAAACGGTCATATTTGCATCGAATAGACAAATGGGCAAGGCGTGATGGGGCTAACGCCCTTCGTGTTTTTTTGCTGTTTCGCGCCCCTATGTATTGGGGGGGGGGGGGGGGCTAAAGGGGCGTGAAAAGGGCAGAATTGGGGTGGGTAACGCCCCATTACACATAGCCTTAGTTGAATTGGTCTAGTATGATTAGATCCATCATTAATAGTATCCAAACGAGAAAAGTCAACTAATACTAGTAATAAAATAGAAACTGCGGATCTTTCTATAATAAGAACACGGTTAGGAAGATTTAACATATACCCATCAAACAATTGACTCATATACCCATCAAACAACGTTTGTCTAACTTTTACTAACGTTAAGTTCTAGCTGTTTACACCATGAGAACAAAGATTACGAATTTTACAAAGCACTATAGACGACTGTTCACAAGTATACATGCAATATGACACGTAAATATTACAAGTAATATATGACGTACATTTGCTAAAAAAATGTGATTTCGTGTACTCTATAATATATTCGATAGGAGATAAGAGCATAAGGTGTGACGAGGAGTTTTATCTCCTCATTCCGGCCCCACGGGGTGCCACATCATCACAACAAACAACCCCCCCTTTACAACAACAAGCCACAAACTCCTCATTCCGGCCCCACCACTAACTTTTTTTTACTCTATTTCTAATATTAAATATGCCAACAATTGCTCTGTGTCAGAAAATTTGCTACTCGTCTGCACGAGTAGCTATCAAACGGCGAGGTTCGGTAAGGTTGGAAGGTGTGGCGGTAAGCCACGGTAAGGCTGGACGGTAAGCAACGGTAAGCCCATACCATTTGCTCTAAGATAGCAGAGTTGGTAAAGTGGGTTCCACACTTATGAAGCTGACTTTGATGTAGTTTTGTTTCTAAAAGTAAACTTAAATGTCAAATGGTTTTTTTATGAAACCATTAATGAGTTTCCATGGCTTTGGTTGACTTAGCCCATATTCGGAAGCATTTAACTATGAAAAATGATACCTAAAGCTTGTTCAGAAACATGTTTTACAAGTTAATTGCGACAAATGACGTATTTAAAAGAAGAAACAATTCAATAAGTAATTACTACAAGAGATAGAATGTCAAAACGTTTTATTACTAGCGGGTACTCATGCATAGATATCTAAACTACGTAGCCTTATCATGAATAAACCCTACTAATCACGTCAAATTCGAAGTCCAGAAAGAAAACACATATCAAGCATCTCTTATCCGAGTATTAGAGCGGCTGCTTCCAAAAAAAAACCTTCAGCAAAAGTGTATATCAAACATCAAATAAACTGACATTAGTATCATTTAAAAATCACATACTTGGTTGGTCGATCAATTGTATTGTATAATAAAGTTATATTAACAGAATTGTGGCATATCATTTTTAGTTTTTGTTATGCTGAAGTATAAACTGATGATTAGTTAAAATTATAGTAACTAATATCATATGCGCAACGCATTACCGTAAACAATTCATCACAGGCCACTTGTTGGAAAGTTGTACTAGTATGTCATTACGTAACCATTTACAACGAGTGGGACGAACCCCCCGCGTTGCGGGGGAGGAGGGGTTGGGGTGTTCCCGAATTTTTTTTTGTTGGAAAAATTATTTCGTTAATAATTACGTAAGTTTCATAATTTTTCGAGGCCGTTTGGTACGAAAAATAATAAAAACAAAAACAAAGACAAATACATTGATTTCGAGAAAGTATCACATATTTATACTCATTTTTGTTGGAAAAATTATTTCGTTAATAATGGTGCAAGTTTCATAATTTTTCGAGGCCGTTTGGTATGAAAAATAATTAAAAAAAAAATGTTCATTTACTGTAGCTACAATACTGTAGCAAAATAATAAAATATACTTTTGGCAGACTTGGGTTTTAATATAGATATATACTAGATATAATGCCCGCGCACGCGCGGGGTTTTTTCTAATCATTTAAATAAATTATTATTTTTAATTTCGGGTTTTAATTATTATAACAGGACCTTCAAAACCATTGTACTTTGATTGAGGTATTGAATTAGAGTTATTTACGAATGTAGTGGGTTTTAATATTAATTAAATTTGGAGGAGATGTTCTTGCGTCAATGATTGTGCGTGATTTTTTTTTTTTTTTTTTTTTTTTTTTTTGAAAATTGACTTTCTATACTACCCTATTACATGAAATCCTATTGCCAAGGTTATTTAATGAATTTTAGCCCAAATCTTTGAAAAACTTGCTCCACCGTTTTCAAGTTTTAATTTTTTATATTTTGACACATATATTTTTGTAAGTTTTTATTGAATGATTACAAATCACATTTTTTTTTTTTTTGTAGAATAAGGATAAATTTAGAAGTATTTAGGCTTTTCTTATTTAATATTTAAGAAAATAATAATAATAATAATTTGATTATTACTTAATAAGGTATGATTTGATTTTTTTGAAATGTAAAAGTCCTCACTAGAGGTTTTATTTTATTATATAAAAGATACTAAATTAATTTAGTTAAATTTAGTTGATATAGTTAACATTAATCTTTAATTTACTTTTTCCCTCTGATAAAAATTGCAACAAGAATTATCAAGCATCAAACTAACAGATATATTTTCGTTTAAAAATTACACATTTAGTTGGTCAATCGTTGTTCATGACTAAAATTTTATTGACAGGCCACTTGTTCATGACTAAAAATTACACTTATGCAAAGTTGTGGCATATTATATATAATTTTTGTATGTTTAATATAAATTGATGATGATTACTTAAAAAATATAGTAATAAGTAATAACTAATATAGTGACCTAAGTAACGTCTTACTTAAAGCTGTTATCATATGCGCATTGCCGTAAACAATTCGTCACACAGGCCATTTGTTGGAAAGTTGTATGTCATTACGTACCCATTTACAACTAAAGTAATTTAGTTAAATTAAGTTGACATAGTTATCATCAATATTGACCAACTCGCGGAGAACTTTCTTAACCTACTACATATATATTTTTAAGGAAATAATTAATAGAGAGGTCACTTTCTTTTAACCATGATTTTCTATCTTTTAGTTTGAAAAAAATGTGATTTTATATTTTTTAGTTTTAAAAAAATAAATTCAATTTCTATCTATTAACCCGTGGAGTTTGAGCCTCTGTCACACGGACACAAACTGAGTAAAACTAGCCTCTTTTTGAAATGGTTTGCGTGACTATATAAGGGTTATTTGCACCAAACAATAATCGAATTCGACACTTTTTAGTCATGATAGTATTAGAGGATAGATATGTGTATTTATAGTGATGACATAGCTTATCTAATAAGCAATCTTAACCCTAAACCTAAAGGACTTTAAGTTCACATTTAGGATTGAACCTTAACATATAGAACCTTAACACGTAATAGTATAATCTAACAGATAGCGGATAAGTCTCTTATCATTATGTCAGCGATTACAAATTTACAAGTGTCTTTTTTATATTGATATATATTTATCTAGGAAAGCAGTATTTTTATTGAAACAACGTAACAAACTATTGATTGAACATATACAATCCCCCTCATAAACTGCCGAGCTACAAGAAACTGATCAATAAATCATACAAGTGACTCATATGTCACTGCAACTATGAATGGATCCACCATCTACGTACTAGTTAAGCAATGCCTAAAACTCGATAATTGTGGAACGGATGACTTCCATTAGGTTTAGCTAGGACAACTGCTCTCTCCACGACGCCAACAAGAAGCGCATCCAAAGAAAAACCAAACCCAACGAAAAGGTAATCACACAAACTATCATTTTAAAGAAAAAGAAAACATATCTCGAAGCTAAAAAGACATTGCTATATATTTTCATTAGATCGAATAGTTATCAATAAATAGATAACAAGGTGTTTTATCAATTGAACTTTTTTAGTGAATATATACTCAACAATAATTCATGCCCTGGCAAAAGCCAATATCACATGATTACAAATTAAACGTGATTAAAACAACTTAACAATTGTATTTTGATATTTTATCAAAATATGAGAAAAGTTCATTTGCTTACTCTTATTTTGGTATTTACTGAAGGGTAAATCTCTACCATCCATTTAGTTTGATTTAATAGTGGGGATTAAACATAAGATTTAACATGTTTAATCTTAATTCTCCCAACTATATAAAGTCTTTATTTCTTTTTTCTTTTTTATTCATTCCTCATTTTTTACACACTTTGTGTGTGTTTTCCCATGCTCTCATCCCTTCCCTCCAAAAATTAGTTATCCCGATCGACAATTATCGTTCCGATCATCATCACCGTTCTGATCACCATCACCATCACCATTCCGATCACCAACACCGTTCCGATCATCATCTCATCATCACCTCCCGATCATTAATCCTTTTTTATGTCTGCTTTTGTATTTGAATAAACCGTTTGTTTCAGAAGCAGATTTGATTGATATTGTTGCGGTTGATAATGTTGTTGAATCGGTTGATAATTATGTGGATCAAGTTGTTAACATTTCTTATTATCAAGTTGTACACCAAGTGTTTGATGAAATGTGTGAGTGAAAAATGTTTGATAATTTTGTTATTTGCTCCTGTAATTTTGCTTATTAATTAAGTTGTTAGTTGAATTTTTGTTTTAAACTACATTGGAATGTTGTTTTTATGTCTGATTGTTGTTTGGAATCTGCTATGTATCATATGTGTAGTATAACCGGTGATATTTGAAGTTGATGATAGTATAATTTTGTTGTTTTATATGTTTTTTGTTTATTATAAATGTATTTGAGTTACTGATAAGTTGTTCATTATAGTGTAATATTGCTTATTATTTAAGTTGTTAGTTTAAACAGCTTAAACAGATTGATTTTGCTTTGAAAGCATAGTTATTTAGTGTGATTTTGTTTATTATTTAAGCTGTGATTGTATTTATTGTTAGTGCAAATATTACGATATTTAAACTAAACGGTTTCTTCGGTTCTAATAATGACAAACATGTAACTTGTAATGCATAACGTAAAATGCGCAAGTTACTTGTAAACACAAATCATTAATGCATACTTACATCAACATCTCTCGACGTCTCAAGTATGCTTCAACTCAGTCGCAGATTTCCATTCGGACGTAAATCACTCAAGGTATGAACAAACAAATTTAAAGCTTAACAAATGATCAAAGGATTAAATTTTTGTTCAAAGACTTCACATTTTTAATGTGACAAAACATTTTTTTTCAAAAATACATTTTACAATTTATTTTTGAATTAAAAAGAAATATTTTATTTTGAAAAATTAGTTTAAAAATCCTAACAGCTATTTTTTCCCCCAAAATAGCTCCAAACATCTCTAAATAAACCTTCACCACTAAAAACAAAAAAAGGTAGCGTTTTTGTCTGGACGGTACCACTTAATTTAACGGTACCGTCTGACAATTAGTGGTACCGTCTGTCTGTAACGGTTAGTTTTTTCTTCCTCTATAAATAGTGGACCATTTTACACATTTTGGCAAGGTTTTTCACACAGAACTTTCTGTTCTTTATTTACCCACTCCTATCCAAATTCTTTGATCATGTAGTTAGTTTATTTTTGTTTAAGAGTGATCCAATCATCCACTCAAGTGATCACTTTCATTCCTCTACTGGTGCAAGAGAAGAACACATCCTATCACAAACATACAAAGTGTTGTAGTCATAGTTTAGTGCACTCGTAACACTTGTTACGTACTTCTTGTATGTTGTCGTACATCAAGTTCTTGTCACCAAACTTAGGTTGATCATGTAGATCGTGTAGATTGAGATGATCATGTAGATCATGTATAGGTCGGGTAGATCATGTGAAGATCGGGTAGATCGTGTTGATCGGGTAGATCGTGAGTAGATCGAGTGTAGATATGTGGATCTTGTAGCTTGTATGATTTGTGAGGATCGGGTAGATCGTGAGTGAGATTGGTACTAGCTAGATTAGTACTCGACATTTAGCTTAATCAGAAAATAATGTAAGCGACGTGTTTTATGTGTTTAGGCCTCAAAACACAAGGTTTGTTATGTTGGGCTATAAAGCATAACGGGTTTGGTTGTACCCGAAGAAGAACTCGACATCTAGCTTGGTGTCGAAAAATATTGTAAGCGAAGTTGTATGGTTTTCTTCGCCAAGAAGGGAACTTGTTGATTAGTGAAATAACTCACGGTTTGTTGCTTATATTGTGTTAGTTGTGTTTGTGTCATCGCATGTTATTTATAATATGTCTAAGCTTGTGTTATTGTGACATGCCTTACTTGTTGCTTTATATTATCTCTAGTTCTTGTAAGACTAGTGTTGACACTTTGCATATTATGTCACACTTGATCGGGTGTTAGATACAAAAGGTTTAAGTTTTTAAATGGAAACGTATTCAACCCCCCTACGGTTTCCACATTTATGTTTTTCAGTTTGCTCTGTGTTGTACCACCTGTGTTATTGTTAGTTTATGATAGTATATTTTTGCTTATTAGTTATGTTGTTAGTTTATTTTTTTGATCGAATTTAATTAGATTGCTTTTCGTTTTGATTCATATGTTTGCATTGAACTGTATGTGAAAAACTAGAAGGGGGGTTGAATAGTTTTACCGTTTTAAAATTCTTTTGCTTTGAATACTTAACGTGATTTCAAGTAATGCAAATAATAAACAATATATAACAAGTAAGTAGAGAAAGAAACAATCAGACCATAACACGGATGTTTATAGTGGTTCGGTCTACAAGGACTCTCTTCCTTGCCCTACTCCACTCCTTGAGCCTCTAACTCGAGAGTTTTTCTTCACTAAGAAACAAGCTCCCTTCTCGGTGGAGAAAACCTTTACACACATCGCTTACACTTTTTCCGGTACAAAGCTAAATATCGAGTTCTTTTACAAGGGCACAACCACTCCCGATACTCTATGTATTTTGAGGACTAAAATACTAAACGATCACAACAGAGGTATATGATAGTTTGGTACAACAATGATGTGTGAAAAACAACAAATTCACACTATGACTAATCTAACAAGTCTTGCAACGCTTTGTTGAAGCTTGTGATGCTTTGATCTCTTTGCCACAAAAAAAATATCACTAAGAATGAAATATGTAATATGAATGTGTTATTAATGAATGAAAGAATGTACAATGTTTTTTATGCTTATGAGTGATAAGAAAACATGAATGTGTGGCTTGCTATTTATAGGCAACTGCCTTGGCAAACCACGGATGGGACGGATCCAAAAATAGGGATCCGTCTGTTATGCTGTTTGGTTCCGTGGGAGCCTGACAGCAAATCTCCAAGATCTTTCCCAAATCTAACCAAGATATTTCCATATCTAATCTTTGAGTGAAGATCAATCCAAGATATTCACATGATCTTCAAGATATCCTAAAGATATCAAAGTGATGCATGCCATGATGTCATTGTACAATTTCCATATTTATAATTAAATTGTAAATGAATGTAACATGTAAAAGTAAATGTATGTAGCATGTAAATGTATATAAATGTAACTAGTGATCATATATGTAGCATGTAAATGATGTTATGAGTTTATGAAAAGCTTGTGACTATAAATGTAAAAGTCTTAACTATATTTATGCTTTGCTAAAAATAAAATTTATAATTGTCATTAACAAAATATAGCAAAGATCGTAAAATATAAATAACGTTTTTTAGACGATATTTGTATTAACACTGTATATCTGTATTATCACTTGTGATATTCACGTGCTTGCTTTTGAACTGTATATGTGTATTATCACTTGTGATATTTTGTTTATTTTATAGGTTTTTATGTTTACTTGTAAGGCTTTATTATATGTCATGTATAGCATCACTTTTGATATTTCATTGTTATTGTTGTTAAAGCTTTTTTTTTTTGGTTAAAAGTTGTGATGATATCCTATTTATTGTGTGTTTTATCACCTTTGTTTAGAGCTTCTACTTGTGCGAAAACACTTAAATCGTTTAATCATCATGGGTTCCTATATGCCAGAGCGTTACCAGTATTCTATAGGTATTTCCCCGGGGGCCCTGAAGACGGTGGGCGTGGCAACAGTGTTCCTGGAGGCGACTCCGTTGAAGGTGGATCTGCTGCAATCAAAGTCTGATTTTACATTTTCTTTGAATTTCTTTTGTTAATGTATCACTTGTGATTCACAGCTTTTCAATATTATTTTAAAAAACTTATGCTCAATAGTTTGGAATAATTTTTTTATGAGGATTTTTGTGATTTATACAGTTCTTGTATCTGGTATCACTTGTGATATTCTGTTAAAAATTATGCAACACTTGAGTTTGATTTTGATGTTTATATCACTTGTGATATTCTATTAAATTTGATGCAACACTTTCTTTGATTTTTAGAATATGTCAACTTTTTTATTTTATTAGTTTTATTTCTTGTTTTTTATACATATTTGGTATATATAATTGAGAGTGTTATATCTCTTGTGATATGAATCATTTTAAAATAAAACAAAATGTTTTAGTCAACTAAGAGTAATATCACATGTGATACTGGTAGTTTACATACAAATGATCATACAAGTTACTTAGCCATTCCCAAAAGTAGTACAAACTCCGGCACCATGCAATGTGGCTCAGGACCTAATAAATACATATTTGGTGTCGAATACGGTGTTAAACCTATCGAAACATGCACACTTTATCAATTAAGAAAATAAATGCATTACAAATCTAACAGAAGCATGTTACAAGCTCAGTATCTCTTGTGGTTTCTCATATTATCACGACATTCATCATAGATTTGTCGGCTTCGTCTATTTGTTGAATCACGTGTGATATCATAGGTGATATAACAGGTGTTTGAGCTTCTTCAGTTTGTTTATGAAGATGTTGTGCTTTGTTTAACCATAACTTCTTCAGTTTGCTTATTCAACCATAGAATTTTCAAATCCCGTTGTAAAACCTATTGAAATGTGCACAATGTATCCATTAAATAGACAAATCCACTACAAATCTAATAGAAACAACATAATATCTCTTGTTTTCAATTAAACATAACCTCTAATATAACACAGAATAATAATAATAATTTCTTAAGAAACTAAAATTTTACCGTAAACTACCCACCTTGATTGAAAATGATCAAATGGCTCCAAATGTTCTAACATGTTATATATGACAACTTAATAAAAGATCAGTTTACAATATCTCAAATTTCACAGAGGTTACACAAATGTAATATCACTTGTGATACAAGTTTTCTAATCAACTTTGCATTTCATCAAATACTTGGTGTGCATCAAAAACACAATTCAAAATAGTCTAACCTAAACAAACTAATCGCGTATATATCAATTCACAAGAGATTAAAAAAAAAAAAAAAAAAAAAAAAAAAAAAAAATAATAATAATAAATCTACCCAAATTGCATCAAAAACACAAATAAATACATAAATAAACACAAAATCACAAGAGACAGCTAAATAACATCACAATAAAGGATTAGAATAATTGTACCATCTTCCATAGCTATCCCCAGTTTATTTTCAACCGTTTTTTCTTATATCAAATTTTGTATGCTTCAATTGTTCCATTTCTATGTGTTTTAGTTGATTTTTATGATATGATGAAGGTTAATTTTTTATTTTAGTTCTTAGGGTTTGATTGTTATAGTTAGAGAGAGTATTTGGGGGGTTTGAAATTTTTAAAGAGAGAGAAAGAGAGAGAGAAATTGAGTTATGAGACAAAGAAATGGTGGGTAGTTAACAACTTGGGAGAAGTTATTCAAACCCCCCTATAGGGGGGGTGTTGACTTTTTGGATGCTGCCGCCGGTTGTATTGTATGCTTTAAAATTTGTACATGTTGACCAGAATAGGCGGAGCTCACATGGTAGGGGGGGCTTGTATAACATAACCCTAACAACTTTTTAGATATTTACATTTGGGTTATACTATACAAGCCTCCCCTACTATGTGGGCTCCGCCTATTCTGGTCAACATGTACAAATTTTAAAGCACACAGTACAAGCGGCGGCAGCACATGAAAAGTCAACACCCCCCCTATAGGGGGCTTGAATAACTCATCCTTTACATTTTTAGTCATTCTGTTTTTTTAATATATTTACATTATTAGTTCTTCCGTGTTTTTCTTTATGGAATGTGATCATATGATTTCAATAACCCAGATTTGTCCATTAATATGTGGTAGATTTTGACTTATCAAAATAACTCAACTCATCAAAATATATATAAGTATTTTTTGGAAGGTTGAACGAAAGTTTAAACTTTATCAGAGCACCATTTACGAAGAGTGTTCTGATATCTTATCTAAAGTTATAAAATTAACTAATATTGTATTCATATTTATCAAAGGTGTTACTCGTAGTAAACTATGGGAAAGTATTGGAAATTTGGGCCATTACTCTAATATTTTTATATTTATTATGAAATAATTATTTAACAATTGGTTGTTTCTGAAAAAATGGATATGAAGTTAAAGAAACTAAAACATCATTAACTGATTGAAATTTAGAGTTTTAAGCAAATCTAAAGGTTTGAAAATTATTGTTAAGTAAGGAAATCTAAGCTCGTTATTGGTCGTAGTCGTATGCTTGTTACACACGAATGGATATCTTATGTTGCAAGCGATTGTTTTTTACATGTAAATTTCTTTTGTTGATGTCATGTTGATCGCATATGTGGTATTTGTACAGAGTATTGAATGAGTAATTTTCATTGATTGATTTGTTACAGCACAAAATACAGAACATATATAGATTTGTTACAAAGCCATTTTTGGTAAGAGATAATCACCCATAATTCATGGTTGTATACAGATAATTGATTGAATGGTTGTCTACTTGAGTACTAATCCATAAACACAGTTTAATACTGTAAAAATTCGCATTTTCAGGTTAATTTCTATACTCGAAATTTTCACTATTTATTTTTACTATTTATTTTCACTATTCATTCCTGAAATTTTTATTTCATATCCTCGTAAGATAAATTATTTCCATGATAAAATAAAAGTTTGACACTCATCGGATCATTTTCGCAAAAGTTATTAAGAATTTATACGTTTGGTTTAAACATCGTTTAAACATCCTGCGCATAACGAAAACCAACTGCACCAATTTTTCTCGCATCAGATTAATGTTTAGAACACTCACAATCAATTAGGGAATTTTTGATTTTTAAGTTAGAATGTTACCAAATAGACCATATGTCTTACAAAACAGAAATTGCGTTTTAAGCACTTTTACTTATCCGCAACCTTAGCCTATACCTGCACCACATTTTCTAAGACGTTTAGAAGCTTTCACATTTTTGGAAAAGTCAACATATTTTCCCTCCTCCTTTGACCAAAAATCATTCCTTGATTATGTAAATCATTCCTTGATTTTTAACACTTACGGTTTTACGTCTAAAGGACATTTAGCACCAACCGACACTAGACTAAGCCTAGCCTAGACATCTTAATTCTTTTAAGTTCATTATAATCATATTAGAAAAGTTACATATTACATTTATCAGTTTTACGCAACTTTCGTACGTTTTACGTTTAACATGTTTTAAACCTACGTTTCCAGCGTTATCAGCGTTTTCGCGACCCATTAAACTTATAACTCATTTTTATAAGATAATAATGAGTATATTGACAAGTTTAATCATTCCTACAAGTTTCGTATTTTTACGATACCTGATTTTACGTTTCGTGATTTAAATACTTAAAGTTAGCAATTACCGGGACAAAACTGACTCCGTAAAAGCAAGATAATGCAAGAAACATATCAAGCTTCTCATGAAAGCTTCATGAAGCTTATCAAGGAAGGAACCAAAGGCTTGTTGGCTTGATCTTAACCATTGATTCCTAAGATCATTACAAGTGTAAACTTAACTATGGTTAAATATTAACCTAATATATAGTTAACTCCTAAATCTTTCCTATAAATACCAAGCCTAAGCCTTCATTATTTCTTGCACCACACCTTTTTATAACCTTAAAGACCTAAAACCAAAGGCACTTCTCTTATATTTTGTAAGAAAGTTTATGTGTTCTTGAGAAAAGCTAGCATTTGATCTTATTTTCTCCGAGTTTTCAAGAAATAGTCGTTATAATCTTCAAATAACTTCAAGTCTCCAAAAAAACTTTGTTATTATCTTCAAATAGCTTCGGGTTTCCAAGAAAGCGTTGTTATAATCTTCAAGTAGCCTCGGGTTTTTGAAGAATACAAACTCTTCGTCGAAGCTCCGCTTATATTCCCTTTTTCTATAATACTCAAGCATTCTATATTAAGGTAAGTATTTATATACTTTAAATACTTATAAACTTTGTTAGTTTATTCATTGTATTTATAAACTCTTAATATGTCATATAATCAAGTAAGCAAAATATATGTTTCATATAAATACTATGTTAGTAGGGAACTTAATGTGAGGGGTTTCATTTGGGTGAACGTATCGACGAGTTGCTGGATTTACGAATTAAAGTGTCCTAGCTCCTCGAACATTTACTGCATGACCTCTGGATTATGATGGCCTGAACAGTAGTACGAGATATATAAACTATATATGGCATGTTTAAATATATACTTCTCTCATAAACTATAACCAAACATAATATAACGTTTTAAATGTCACTTGACCCGTTCGACCCCAAAATGGGTACAAACATACATTAATCCAAACACTCATTTAATCATAACCATACCACACCATTATACATACTTGACTTTGACATAACAAAACATAACCTTGACACTCGACAATGACCTTATAACCTTTAAACGACTCACGGGGGCATCAACTATGACTTTGAGCTCGGTATTCTACCTAAGCTCCTATACATACCAACCTTCTAATCCGTACTTTGATCCTTAATCCGTAATCTAAGCTATAGCATCTCTATCACACATAAACCTACAAAAATGTTATCGACTATAACGGTAAGCTTTCGCTTAGTAAGTAAAATGAGTAACAATATACCATCATACTTCATTCATCATATAAGCATCACATACATACATCAAAGCTTGTCTACACCATTACTTGCATAAAACACTTACTCTTCCTCATTCTATAACAACTAACATACATACCTTAACTTGTTTCATAACAAGTATAACCATCCTCTTGGCTAGCTATAACAACAAATCATCCTTCTACCTTAACACATCACATAAGTCAAGACTACCAAGGTCCTTATTTATCTTCACATAAACATAAACATAATACATACACAACACTTATGATGATAAAATCAATACAATAACATATTATTATCATTTTACTTACCTCACATCCATAACTAGTAAAATCAAAGCATCATCATCATCATCATTCTTGCTCATACTCAAACATCATAGAAACACTTATTACTTCATCAAAACAATACTATCCCACAAGGGTTAACAAAACCCATCATCATCTCAAGTCATCATTAACTTAAGATTAAGCTTGCTTACTTGTAAGTGATTGTTGATATGAAATTAACCTTTAAATTGGAACACTTAACTCTTCATAGATTAATCATCAAGCTCAACTCCTTTCCCTCCTTTCTTTCTTTTTACCGACATCACACACACACACTCATATACTTATCCAAATGAGATCACTAGAAAAGTCTAGAGAAATATCTAGACTTAAGTTAGTTGGAGGTTTGCCTAATTTGCAACTTTAGTCCCTTTGGCACAACAATCATTCATTCTTGGTACTAGAGCAAGTTGGTTCTAGTGCTAGTTTGAGGTTTTGGCAAGAATAGTCCCTCTAGTACTATAACAATTCTGTCCTGGTACTAGAACAAGTTGGTTCTAGTACCAGTTTGAGATTCTGGCAACTTAGGTCCCTCAACTTCTTTTCCTTTATATTAGTAACACATAATACTTTCTAAACCACATTACACATTCTTAATACTTATAGTTTGACTACCAGGTTGACTAGCCAATCACGTAAAGCCTTTGAACTTATAAAAGTCGTAGTCAAACTTACTCAAATATCATTTATCCGCTTAGTCAAACACATTATTCTTAGTCAATTT
This sequence comes from Artemisia tridentata subsp. tridentata, assembly GCA_021014915.2. Taxonomy (NCBI): domain Eukaryota; kingdom Viridiplantae; phylum Streptophyta; class Magnoliopsida; order Asterales; family Asteraceae; genus Artemisia; species Artemisia tridentata. The sequence goes on along the minus strand of CP139507.1, from coordinate 151,415,111 downwards.
CATCTAGGGTGGGGCCCATTTGTATCCGGGATACGGGTCTAACAATTCTATCCTCCTTATTTAGATTTCATCCCCGAAATCTCTTTGTCTAACACTTTTGTCCATACACATAGTCATTATGCCAATTACTATCAATTCAAATACTACAAATCACATACATTAACAATATTAATCAAACTAAGTCATAGTCACTATACTAGCAACATAACCTAAATCACAGAACTTCAACTAATTACAATGACACTGCGTCATTAGCATCACATCCTATTATGGAAATTCTCCATTTTATTCAAAATTCTACTAAAAACAATATGCTACATTATAAACTTATCTAAAATTTCCAACAATGACGACTTGTCATTTGGAAAAATTCTACTATTTGACTTTATACTAATACCAACATGTATCTACTTCAAAAACCGGTAGCTTATTTCAAATTTATATCTCGAGTACCATCTAAATGACACTTTCAAAACCAATTCTTCGCATTACTTAAGCAACTTTCTTGTTAAATTTCAGGAATACTTACCTATTTTCTTCTCAACTTAATGTACAAACTCATTCTAGGCGACTATATTAAGGTTTCACACATAACCTTAACGCCGCTATAAATTTTCATTCACATTTAATCTCATTTCTTATAACGTCTAACTTGTTTTAGTTTTCAAGTCCTAATTTCTCACCCGTACTCATGCCATATCGGATACACATAAGACCACTCATTTACAATTCTTTATTTACATAAAAAGGCGTCTCAATCTATGTAAGTAGGGATTTATAAACTTATGTGTTAGTGCAAATATTACGATATTTAAACTAAACGATTTCTTCGGTTTTAATAATGACAAACATGTAACTTGTAATGCATAACGTAAAATGTGCAAGTTACTTGTAAACACAAATCATCAATACATACTTACATCAACATCTCTCGATGTCTCAAGTATGCTTCAACAGAGTCGTAGATTTTCATCCCGAAGTAAATCACTCAAGGTATGAACAAACAAATTTAAACTTGACGGATGATCAAAGAAATAAATTTTTTGTTCTAAACTTCACATTTTTAATGTGACAAAACATTTTTTCAAAAATACATTTTACAAATTATTTTTGAATTAAAAAAAAATGTTTTATTTTAAAAAATAAGTTTAAAAGTCACAACAGCTATTTCCCCCCCCCCCCCTCCAAATCAGCTCCAAACTTCCCCAAATAAACTTTCACCACTAAAAACAAAATTTGGAGCGTCCTTGTCTGGGACGGTACCACGGTACCACTAAATTTAGTGGTACCGTCGGGTATTTAGTGGTACCGTCCGTACGTAATGGCTAGTTTTTTCTTTGTCTATAAATAGTGGACCATTTTACACTTCCAACTTGATTTTTCTAGTTAGTTTTCTCTGGTCTAATCCTTTCTTACTTAGATCACTTTCTTTGATCATTTAGAGAGTCTTAGTTTGTTTAAGAGTGATCATTTCATCCAACCAAGAGATCACCTTCATTCCTCTACTAGTGCAAGAGAAGAACACATAGTATCACAAAGATACAAAGTGTTGTAGTTATAGTTAGTGCACTTGTAACACTTGTTACATACTTGTTGTATCCTTGCATACATCAAGTTCATTTTTCTTTTGAGAGTTTGTGAGAGTAGATCATTGTGATCTTGTAGAGATATTGAATATCTCTTGTAGCTTGTGAGCTAGTGAGTTGATCAAAGGTAGAGTGGGTAGATAGAGTCAAGTGAGAGTTGATCATTATGATCTTGTTGAGATCTTGGAGATCTCTTGTAGCTTGTGGGCTTGTGTATTGATCAAGTGGATCAAGGGTAGATCGGGTAGATCGTGAGTAGATCGTGTGGATCGTGGTAGATTGGTACTAGCTAAGATTAGTACTCGACATTTAGCTTAGTGTCGGAAATAAGGATAAGCGACGTTGTACGGTTTTCTCCGCCTGAAGGGAGCTTGTTGATTAGTGAAGTAACTCTCGAGTTGGGTACTCGGGGAGTGGAGTAGGGCGAAGAGGAGCTTCGTGACCGAACCACTATAAATCATCGTGTCCGGTTTGCGCCTTCTTACTTATCTCTTTAATTTTATTTTATTCTTTATCGTTTTATATTTATATTTGCATTGCATTTATTTTTGTGTGGTTTGTTGCTTATAATATGTTGATTATGCTTGTGTCATGGTTTGATTGTGTTTGTGTTGTAGTTTACTTTATACCATCTCTAGATGTTGTATGATCATTGTTGACACTTTTAAAATTACGTCACACTTGATCAGGTGTTTGATACAAAAAGTTTTTAAGTTTTTAAATGGAAACATATTCAACCCCCCCCCCCTCTACGATTTCTGATAGGATGCTTCGATACACCTTAAGGATGTTAGTCCTTTGTAACTTTGTGTATCTGATATGTTTGAGTTAATATGGTTAAGTATGCGGAATCTACTTAACCACACTTAGAAGGTTATTTGGTTATGGAAATGGAACAGTTATATTTGTTATTGAACAATGAACAAAGAAAGTTTATCACCAAACGATTCAATATTATTCAAAATAATACGAGTGATCTTCACTATCACTAGGGTTACAAAACCTTGAATCTTAATGTTTCTATGACTTGTGATATTGTTGTGTTTGTTCTTTTCTCTTAACAGATATTCAAGTTCTATTTTTGGCACACATCTTAGTCACTAAGCTAAGATTTCTCTTTTATAGTCCAAGAGAGATCTTTACAATATTGTCAAGTCTTGTCGAGCACATGCTTTGCTTGTGTTGAGAGTGTCCGTCATTAAGATACAACATGTATCTGTGTTTTACAACTTGTTCTGTGAACAACTATCAAAGATATTGTCTACCGTATATACTTGACTTTTATACACAAATATCTTTTTTCATACCTCACAGCAGTAGAATACGCATCAGTTATCTACTCAGCAACACAATCTTGATATACTAGCAGCAGAATTCTTGCGGCAGCAGAATCTATAACACTAGCAGTAGAATGAAATGCACTAGCAGTAGAATGATACTTAGTGAATTTCCTTGAGCAGAACTAATCTTGTAAACCTTTAGTTCCCGATACTAATCTTCAGAATATTTAATTCCCAACAATCCTCCCCTAAACATGTGATTTCCCTAATCAACATGTTTCTTCTGAATTAAATTTTGATTGCGAGAATCTTTCAAACACTTCATAGTCAGAATTTTGATCTGAGCTATCTTCTGTTCTTCAAGATTAAGTATCTATTTGTCTAACTCATCTGCTTTATGTGTATCTCTTTCAGCAATAACATTATCTTTCTTTGTCTTGAACACAATCAATACCTTGAATAAAAGATGGTGCAATTTCCTTTGATGAAGGAATTATAAGAGGCAATGGTGCTGTGTATCTTGGATGTTTGTTTCAACAAGTGAAATCATCTTTCAGCAAGCCTTTGCAAGTGATGAACAAACGTAGTGAACTGAAAATGAAACTGAAAGAACCTAGATAGGACTTTCTCCTTTGGAATGCTTCATCCCTTCTGAATATATATAATACTCCAGAATCTTGTCATTTTCAACCTCCATGTCATCATCTTGTATGCTCTTGTCTTTTCCTCCCTTTCATTTGGTTTATCTTCCTCCTATGTCTTCATAAATATGGGCATTTTCCTCCCCTGATTCCATGCTTGGAAGATTTTCTCACTATGTACCAAAGTATTTCCTCCCCAGGTTTTCACTTCCTCCCCTGTTTGGAAGATCTCTCACCATCATCTGAACTTGAACTCCATTATCAGACAATGTTGTACATGTAGCCATCAATTCCTTAAGAGTTTATGTGCTGCCCTCATCACTTCTAGGTGTGTTAACTCCTATGAGAGGTGAATCATGGGGCATTGACTCATTATCCATCAATGGATAGTTTTTCTGAGCCCTTTTGAAAAATCCTTTTTTTAAGAAACTTTTGACTTAGCAGTACAAACTTGATTTTATTTTGAAAAAATCATACTGCTTACAACCATTTTGAAGGGATTAAGTGTGTATCAGACACTTAATCTAGAATTCGGTTTAAAGTAACCTCTGGTTGTGTGAGAACCAATGTTTTCAGTTATAAATAACTGCCTATGTAAAGATAAACCTATTCAAAAGGCTTTCATGACAGGGTTTCCAGCTCATAGCAATTGTTGCCTCTAACACAAGCGTTAGATTCACTTTTGCTAGCTGTTCTTTCTATCAGATGTCCTTAGACTTGCTCATTATACTTAAAAGTATAAAATGATAGAAAGTGAGTTGAGTCAGTTACTATCTGACCAACTGAGCTATCAAGTCTGTGAAACATGATAACTAGGTTTCAAGAAAGAAGTTTTAAAGAATTTAATTAACTTAGGTGTAAACCTTTGTTAAGAATCCCCAAACTCAGTCCATCATAAACCTATTATTTTAGCAACTAGAATCATTCTGTTGCTTTCATTTCACTTGAAACTTCTTTTATGCTCAATGTTCATACCTGAAAATGTTAGTCCAAAACCAAGAAACAAAATGCAAAGCATATGTCTTATAGCAGTATCATAATATGACTAACAAATATGAACTTAACAAACAAAAATTTGTACTAGCAGCACAAACTAAAAATCTTCAAAATCTAAATTTCCAGTTTTAATTGTGCCTTTACCAGAAATTTTGCCACCAATACTTCCTCTAAAGCTAACATATCCTCCATTTATTGATTGAAAATCTGAGAGATAAGTCATGTTGCCAGTCATATGCCTTGAACATCCACTATCTGAGTATCTTTGATCCTCTTGTTTATCAGTTGAATGTTCCTGCACAAAAATGAGGAATATTAGTTTCCTTTGGGGACCTAAGCCATTACTGACTTGGATCTGCCTTGTGCATCAATGTAATTTAATCTCTTAAGATTGGTTGATGCACCATTGGGTTTAGTTTGTCTCCAAACCCAACATGCTGAGACCTTAACAGCATTTGCCCTGTTTTCCCAAGCAGCAGTATGAACTACATGCTTAGCAGTAGAAACTGCTAGCTTTGTAGTTGTTCCTTTTGGTTTCCAAACTTGTTTTTGGACCACTGCTTTTGTTTGAATGGGCCTTTTAACAGTTGTTGATACATGATGGTAAGTTATTTTTGCATTTTTAACTGTTTGTTTTGGGTAAACAGTCATAAATGGTTTAGCAGTAGGAACTGCTTTTGAAACTGCTCTGGGTTTTGTTATCTTAGAATTAGAGTGAAAGTGAAATTGAGGAGTATGCATTTTTAAGTTCACTCTATTGTTTGTATACCCAGATACCCATTGGTTACAGAAAGCAGCAAGATGATCAAAACTACCACAAGTGTAACAAGCTTTGTTATAAAAGGCAAAGTCATCACCTAGTTGGTGAGAGTTGAGGTCATTCCAATTTCTTTGCTTTCCTCTAGGCTTGTTAGTGGTTCTATATTGTTCACAATATTTAACTGGTTGCCTAACATGTTTAATATTAGATTTAGGCCTAACAGCATCTATTTTGACCACTTTAGGAACACTTGTTCCTGCTTTCTTAACAACTTCAGGTTTAGACATAACCTGTTCTTCTTCATCACTATCAGATTTCCAGCCCTCAATGACTACAACATCTGATTTCCTATCAGAGGACACCTTGTCCTCAGAAAATGAAGTTTTACTTAAACTCTCACTTACTTCTTCTACCTTAGGAATCTCAGTAGACTTAGAACCATATTCCATTATTGGGTCTTGAAACTCAGCTAATTCGGTGGGGGCTAGGTCAATACCTGGAGGTGAAGGAACACCTCTGTATGGTGGAGGAATATATTTGTAACCTACACCAGACTTAGCTTTATTAACAACTTGAGCTTCCCAAATCTTATTGATTCCATCTGAGGCATATTCTAGTGTATCAACTGTTATCTTAACATTTTCATTTGCCTTTTTGTACTTTGCACATGATTCATTTAGCACAACAATGCACTCATCTTTGAATTCTATGTTTCTTTTTAGTGTAGCCATGTCATCACTAAACTTAGATTCATTTACTTGAAAATGTAAGATTTGTTTTTCAAGAACAGCTAGGCCTCTTTTATGATTAGATAAATTGGCCATTGTTTTATACAGATCTTCTAGTTGATCATCAGATTCCTTTTTAAGTTTTTCATAAGCTTTAAGAGCAGAGCAAGATTCAGTACACTTAATTATAGAATTTACCTCTGAATCAGAAAAGGCCATAAGTGGAGTCTCAGTTGCCACCATTGCAGCTTCTTTTGGTGCTTCATCTTCATCAGCCATGAAGCTCCAATCATAGCTAACACCATCAATGGCTAGCATAGCCTTTGGCTCTTCCACAGTGACTTCCTTCTTCTTATCTTGCTTGTACCAAGTGCTCTTATTTTCTTGCCTTCTTGGCTTTCTGTACTCTTTTGCAAAGTGTCCCACCTTGTGACAATTGAAACACTCTACTTTCTTCTTATCAAACCCAGCAGTTTCATTACCATTAATGGTAATCTGCTTTCCTGTTATTTGCCAAAATTTCTTAGCCCTTATGCTCAGCAAAGCAACCTGCCATTTGATATCCATCTCTTCTAAATCATCATCATCCACCTGTTCAAGGTCTTCATGATTTAGAGGAGAACCACTAGTTTGACTAGACATGAATACATAGAATGTTGGATATCCAAGTACAGCAACATTCTTTTGTGTAGTATCAGTAGAAACACCATAACTAGTAGTAGAAACACTCTCTTCATCTTCATCTACCTCTTCAGATTTACTAATGTTGGTAGATGACATAAATGCCATATTCCCTGAACTAGTACTGTAGCTTCCAGACTTCTTTAGACTTTGTTCAACAATTTTGAAGTTGTTGTACAAATCATTGAGTTTCATGGTTTCAATATCTGGCTTGTTCATCCAGACAACCACATGAGTATGGAATTCATCAGGTAGACTTCTTAAAAACTTCATGTTGAGATCTTCCTTGGCTATCTCAACTCCCAACACAGCTAACTGACTCACAAGCTTGTGTAATCTAGAGAACAGCTTATCAAGAGATTCATTGCTATTTGAACTAAAGTTTTCAAATTGTTGTTTCAGCAATGTCTACTGTGTTTTCTTGGTAGTTTCATTACCACCAAACCATGCACAAATCTCTTCAAAAAGAGTTTTTGCATCAGGATACTTGCTAAAAGAAAGCATTTGTTCACCAGGAATGGTCATAAGCAACAAATTTCTTGCCTTTTGATCAGTCCTCTTCTGTATCCTTTCGTCATTGGTAGTTGGTCCAGTATTTCTTTTTCGAATTGTTTTGCCTTCAAGAATGACATCTGAATAACCTAGTGTAAAAGAATCACCATACAGAATAATATCCCAAAGAGCATAATCTTGAACCATAAAGTATTGCTCAATCCTTAACCTCCATAACTCAAATTCATTCTGTTTGAACATGGGCAACTTTGCAGCAATATTAGTAGCCTGAGTATTTTCCACGTCTATTTCTTTTTCTTCTTCTAAATTAAATATATCAGCCTTGCTCTGATACCAATTGATAGGATGCTTCGATACACCTTAAGGATGTTAGTCCTTTGTAACTTTTTGTATATGATATATTTGAGTTAATATGGTTAAGTATGCGGAATCTACTTAACCACACTTAGAAGGTTATTTGGTTATGGAAATGGAACAGTTATGTTTGTTATTGAACAATGAACAAAGAAAGTTTATCACCAAACGATTCAATATTATTCAAAATAATACGAGTGATCTTCACTATCACTAGGGTTACAAAACCTTAAATCTTAATGTTTCTATGACTTGTGATATTGTTGTGTTTGTTCTTTTCTCTTAACAGATATTCAAGTTCTATTTTTGGCACACATCTTAGTCACTAAGCTAAGATTTCTCTTTTATAGTCCAAGAGAGATCTTTACAATATTGTCAAGTCTTTTCGAGCACATGCTTTGCTTGTGTTGAGAGTGTCAGTCATTAAGATACAACATGTATCTGTGTTTTACAACTTGTTCTGTGAACAACTATCAAAGATATTGTCTACCGTATATACTTGACTTTTATACACAAATATCTTTTTTCATACTTATCCACACAGCAGTAGAATACGCATCAGTTATCTACTCAGCAGCACAATCTTGATATACTAGCAGTAGAATTCTTGCGGCAGCAGAATCTCTAACACTAGCAGTAGAATGAAATGCACTAGCAGTAGAATGATACTTAGTGAATTTCCTTGAGCAGAACTAATCTTGTAAACCTTTAGTTCCCGATACTAATCTTCAGAATATTTAATTCCCAACAATTTCCACATTATGGTTCGGCAATTTACAATTTCTTCATTCTGATGAAGAGGCATCCCAATCCATTTAAATAAAGAGATTATAAATCATCCTACTTATGCAATTCCGATACAACAATCGTACTTACTTTACTTTTCATCTTTTCTAGCCTTGGATCCAATCTCACTAACTTTTCCCATAATGGCAAGTCGGCCTTTTCCCCGTAGGGCTTAGCCACTTTACCTTACCCTTGCGCAAGCTAACATCCATGCCACAAGGCAAGCTAACAACGATGCCATGAAGGCAAGCTAATACACATGCCATAAAGGCAAGCTAATAACCATGCCGAGAAGGCAAGTTAATAACCATGCGCAAGTTAAAACCCATGCCATAAAGGCAAGCTATCACCCATGCCATGAAGGCAAGCTATGAACCATGCCAAAAAGGCAAACTGTCAACCATGCCATAAAAGGCAAGCTAAGCTATCCCGAAGGATACTTCAACACATACCATGGATATAGGCAAACCATGCCGGTGAAGGCAAGCTAACAACCATGCCATGAAGGCAAGCTAGGCCATCCCGAAGGATGCCAAAACACATGCCATAAAAGGCAAGCTAGGCTATCCCGAAGGATACCAAAACCAGAGCATCGGATCTAAGCTATGTTTACTTTAACATCTTTACTCATTTTATCTTTCATGTACTTTTATCATTAAGTACACATTATCATTTCCTCAATTCTCATTGCCTTAAGCAATTTCAACATTCACTATTAAGTTTACTTTCATCTAGACAATTTTCTATATAACATTTGTCGATTTATTATATTTGCATTTTCACAATGCAATCTATCATTCATCCGTCAACCGCAAGTTGACTCACACATTCGCTATATGCCATTGTATCACATTGGCCTATTCAACTCTTTCATGTGCATAAGTCTCACATCTTATAATCATCCATATTTTCAATATATTAGCATGATTCAATTCATGTTTTACAATTCTTTCTAGCGCACTTCATATCACTTATGGATTCTAGCGCAATCTATCTCATTCACCACTTCTACTCATCACACTTAAACATTTCTCACTAACGCATTTTACTTATCATGTTTTATATGTAACATGATCTCATCATATCTTAACCATACACTTAAACTTTTCACATTTTAATTAAGCGTGTAAGAAATCATGCTACAAGCATCTAATCATTTATTCCGATACTACAACCGCAATGAAACTCAATCGTGTCTTTCTAAGCACCAAGCTATAAGCATACTTCACTAATCATTTATTACTTTATCTCAAGCTTTCAAAGCATCTATACTTTATCAAACACTTACCATACTTAACTTTTTTTACATATCAATATGGTTTATCAACCTTTTAGCCACCATTTGGTCATCAACCATATTCGTTCAATAAACATTATTCGCCGCATTCCGATTAAGTCTTACATAATATGCATTCAAATGCATCAATCTTATCTCATACACTTCTATGCATCATGCTATCAAGCACATTCACGTTAAACTTAGACATATAATAAACTACCATAGACTTAACATCTCATAAGCAATCATATAATGACACTTAACACTTAACACTTATCCAACAAGTGTTAAAACATTTAGAATCATATTCAAATCTTATAGTCTATGGCTCATATATCACATTGCGCAATCGATCTATGTCTAAGCATAACAATCTAATTAGCCGCAAGTACTAGTCTACCTTATAACTAAGGCATTCGCTTTCCACACTACTTACACTTACGGCACACGCAACTACAAGTGGTCTAAGTTTAGGTAACCTATAATGGCAACCTAATTCACATAAACCGAAGCTCTGATACCAATTTGTTACACCCCGTGCTCGCTTTGACCGGAATTTAAAACTTTTATGCAGAAACGACCCAACTTTAACGGACTTTCTGTTACTCTTTTACAAACTAATACAAATATATTACTAACCAGCACTTAAGGCTATTTTTAAATGAAACTAAACTCAATTACCTTTAAAATGACAGGTGGCACGACTTCTAATGACTTACGGTTTATTTAATACAAAATAAACAAAACCGATAAAATCTGGGAAAGCACCATACGGCTGTATGGAAAAATACCATACGACCGTATGGCCATACAACAGATTCTATTGTTTCTGTGATTTAGACCATACGGCTGTATGGAAAATACCATACGGCCGTATGCTCTCTGACCTGCATTTAGCTAACTTTTTACATTTGTATAATTTCTGGAAAACAACTTCTATAACTCGAAACAACACCAAAACTTCCAGAACTCATTAACATACCATGATAAATAATTTTCATAACCATTCGACCCTCGGACCCGTGCTTTTACAAAATGACGGGTGTTATGCCAAACACCCGTTTTTGACCCGTTTTTAACTTTAACTTTAACTTAACCATAACACTTTCAATCATAAAACAAACACTATAACCTTTACAAACATCAATCATTTCTCTCATAAACTATAACTAAACATAATATAACGTTTTAAATGTCACTTGACCCGTTCGACCCCAAAATGGGTACAAACATATATTAATCCAAACACTCCTTTAATCATAACCATACCACACCATTATACATACTTGACTTTGACATAACAAAACATAACTTTTACACTCAACAATGACCTTATAACCTTTAAACGACTCACGGGAGCATCAACTATGACTTTGGGTTCGGTATTCTACCTAAGCTCTTATACATACCAACCTTCTAATCCGTACTTTGATCCTTAATCCGCAATCCAAGCTATAACGTCTCCATCACACATAAACCTACAAAAACGTTATCAACTATAACGGTAAGATTTCGCTTAGTAAGTAAAACGAGTAACAATATACCATCATACTTCATTCATTATATAAGCATCACATACATACATCAAAGCTTGTCTACACCATTACTTGCATAAAACACTTACTTTTCCTCATTCTATAACAATTAACATACATACCTTAACTTATTTCATAACAAGTATAATCATCCTCTTGGCTAGCTATAACAAAAAATCATCCTTCTACCTTAACACATCACATAAGTCAAGAACTACCAAGGTCCTTACTTATCTTCACATAAACATAAACATAATACATACACAACACTTATGATGATAAAATTAATACAATAACATATTATTATCATTTTACTTACCTCACATCCATAACTAGTAAAATCAAAGCATCATCATCATCATCATCATCATCATCATCATTCTTGCTCCTACTCAAATATCATACAAACACTTATTACTGTAACACCCCGTGATAAGACACGACTAAAAAAGCGAAAAATTTTCGCAAAAAGTACACCCGAAAACTGACCCACTGATACTCTTTTACAAGTTGACAAAAATCTATAAATATCTAGACCTTGAGACTATTTTTACGTGAAGCTACACTCAATTACCTTCAAAACGACGGGTGGTGCAACTCGTAACGACTTATGGTTACAAAGTTACGATTTTTCAAAGATTTCGAAAATCTGGCAGAACCCATCCATCTGATCGGATGGACTTCCAACTGATCGGTTGGAGGTCTGCTGATCTTCAAAAATCAGTTTTTCATCCTGAATTTGAAAACCCGATCTCGATATTTTACCAAACTTTCCAGATTCACTTGGTATACTAATGGGCTCATTTTCATACAAAAACAACTACCGCTTAACCCTCCGGAATAGTACTTTACATTATAACGGGTTATGCATAAAACCCATTTTTGACCCATTATCACCCCAAACCATTAAAACCACTTCCATTACCCACCATACTTAGCCAACATACATAATTTAACGTATTAGACTTGTCCCATACATCCATGACCCGTTCACACCCCAAAATTGGGTAAAAACAAGCTTATACCAAACACCCTCTTAAAACTCATTCCCACTACACACTTTTTACCCCAAAGCACATAACCACTAAATATCCATTTGACCAAATACATGACTTAACATTCCTAGAATATTGAAAGAGTGTTGGTACAAAGTCTTGACCCATAACATTCCAAAATGGGTAAAATGGCTATAAGCCAAACACCCCTATAATTGTTTGACTACAACCATAACCACATAACATAAAGACTTTAGAACATTTACACATACTTGACCCGTGACTAAACATGAACAATGGATCATGTATGACGACAAGACCTTTAATAACAAAATGACCATATAGAGTGAGATGTACCAAAACAAGGAAGACACTTCGGGGCTTCCAACTTCAACACGCTTGGTCCAAAAGAACAAGGTCTACTACTACCACTTCTTCAACCACGAAACTTCTATGATATGATCACTTAAACCTTTTCCTTACCTTTACTAGATTCTTCGGTGCCTATCAAGAAAAACATCACAACTAAACATATAAGTGAAACGCTTAGTAAGTACATGGTATAACAAGCTAAACAACATATGATATAAATCATTCATAACCATAACTAGTCTAACCACTAGTTAATCTAGTGATATAGGGGCACATACTTCATGCCAACATAGTCGGCCTAAACACGATCAACCCATAAGGTTGAACCTCATCCCATAGTTAGCCCCAACGACTAACTAAGCTAAGCCTAGTGATGGATCCATAACTAGCTAACGCACCCTATACCCTATCCTTCACCATTACCATGTAATCAAACATGATAAAGCTAACAAACATAATCCATTATCATACATAACATATGATAAAGCTAACAAAACATGTTATAACCATATACTTACCTTGATTCACAATTACCACTTCACTAGCAATGACTTCCAACTTCCTACTTGCTTCCTATATCACAATCATCTCAAATTAGGGCTAATTAACTAACAAATCATAATTTATCAACCTTTAATCATTATGCTCAATTATCACTTCATGAACCCTAATTTCATAATTTGGGGAGAAACACTTACTTGATATAAGAATTACAATTAAAGCTTCCTAGTGACTTGGCAACTCTTGAAGATGATCAAAATAGCTTGAAAGATAAGAATGGAGTTTTCCCTCCTTTTTCTCTTCTTGGACCGATCTATAGCTAAACACACTCTCACACTCTCAATTTTTTCTAGACAATTCTCAAATAATCTAAGGATTGGATATTTAATAATTTATCTTAGCTCAATTGGCAAGACTAGCACTCAAATTTCATTCTTTCTACATTGACCACTCATATATTTACTACATATCTCATAACACATAATACATAACATATTTTATACATATATAGTACCTTATCGGGATATGGGTGTAACAATTCTCCCCTCCTTAAAATAAGATTTCATCATCGAAATCTACTCTTGAAATAAATGAGGATACTCAATCCTCATCTTCTCCTCCGGCTCCCATCTAAGACTTGTACCCTTACGATGTCTCCATTGTACTTTTACTAACAGAATTTCTTTGTTTCGAAGTTGTCTTACATTCCTTCCTAATATCGCCTCCGGTTCATCCTTTTGTGAAAGCAATTCCGGATCAATCTCGATATCATCCAAAGTGACTACACTAGTCTCATCCGCTACACATTTCCTCAAATAAGACACATGAAAGGTATTATGAATACCTCTCATTTATTCGGGCAATTCCAACACATATGCTACCTCGCCAACACGTTTCAAGATTTTAAATGGCCCTATAAACCGCGGACTTAGTTTTCCCTTGTTTTTAAATCTGACAACGCCTTTCCACGGAGAAACTTTTAACATAACCAAATCACCTACCTCGAATTCGATTGGTCTTCTTCGATTATCGGCATAGCTTTTCCACCTATCTTGTGCCGCCTTAAGTCTTGCCCGAATCATTTCAATCTTTTCAGTCGTCGCCAATACTATATCCGTGCTAGCCAACTCCCTCCTCCCAACTTCTTCCCAACATACGGGCGTCCTACACTTTCTACCATAGAGCATCTCGTAGGGTGGCATGCCTATACTAGCATGATAACTATTATTGTAGGCGAATTCAACTAGAGGCAAATGATCATCCCAATTACCTCCAAAGTCAATCATACAAGCCCGTAGCATATCTTCTAGAGTTTGGATCGTTCTTTCGCTTTGCCCATCGGTTTGAGGATGGAAAGCTGTGCTCATGTGTAACTTCGTACCAAGTTCTTCTTGAAAACTTTGCCAAAAATTTGAAGTGAAACGCCCATCTCGATCGGAAACTATAGAAATAGGTACTCCATGACGCGCGACTATCTCATTGACATAAATCTTTGCTAGCTTATGAACTGGCATATTCTCCCTGATCGGAATAAAATGTGCACTCTTTGTTAAGCGATCAACTACCACCCAAATTGTATCGTTTTTCTTTTTCGTTCTCGGCAATTTTGTAATGAAATCCATAGTAATCTTCTCCCACTTCCAAACTGGAATATCTAAGGGTTGGACTTTCCCATACGGCTTTTGGTGTTCGGCTTTCACCTTCAAACAAGTCAAACATCTTTCCACGTACTTCACGCAATCTCTTTTCATACCTGGCCACCAATAGTTTTTTTTTTAAATCAAGGTACGTTTTCGTAGCTCCCGGATGAATAGAATACTTCGATTTATGCGCTTCTTCCAAGAGTAATTCCTTAATGTTGCTTCGAAAAGGAATATAAACTCTTCCATACCGTGTCCTAACCCCTCGGCTGTCTTCTTCAAGATGAGGAATGTGAGAAGTAATACGTTCTTTTTCTCGATTCTCTTCTTTCAACGCCTCCTATTGAGCTAACTTAATCTTATCAAAAAGATCAGAGGTGACAATCATCCATAGCGAGTGAATCCGTGTAACGTCACTTCGGTCCTTGCAACTTAGCGCATCTGCCACGACATTCGCCTTACCGGGGTGGTAGCGAATTTCACAATCATAATCTTTCAACAAGTCTAACCACCTACGTTGCCTCATATTCGGATCCTTATTTTCAAGAAAGTACTGAAGACTTCTATGATCGGTGTAAATTACGAACCTCACACCATATAGATAATGCCTCCAAATCTTCAAAGCAAAGACTACGGCCGCAAATTCAAGATCATGAGTCGGGTATTTCTCCTCATGCTTCTTTAGTTGTCTTTAAGCGTAAGCAATCACTTTACCCCTTTGCATGAAGACACATCCAAGATCGGAGTAAGATGCATTACTATAGACTACCATGTCTTCGGTTCCTTTCGGTAACACTAGGATCGGTGCTTCGCATAACTTCTTTCGTAAGGTACGAAAGGCTTCTTCTTGCTTCTCACCCCACACAAAAGGAACATTCTTCTTGGTGAGTTCGGTTAACGGAGATGAAATTTTAGAGAAGTCTTGAATGAATCGTCGATAATACCCTGCAAGTCCTAGAAAACTTCGAATTTCACCAACATTCTTCGGTGCTTGCCAATTCATCACGGCTTCTACCTTTGACGGGTCAACTTTAATACCATCGGGATTAATAACGTGACCGAGGAATTAAACTTCTTTTAACCAAAATTCACATTTTGAGAACTTGGCATACAACCTTTCCTTTCTCAACGTACCAAGAATTTTCCGAAGATGCACTTCATGCTCTTCCTTGCTCTTAGAATAAATAAGGATATCATCGATGAACACTATGACGAACTTATCCAACATCGGTCTACACACTCGGTTCATGAGATCCATGAAAACCGCAGGCGCGTTCGTGAGACCAAAGGGCATAACCGTAAACTCGTAATGTCCATAACGGGTCCTAAAAGCCGTCTTAGGAATGTCTTCTTCTCGAACCTTCAACTGATGATAGCCCGAACGAAGATCGATCTCTGAAAACCACTTTGCACCTTGAAGCTGATCAAATAGATCGTCGATTCTTGGTAACGGGTACACATTTTTCACCGTGACTTTGTTCAATTCACGATAATCAATGCACATCCGCATACTACCGTCTTTCTTTTTAACGAACAAGATCGGAGCTCCCCACGGTGAGCTACTAGGGCAAATAAAACCCTTGTCGAGTAATTCTTGGAGTTGGCTCATTAACTCTTTCATCTCGGATGGAGCAAGGCGATAAGGAGTTTTAGAAATAGGAGTAGCACCCGGAACAAGATCAATACGAAACTCGACTTGTCTGTCGGGTGGAATGCCCGGCAAATCTTCCGGGAATACATCACGAAATTCATTAACGATCGGAATGTCGTCGATACTTTTCTCCTCAAAACTCATATCTACCACGTGCGCCATAAAAGCAAGGAAACCACGTGATAAATATTTCCTAGCCTTCATTACGGAACACAATTTTAACTCGCCCTCCCTTTTATCACCGTAAATCATCATTTCTCGGCCGCTAGGATTTACTACTCGAACGATCTTTTGTCTACATAGAATGGCAGCATTGTGTTTGCCAAGCCAATCCACGCCAACAATAATATCAAACTCTCCGAGCATTATAGGAATTAGATCAATCCTAAAAACACTCTCATCGATCTCTATCTCTACATTACGATACACGTTAGACACCATAACAACTTTACTATCGGCAATTTCAACTTCTACGGGTGTCGGAAGCTTATCTAATGGAGTGGATAATTCTTTACTAAAACTATAAGATACGAAGGACACACTTGCGCCCGAATCATACAAAACACGAGCGGGTTTGGAATTAACGAGAATTATACATGTGACAACATCGGAACCTGACTTCGCTTCTTCGGCACTCATCTAATAAACACGAGCTTTAGGCTTCGGAACCTCAACCTTTTCTCCTTTGATTGGGTTAAACAACTTTACTTGCTTTGGATTGGCTTTAGGACATTCGCTTACCTTATGTCCTTCTTCATTACTCCCATAACATATCACCAAAGGCTTGGTGCAATTCTTGCTAATATGGCTAGGATCCCCACATTTATAACATCCCTTCATCCCTGATTTACATTCTCCTATATGGTTCTTACCGCACCTATTACACCGAGGTAGTAACTTCCCCGTGCTGTCCTTCCTTGTGAAATCAAATTTACCCCGTTTACCGAATGTTGTTGGTTGATCTTGCTTCCTCTTTAGTTCCTTCTTCTCCTAACTCTTCATTTTATCCAAGTCTGCTTCTCGTGTACGTGCCCTACTTAGAAGATCCTCCATGGTGGTGCACTTGAAAGGTGATACTATAGTACGAATTTCATCTTGGAGCATCCTTTGGAATTTATCAACCTTAAGCTTCTCGTTGTCAAGATACTCCGGGCAATATTGCACCATATCACAAAAAATTTCCCACAATTCATTCACTGATTCATTAGTTTGCACAAGGTTATGAAATGCTTATCTTATTATATCAATTTCTTCCGCGGGAGCATATTCCTTCATAAATACTTCCTTGAATTATTCCCATGTGCACGCTTCTCTCCAAGCACTACCTTTTTCATTTGCCTTACCTTCCCACCATATTTTAGCCCGTTCACGAAGATAGTTGGTAGCAAAGTGTTGACATAAATAATGCCTAAAAACATTATTAATATTTATTCATATCTCTATGTTTTGATGATCACAAAATGTAAACTCATTAAAACATAAACTTATAAAATAAACAAGTACTTAGTTGTAAATATTCACTTCTACAACTAAAATCACTTAAGGTATGAATGAACTAATGCTTAATGCATTATATGATCAAATGAACATTTTCTTAATAACTAGATTTTTTATAAAATGTCAAAAACATTTTATATCTTTTAGAAAAACATTTTTGGTAATAAATAAAAAGGTTTAATTCATTATAAATTTATGAATTCAAATTTTTAACCAAAATCAGTAAAAATATTTCAGAAAAACCTTCCCCACAAAAAGACAAAACTGGGCAACGGTTGGCTTGGGCGGCCCCCTTAATTTTGCTAGGCGGCCCCCTTAAAATTAAGGGGACTGCCCCTCTATTTAAGGGGGCCGGCTACGCTCCACTAGCTTCCAGCTGTCCAGTTTTTCTGCCTATAAATACCAGCCTTCCCCTGGATTTTTACTCGCCTTTTGCACTAAAAACTTTCTGGTTTAGATCTCATTTCATATTTTCAAAAACCCTTTGATCATATAATTATAAGCTTTTGTTTCAAGTGATCCAAAGCTTCAACCTCTCAAGCGCAAGAGAAGAATACTTCTATCCTTCAAGACAAGAAGTATTACAACTTGGTGTATCTCTTCCATCCAAGTTGTTGGTGTATCATAATTGTAAATCATTCATTCATTTGTGTAAAGTGTGTGTATAAGGTGTAAACATAAGTAACTAGATATGTATAGTGTGTGAGTAGTGAAGAAGGTGTATAAGTAGTTGTGGTGTAAAGAAGTCATGTAGAAGTTGTGAAGCCGTGGTGTAGATGTCGTGAAGCCGTTGCTTAGAAGTTGTGAAGTCGTCATGTAGAAGTCGTGAAGCCATAGCTTAGAAGTTGTGAAGTCGTGGTGTAGAAGTCATGAAGCCGTAGCTTAGAAGTTGTGAAGTCGTCATGTAGAAGTCGTGAAGCCGTAGCTTAGAAGTTGTGAAGTCGCCATGTAAAAGTCGTGAAGCCATAGCTTAGAAGTTGTGAAGTAGTTGTGTAGAAGTCGTGAAGCCGTAGCTTAGAAGTTGTGAAGTCGTCGTGTAGAAGTCGTGAAGCCGTTGTGTTGAAGTCGTGAAGAAGTCGTGAATAAGTCGTGAACTAGTTGTGATTGAAGTCGTGAGATTGGTTCTAGCTACTATTAGAACTCGACATTTAGCTTTGTGTCGTTAAACCGGTGTAAGCCAAAGTTGTGTAAGGTTTTCTCCGCCATAAGGGAGCTTGTTGAAGTAGTGAAGAAAACTCTCGAGCAAGGTGTGCTCGGGGAGTGGAGTAGGGCAAGGAAGGTGTCCTTGTAGCCGAACCACTATAAATCCCTCGTGTCTCGGTTTGATCTTTCCATCTCTTACTTATTTCTTTATATCGTCATTACTTTCATACATGTAGGCATATATAACTGTTGGTATTAATTAGAAGTTGATTTCACATAAAGATCAATTTAAAACTCCATTCATAAAAAGAAAACTTTTATAACAAATCTAAAAGGATACACATATAATTAATAATATTGGTCAAGTATCATTTTTCATATAAACTCAAATCTAAGGTTTTAAAAGGAAACAAAGTTTTCATAATAAAATTAAAAAGACGTAAAACTATTCAACCCCCCCCCTTCTAGTTTTCCACAATTGGTATCAAGAGCCACGTCAATCAAGATCTTTAAAATATACTGTATTTTAAAACTTGAATCGATCTATGGAATTCGATAAATATCTAGAAGGGGAATCTTTGCTAAAACCACCACTATTTGAAAACTATACTTTTCTTGAATGGAAAAATAAATTTGAAACTTATGTGAAATCAATTGATCTAGATCTTTGTCATGTCATTTCGATTGGTGATTTTGAAAGTCAAACAAAAACATATTTTGAAAGTCAAACAAAAACGGATTTTGAGAGTCAAACAAAAACGGATTTTGATAGTCAAACAAAAACGGATTTTGAAAGTCAAATTGAACATTTGAAAACAAAGAATGACATAAATAATAAAGCTAAAATAATTATTTATAAAACCTTGTCGAAAGTTGAATATGAAAGAATATTCTTCTGTAAAACGGAAAATGATATTTGGAAAAATCTCTTAAACTTTCATCAAGAAAAATGCCAAGCCAAAGATGAAGATTTTGATCTTGTACATGAATTAGTTATCTTAGAAAATTTAATAGATAAACATTTAGATAAAATAGATACATGTGCTACTAGTTCAAATGCTGTTAATGAAGGTATTAACGACGAAGACTACATGAATCAACTCCAAAGTGAACTCAATCCAAAATCATGGAGTGACACAGATGAAGGAGAAGATCATCATCCGGTATGTGACGAATGCAAATTAGATAAAACTCCAAATAAGACTCACCTATCATTCACACGTCGATTATGATCTGAGACATTACAAAGAAAAGCTAGGACGTGAGGTAAGTTTTCTTTTTAAATTTCATAAGTAATTACTTCATGCATATAATCTTATTAATGCCTTAGGATACGCTTAGTCTGATAGGTTGCTTTGCCTCTACACTTTAGTTATATTCGTTCTGTGGCTTAATGAACTAGAAACCCTTTAGTTAGCCCCCCTAAGTATAAGTAAACCAAGCAATCTTCATATTTGGTACTCTTCGATAGGTAAATTTAGGAACTTAATTTCTTCTAAAAAGAGAATGACTACTGGAGAATCTATTGACTAGAAACTCAATTTGACCTAACGGTTGAATTGCTTCTATGTGAGAAGTTGGGTGTGTGTAACCCGTAAAAACGGTCGTGTTTAGCCTGAATTGAGCACCACTAGTAATAGTCTCATACTCATTCTCCAACTTGAATACATTATTCTTCCTAAATATACCTAACGATAGTTTACTGTTATGAACTTTGCTTTTCACTAGAGCTTTTGATTCCTAGATTTATGTCATCTTGCATATATAAAATTTCTAGATGTTTACTTGCTCCTATGTGATTTAACTGCATGCCTTCGTAATTATTTGTTTAGTTGTTGAATGCATTTTCATTATAATAGCTTTTGTTTTTCTCTAACTACTCTGACATGATGTATTTTTGTATTTAGTCATAATACATGCTTAAATGCCATAGGATATGTAGAAATAGGTAGCATGTGACAATAGACTTAACCAATACCTTTGAGCATAAGATCTTTTATAAACCACTATTTTTAAACCTATAATTAATGGGACTTATTTTTAAATTTGCAAAAACTTCACATTTTGGAAAAATGATTTTTCAAAAGATTATGACACATTTCTATTTTACATGTTTCACCATCCTACCTTTCTTCCAAACTTGTGTCCATAATTACGTGTTTATCAAAACCAAAGATTGGAAAAATATGTTTTCTTTCCTCATAAAAACATTTTGAAATAAAACCAAAACTATTTCATTAAAATATTTTTCACATCCACATAAAAACCCACTTTCAAACATTGTTGAATAATACCAAAAACATTTCTTTAAATCATGCATGGTGATCTATATTTATGTATGTGACATTTATAAGTGAACTAAATTTGAAAATAACCATAATTTATTCACTAAGACCTCACTTGGTACAAGTCTAGAAGTCCATGCTATCACAACTCTACATTCCCATGCACATAGATATTCATTAGGATTATTTAACTAGCTTATTAATCTTCCTAAATATGATACTATGAATTACTTGGTGCTATGTAGTGTTTTCTTGTCTAACATATATATGTTACATGCTAAATGAGTTGTTTGCATGCTAGATAATAATGTCTAATGAATATGCTTAGCATACATAAGTTATTAAATCCTAAATTGCCTCAAAAGAAGTTGGACTTGCTTGAAACTAAACCCAAAAACACAACCCTTTCAACAATTTTATGCCAAAAACCCATTTCCAGTAACCTGGAAATCAGCAGATGGGCGGCCCCCTTAATTCATTAGGCGGCCCCCTTAATATTTAAGGGGACCGGCCCCTTAATTAAGGGGACCGACCATCTGATGGTCGAAGGTGCTACTCCCTTTTTCTATTTTTTAGCCCATTTTATCCTATACTTCCCAAAATTCACAAACACATTTTGTCACAAACCACCCACCAAAATTTACCTTCCACAATCACATCATCACTACACCATAAATACCCAACTCCATCATAAATGCTCATCCATATCATCCATCCAAACATGTCATTATCTAACCACCCAAGATCCAAGCCTTCAAGAGTTGCTAAAATCTCAGTGAGGCCCATTTGGAGGAGGAAGCTTGACATTTGCCATAACCCAACAAATGATGTTGTTCAAACTCAACCAACACCTAAACCTCATCCTAATGAACCCTTTCACACACATAACCAATCATCCATATGTCCACCTTCATTTACTCATAATTACCCAAGTTCACAAATGTCTCCACCACCAAGAGTGTCACCACCACTTCCACCAAATAACAACCACTCTCCATTATCATCACCTTCCACTCAACACTTGAAGTTCATTGAAGAACTCAAGGAAGCCCATGAGCTTAATGCTCTCCTTGCTTTGCACCTTGCTCAAAGCAACTTAGACCCATCACCATCCATCTCACCATCATTACCATCATCACCACATCACTTGAGTCAAATTGAGAAACATGTCAATAATTGTCCTTGTTGCATCTTTCTCCAAAATCAAACCATCGCCTTAAATGAGCGTCTCACTTGGATTGAGTATCTTCTCACTAGATCTAATCCAACACCACCACTTGAACAACATCAAAACCCTCATTCAACATGGTCAAGTCCAAGCTCTCCACCTCCAATTCCTCCATCAACACTCTCTCCAACATCCATACACCCAAACTTACAACCCCATTAATCCAACATTTTTACCCCCTCTTTACCATCATCCATCCAAAATAATTCAAGTTTTTCATGTCTCAAGCAAGTCAAATGGATCTCTTAGGCAATTTAAAATTTTCTACTTATTAATATATATACTATCAATGGTTTATGATGTGACACTAATTACTATTCTTAAATCCTTTATCATTCTTTAATTCGCATCCCTATTGGTTCACAAACCCAAATTAACACTGGAACAGTCTTCGATTGCTATGGTGCAAAAATCTGATTGGATATGAAACATTTTGAAGTTTACTGTGCACTTTGTATGTCCACTAATACTGTATTCTTCATTGCAGTTAGTAACTATAATAATATTATAACATGTAGCAGACCTAACCATTGTAAAACTTCATATTGAGTTGCCATGTGTTAACAACCATTGTACTTAAGCATGGCTCTACTTGACCTTCAACATACACATAACTCTTGGTAACTTTCTGGAACAATTGAAAAGATAAACACTACTGCAACAAACCACATTTTACAACTAAAACAAATCAACCTCTTGAAGCAAAGAAAAAATCCCACACGAAAAAACAAATATAAGGAAGAAATACATCTGAGGAGCAAATATTTCTGAAGGTATGTTTTCTAAAACTTTTCTTCTATTCTCCTTTGATGTATGCATGTATCATGATTCTCATTAGCTGTATGTTTTCATCTTATTTATACACTATGCCATTTCTACCTGTATACACTTTAATACTTCATGCATATTCTGCCTGGTAAATAAACAAAAAAAATAACATTAACACATTAGTTGTAACATAATGGATCATGAAAAAAAAAATTACAAATGAATGTTTTTCAATGGTTGATGGATTTACAAGAGAAAATGAAACAAGCATTCCTGCATATATTGTGAATGAGTCTGTTGGACACACAAAAATGCACAGACCATTTGGGGATGTTAGAAGTTTCAAAAACACTGGCCCAACTACAAGGCAAAGTGAAGATGTGTCAACGGGATATTCGTTCAACCTGTCTCTATCAAATTATCCAAACTTTGACCATAAACAGAATCCTCAAAACAAACTGTACCTACAACCTGATTTGATGTCACACAAATATGAGGCTGAAAACAAAAAAGAACATATGTTGGAAAGAACGCAATTTAGCCGCCACTTTGGGGAACCTCATTCAACATATACAAGTTTACATCATCCTTGGGATTATGCCACAGGTGAAAATAGTAATTGTAACATTTATCCTTATAAATTGTCAATTGATTGTTTGTAAACTAATTGATTTGCTGTTGTGCAGCTTCTACAAATACAAACACATTCAATTCTATGGACACTTATGATGCTGACACCCTACAATTACGAGACAAGATTAAACAAATTGGTGCGCCTAATAGGAATGGCAATGCAAGATTAATGGGAGATCAGCAGAGTAGTGGTATGCATGCTTCTGAAGTTAAGGGTAACCTACCTGTTATGTCAGCTGATTAAACAGATTTCTAATTACAATTTGACTGACACATCAACAACTTCTACAGATGCAAGGAATGAAATACAAATGGAGAATATGACAGCTGCACAGGCATTTGGAAATTACAAAAATGGAATTTCAGATATGAGTACCAGGGCTTTCGATACAAACCTTAAAAAGCCTATTTTTGTGGGCATTTCTGATGGTCACACGATACAGTCAGATAACAACCTGCACCAAATTAGTACCGATATTAATATACAGAAGAGAGGGTCAATCATAAATGAAGAAAATAATATGTTACATACCAGAAGAGCAAAAGGTAATGCAATTGTTCTATAAACTGATAAAAAGTTTTTTAGTTATCATTTTATTTACAGATAATTGCCTTTTGCAGTTGCAAAAATACAAACACGACAGCAAAATCTGTGTGATGCCACTAAAATATACCCACTTTCGCTCCATTTCCAAAGTGGCATGCATAATATTTCAGGTTTATTTTCGGCAATATTAATGACACACTTATCATTTACAAAAGTTAATAGCCATTAACTTGAACGGAATTTCTTGCAGAATATACTTCTACAAGTTCAGCAAATAATGTATGCATGTTAGAGAATCAAACCAGCATTCGTGGCCCTATCAGCAATACGGAAGGGCCTTCGGATTATTCAGGTAAATATTGCATTCTTCATTACAGGCACATTTATACATTTTCTTGCTTTAAATTTGAAATGAAATAAACTTTACTCACTTAATACCCATTAATTTTCACGCAATTTTTCTCAGATTATACTTCTACAAATTCCTTAGATGATGCATATGTGTTACAAAATGAAAGCAACGATCCTACACCTATCAACAACATGCAAGGGCGTCCGTCTTATTCAGGTAAAGATTACAATCTCATTTATAAATTTTTTTATTTTAAGTTTTAAATAAAGTAACCTTGACTCATTTGGAAAAAATTTACAGAACAACCCACTACAACCTTGAGTCATGCTCCTAATACATTTCGCCAAACCCGTAACCGCGCTCTTAATTCACAAGGTAAGTATATTCATTTACCTTATTCAGATTAACTTTACTTAAACAGCTACTGTAAATTCACCTTACATAACTAAATTCATTGCATTTTCTATCAGGTATTTCTAATCTATATATTGATATTGGCGATCCTGATTGGACATGCAACCACTGCGGGTCTGCATTTTGGTATGGTGAAAGGCTCAAAAATTCAACACCATCACACATTCGTTATAGTCGATGCTGTGGGGAAGGGAAGGTGTGTATTCAACAAGAAAGAGATCCGCCAGATTCTGTAAAACAATTATTCAATGACAGGCACTTTGTGGAAAACATTAGAGCATACAACCAAATGTTTAGTATGACATCGTTTGGTGCACACATAGATGAAAAAATTAATGATGGACGAGCACCATATGTGTTCAGAATTTGTGGTCAGGTGTGTCATTGGTTAGGGGCGTTATGTACTCCAGAAAATGAAAAACCAAAGTTTTTGCAACTTTACATATACGACACCAGAAATGAAGTCGAAAATAGGTTAAGAAGATTTGGTGGAACACAATCATCGTCATTGAACCCTAAAATTGTCCAGCGTCTGATACATATTTTGGATACTCATAATGACTTGGTCGCATTGTTTAGGACAGCTAGAGACATCTGGGAGCAACAAAATGTACCTGATTTCAGCATTCAGCTTTACAATGTAGATGGAGCTCGGCAATATGAGTTGCCATCTGCAGACATCGTTGGTGCTATCGTGTTTGAAAATGGACCTGAAACGAAGACAGATTATGATGTAATAATACAAAAAAAGGGCGAACGTCCTCAAAGAATTAACAAGCTGCATTCAACCTATATGTCATTACAGTTTCCACTTCTTTTTGTGTATGGTCAGCCAGGCTATACTACAAAATTAACATTGGAAATCCGTAATGCACATGGTGAAAAACCTAAGATGTCTATGAACACCTATTACATTTACCAGTTACACGAAAGGCCTCATCTTTATGGTTTGCTTTTAAAGGTGGAAGGTTATTTCAACAATACGTGGTGTCTGTCTATTGTGCACTAGAACAAGATCGTCTTGACTTTGTAAGGGCAAAGCAAAATAACATTAGAAGTGAGTATTTGTCAGGCATCTATGATGCTATTTCAAGGGGAGATCGTTCAGGTGCAGATATAGGTAAAAGAATAATTTTACCTTCAAGTTTTACTGGCGGCCCAAGATACATGTACAGTCATTATCTAGAATCTCTTGCTATCTGTCGAGTTCTTGGCAATCCTTAATTTTTCATCACGTTCACATGCAATGTCAATTGGCCAGAAATCCGTAGATATATGCAGTCTCACCCACATCTTTCAGCAAATGATAGAGCTGACATTGTTGTTCGCGTGTTTGAACAAAAGGTCAATGATTTTCTGAAAATTCTAAAAGAAGGCACCATATTTGGACCTGCAACAGGAGGTATCTCTTTAATATATATCTTATTAGTAAATTTAACAAATAATAGATAATAAAAATTATAAATACATACACAACAAATTAAAGATATACATATAATATATATGTATATCACACACATATACATAAACATATAAATAACTCATATTTTCTTCTGTTTGATTATGAATGCAGTTTTATACACAATAGAATTTCAAAAACGGGGTTTGCCACACTGTCACACATTGCTATGGCTAAAATCAACTCACAAGATACGGTCACCCGAAGATGTGGACAAGTTCATTTGTGCAGAGCTACCTGACAGAACAACTGATCCAGAAGGGTACAAAGTTGTAACCGAAATGATGTTGCATGGACCATGTGGAGCTGTTAATCCAAAAGCCCCATGTATGCAGCAAGATGTGTGCACAAAAAAATTCCCTCAAAAATATCAAGAAAAAACGTTCTTTGATAACAACGGCCATGTGCATTACCGTAGAAGAAAGAGCAGACATTATGCAACAAAAAACAAAGTCAAGCTAGATAATACGTACGTTGTTCCATATAATAGGATACTCTGCCTAATGTTTCACGCGCACATAAATGTGGAATATTGTGGCTGGAGTATGCTCATAAAATACTTATTCAAATACATATCCAAAGGAACTGATAGAATTGCAGCCCGAATCACAAGACCCATTGGTGAAGCGTCAACATCATCTAACACTCCAACAGTACATGTAGATGAAATCCAGAACTTCCTAGATGGCCGTTTTATATGTCCACACGAAGCCTGCTGGAGGATACTAAACTTCCCAATACATCACCGAGAACCAGCCGTCCAAGTTCTTGCAGTTCATCTTGAAGGCATGCAACGGATAAGTTTCCGTGATAAAGAACCTTTGGGATATGTTATCAGTGATGACGGAAGAACACTGACAACACTTACCCAATGGTTTGAATTCAACAGCTTATATGAGGAAGGGCGCCATCTCACATACGTCGATTTCCCTTCGGCTTTCGTATGGTATGAAAATCAGAAAACCTGGAAGCCTAGAAAACGCAAAACAAAGGCGTCGATTGGAAGACTTGCATATGTGCATCCTGCTGCAGGGGAATTATTCTATTTCAGAATGTTGCTGTGTCACCAAAAAGGTTGCAGATCATTCACATAAGTTAGAAAAGTAAACAACACAATTTTTCCTACTTATCGAGCAGCATGTCAAGCCATGGGATTACTTAAAGATGACCGAGAATGGGAAACAGCTTTACAAGAAGCAGCTATTTTGGCAACATCAGCAGAGTTGCGTACACTTTTTGCTCATATCTTGCTTTATTGTGATGTTGGAGACACAGTAAGGCTCTGGGAAAATCACTGGTCCCTCATGACTGATGATATTCCGGCAAGAGCATCTGCTATGACTCACATCAGAAATCTTCATATCAATCATCCACAAATGAAAGGCTATGTTCTGTATGAGTTAGAGGTGATACTAAACAGTAGTTCAAAATCAGTTACTGATTTTGGCCTACAACCTCCTCCTCAGCAGCTACTAGACGACTTAAATAACAGGTTGCTAATGGAAGAAAAAAATTACAATCGTGATGAACTAAAAAATGAGGCAGATATTGCTATCACCAAACTGAACAACGAGCAGCAGGTTATTTATAACCTTATTGTCCAGTCTTCAGAAAGAAATGAGCAACAATTGGTCTTCGTTTATGGCCATGGAGGCACAGGTAAAACATTTTAATGGAAGACAATAATCAACAGGTTACGCTCACAAGGAAAAATAGTTCTAGCAGTCGCATCATCTGGAATTGCATCATTGTTACTTCCATGTGGCCGGACAGCACATTCGCGGTTCAAATTGCCACTTGATTTAACGGATGAATCAATGTGTCATGTTCAAAAAAAAACAATGCTTGCAGAACTGTTTTCACAAACAGATTTGATTGTTTGGGATGAAGCTCCTATGAATGACCGAAGATGCTTTGAGACACTGGATCGAACACTTAAAGATGTTCTCAGCAATCCAGATAGATTATTTGGGGGAAAGTCAGTAATGCTTGGTGGTGATTTTAGACAAACACTACCGGTAAAAAAAAAAGGGTACAAAAGCAGATATAGTGAATGCATCAATAACTGCTTCGTATCTATGGCAGCATTTTAAAGTATGTAGACTGAAACAAAATATGAGGTTACTGCAGACCGACATTGATGCCATTGAAAAAAAAAAGACGGAAACATTTGCTTCATGGTTGTTAGATATAGGAGATGGCAAAATAGGTGAGCGTGATTTGGAAGACCCACATAACGGCAGTTGGATTACAATTCCTCAAGAGTATTTAATTCAAGACAACAACGAAGGCCTACATGCACTTATCAATTTCATTTATGACAAAGACACATTAGAGTCAGCAAGTGCTGAAATCTTACAGCAAAAAGCCATTGTGTGTCCTAAGAACGAGACAGCCGATACAATAAACACAAAAGTTCTATCATTAGTAAAAGGCGAAACAACAACTTACATAAGTTGTGATGAAGCTATTCCTCTTACAAACGATGGTGCTGCAAATGAGCTTCTCTATCCGCCAGAGTTTCTAAACACACTCAAAATCCAAGGATTCCCTCCAAGCAAGCTTGAGCTTAAAATTGGCACCCCGATTATGCTGCTACGCAATCTAAACCTAGGAGGTGGCCTCTGCAATGGAACAAGAATGATTGTCACACAGCTGTTTTCAAATTTAATACAGGCAGAAATTATTACAGGCAACAGGATTGGCGAAAGAGTTTACATACCAAGAATTATTTTGAAAAAAAATGATGCTGGCATGCCTTTCACATTCAAACGAAAACAATTCCCACTCAAGGTCTGCTACGCAATGACGATAAACAAAAGTCAAGGCCAATCTCTTAGCAAAATCGGTGTTTATCTTCCAGAGCCTGTTTTCGCACATGGTCAACTTTATGTTGCATTATCACGAGCAACAACCCCAAATGGTCTGAAAATCCTTATAAAAACACAAGAAACCCACCCCCCCCCCCAACACAACTAAAAACATAGTGTACAAAGATTTCCTTTCCACAATTACTTCACCAGAAATTTAGACACTTAAAAAAAATTTACACAAAATAGCCATCATTAGCATTTGCATAAATTCAAATTTCCATTCATTTAGTTTTTTTTTTTTTTTTTTTTTTTTTTTTTTTTTTTTTTTTTTTTTTTTTTTTTTTGCATTCCGTTCAGTAAAATATAATACAAAAGGTATGTGCTCATTTAATTACCTTTTTTTTCAGTTCACATGTATGCTTCCTAATAACTTTTCCCACTGTTGTTATCACAGAATGGCGTTAACCACTATGGCATTAAGCTCTATTTGGGAACTGAAACCTGGAGACAGGGACAAATTGGTCGAGGTTAAAGTATATCGTGCATGGGCAACTCGAAATCCTCCAGATACAACTGAAAAAGGCTACCGTGCAATCTTAATAGACAGACATGTAAGTGAAACAAACAGTATACAAAAAACATTATACTTACTTCCTCATTAACCTTCTTAATACAAACAGGGTGACGCGGTCCAAGCAAACATGATTGCTGAAGACATTCATCATTTCAGGCCTCTTCTTATACCTGGAACAGCATTTCGTATATCAGGTTTCCATTGTATTCCAACAGAAAATTGTCAGCAAACTCTTGAGAACAAGACATCACTCTCATTTAACCCACTCACAAAACTGGATCCCATACCAGCACAATCATTCCCGAATCACTACTTCAATTTTACCTCCTACAATCAGTTACCTACAAAAGTGTACGACCCACGCACCAAACCCAAGAAAGAATATCCAGTACTTACAGGTACCCAATAACAAGTTCTAATACTTTTATTCACTATAATTAAAAAACTACATATAACTCTACATATCTTAAAAAGTGCAGATTATATTGGATCTTATATTACATCAGGAGACGCTGGCAATATTGGTGATCCTAACAAGAATCAATCAAGAATCAGAAAAGTTGAGATACAAAATCTAAAGTAAGTTACTTAAAAAAAAAGTATAACACAGATAACCTATAATGAATACTACCTTCATGCTAATTATTTACAATTTGTTACTACAACAGTCGAAATTCTATTGAATTGACATTGTGGGATCAGCTTGCCGACAATTTTCCAAAAGAAGCTATTGAAGCACTTGAAAGGCCTATCATAATAGCTGTCAGCTCATGCAGGGTTTCAAAGTATCAAAACAGAGGTGACTTTACTATTATTGACAGTAAAATATATATCTTATATATGCATAAACAGAACAAACATTAAAAAAATAACCATTTTGTTTCTACAGAACTTCAACTTTCATCAACAGCAGCAACATATTATTACATAAACCCTGACATCCCAGAACTGGAACAATATAAAGCAGCGTAACTTTCATTATCCTTATTCAGTATTCTAAATTTTTATGTGTAAACACGCTTGCCTAAATAATTTCTACATGTAACAGGTGCAAAGCACTGTACGAGGAAAAGGCCCCATTGTGTGTCACTAGATACCGATTACAAGACACTGAACAGGAACAGCAGAAAAACCGTATTCCAATTGCAACACTTCTTGAACATAATCCAGATACATACAAGGTAAGATACAACTACTAATTTACATTTATATTGCAACTATAAGAAATGCAAAAACCATATCTGACCTACGTTTTTTACATATTTTCATAGGGAGTACGCTTTACTTGCCAAGGAACAATAACGAACCTCAATACTAGCAGAGGATGGTACTATACTTCATGTTGTATCTGCACTAATAAAGCAACAAACATCCATGGTAACTACGAATGCAGGAAACACGGATTCATACCAGCCCCTAACTATCGGTAAACAAATACAACATATACATCTTTCTTAATTTACACTTACTGATGAACTCAAATAAGTACATTTTATTACTATCATTTATCCTATTAATTTGACTTGTTTTACTATATTATGTATGAGGATTGATACTTAATCGTTTACTTTTGTAATTCTCAGGTAAAAACAAGCATTTGGTGAAACTTAGCGATTATGGACTAATAATGGAGCAAAACGTGCATAAAGTGGAAGTCTACTGACATGGACAAGATCAAGTCAATTCTGCTCCAGATGCGCCGCATCTCACTCTCGACATGCGCCGCATCTCTATCAAGATATCACCAGATACGATCCAAGATACAAGAGGACATGCGCCGCATCTAATCAAGAGTTACGCCGCATCTTCTGGCGGTGTACGAATATTCCTGAATATTATAATCTTGGACCCCACGCGAAGTTAAGTACATACGCCGCATCTACTTAAGTAGATGCGCCGCATCTTCCCTCAGACAGAAACTATAAATACCCCGTAGACCAGACGTGAAAAAGAGTTCGAAACCCTAAAACCGAAGTTCGGACAGCAGAACAGGAGGACGAATTCAGTCAAGAGGCAGCACAAGACACACCCAAATCGAAGATACAAGAGCTGTAAGAAGGTGCTGCATGTATTTAATTCATTAAGTAGTTTTGTTTTATTGTGTTAGCAAACTTTAATTCATCAGGATTGGTGGCTTGTGTAATGTGACAACGAAAGATTACACTCCCTTTAATACTTGCTTTCCCATCAATTAAAGTTTATATGTTGATGTCTTTGGTTACTACTTATTAGTGCATTGATAACCTCTGTGTTTATTAGTGGCTTGCGGGCATCCGACTGCGGGACAAGATGTGGCTCCCACGGTTGTTTCTAAATTGATCACTTAGGAATAACTTTTAGACATAAGTAATCATTAAGGGTTTACTCGCCGATGAGAATAGGACCAACGAGAAAGGGTTAATTACATACACTTCATATAAAGCTATCAATAAAACAAGTGACAATCTACTTAATCATAAGGACAGCCCTCTTATTGTCTCGAGTATCTATCTGTGTACGTGTGTGCTACTTGCTGATTCGTGCCTATTGGTTTATTTTATCATTTAATTACTACAAAACTGTGCCAGTCTCTCAGGCTGAAACCCCCTTGCGTTAGGATATTAAAATACTGATTAGCATAACTAGATAATACGTTCCACTCTTAGTGATCGACACTCTACTTACCATTATCTTCATACTGACCGGGTACACTGCTCGTTAAGTGTGTGTGTTATTGATAAGTCGGCTAAATATAAATTTAAAACTTGAGTAGGCATTAAAACTGCTAAACCGCAACGACACATCACGCGCATCACTTACTTACATAATCCTTCAATTCATGCAGATACAATTTCAGAGCTACTATAACAGATGGCACCAAACCGGCACAATTCATATTCTTCACACCTAAGGCAGATGAATTTATCCGTGTGAATTGTGCAGACTTGGTCACATCAAATGAAATTGTTGAGCCTGGGCATTTTCCAAATGCAATTGAAGCAATTGTTGGAACAACCCATACATTTCAATTTCATTACAATCCAACTTGCAACCCAGGATACATTGAATTTGTCATTGATGAAGTATTTGGCATAGCAGACCAAGTTAAACAGATTGAAGGACAAGTTTCAGGTGAATAAACATAACTGTCATTACCATTTACAAATATCAGTTACATTCATCCTAATAGTTACACATATTAATTTTATAATACAGGTACTCAATCACTACCAAAGCCATTACCTCCTAACACCTATGTACCAACAGCGACAACAACAGAGATGATAGAAACACCCACCAACACTATCATCCAGCATGAACATTCCCAAACTGCTGTAGTTTTAAAAGAAAAACACCAAGACAATCCACCACACACAGAAAAAACAGCAGGTAACAAACTTGGAATAGTTAACAAAGAAACACCAAACTTTACAATTTAATCTAACATAGTACCATCATTTTTGCATTTTCTTGCAGAAAAAACAACACCACCAGCATCCTATACAGGTATGCAAACCAGATCAAAGACAGACACACCCTCGAATGTTGGTCAGAAAACAATGAAACGGCCACTCTTCACAGAGCAACCATCAGACACCAAAAGACCAAAAAACTAATCTGCTATGTGCAACTATCATCTTTTGTTACTCACATGCAAACTTCCTAAATGCATCCTAAAAACAATGACCTATGTTAATACCTATGCCTACTACCAACAGTCATGATCAATGACTTATGTACATATCTAGAACTACTAGCACCACTTATGTTTACGTTAGTTTGCCATTCAGCAAATGTATTAGCCCACCCTTTTGTATAACAAATGCACAACATCATGTAATATAACTCAGCTGTTAATGGCTAATAACGCTCTTATTTGGTGCAACAACTCTACATGTTCCTATTTTCTTATTTTCTGATCCAAAACCTTAACTATCCTATTATAGAAAAAATAAACACAATATATTAACAAATAGAACCATAATTTTATAAAGAATTATTCCAATTTCTTAATATCAACATAACTGACACCATCAGCACAAACTTACCATACATGCAAACAAGATAATGGCAAAAAAAACAACCACCAACAGAAACTTCACCTTACATGGTTTAACAAACATACATACATATCTAAATGGCAACAACCCATACATAATACTTTTATAAAATGCAAACACAAACTCATAACTTTTATTCATAAAATTAATATTTTACAACAATCACGACAACATACAACACATCACAAATCCTACATAAAATTCTACTGACAACTGAACCAACAACAACAACCACAAAAGCCTACACTAATCCTGCCTTTCCATCACCATTACATGGCGCCGCTTTTCAGCCCTAGCTCCATGCAAAACATCTAAAACACCCACCATTGAATCCAAAATCTCTCTATTCTTAAGCATTGCTTCTTCCAAACATTCCATCCCAACCCAAGCCGACACATCAAAATGGCTAAAACTTTGTCCCTCTTGAATTAGTTCACCAAACATTTCAATCTTTTCACGTAAACCATCACACCATTCAGTAACTTTCCTTATAAAACCACCTATTTCACTCTCTTCTTGCACAAAGAGGAACTTGAAAGACTCTTTAACATCATTAGACCCACACATTTCTTTTAGCAAATCAAAATTCGGCCTAGAACCCATTTCTTTTTTTATTTTTCCACACACAGTTTAGAAGATACAACAACATTGTACACTCATACTCAATACTTATATAAGAAAAAAACACAACTAGAAACAGTAGCACTAACTAAATGATAACACTATTCAATTTACTTTATAACACATCCCAACCACAAGTTAAAAGATTCTAAAGCTGCCTACACCTGAACACACCACATGGCCATGCTATATACGACAGCTGATCAGGTATCAAAACAAACTCGCCAAAAAAACAAAACATTTATTGATTTATACAACACTACTTTAAACCAACCACATTGTCATTCACATAGCATTATTACAAATTCATAAATTTTTTTATCATTCTACATCTCTTACCTGCAAACACTAATATCGTTGAACCACATTCATCAAACAGATAAGGCCATCACTATAGGTTGCACAACCCCATCAAATAGATTTAATAAGATCCATGCCTTCTTCCAATTATTTTGCCGAAAATAATGAATGGAATTTTACAATCGTCTGAAAGTAACAAAAAAAAGAAGGAATTTCTTCTTTGTAAGAGGGATTCAGGGATCCACTCACACTAGGTCAGGTGCAATACCAGCAGATGCATAAGATGGAGAGGCGCCCCATTGATTTAACACATACGTTTAAAATGCCCTACAAAAAACTCAAATTGAATTGCTGATTTCGATAGCCTTACAAATCAAATTTAGCCCACTTATACTAATGGAGTGGGCTTACAAGTTAAGTTCAACCCGTTTGTGCTTTCCATTTCTGCTTTTTGATAACCAAAAAAATTACCACTTTAAAAAAAAACATACATAACAAAATCATAAACTTTTACCTAAATAAAAACATAGCAATAAAACACCCGCACCGCAGCATCGCGCGGGCTATTTTACTCGTTGTATGCTATAAGCAAAATATGTGTTGTATCAATAATTATGTTTTTAACATAATTATTTTCAACTAATGAATGCTTTATTTCTTGTCTTTAATATATGATTGTTATGCTTATTGCTTGTATACTCAATATCATGATATATATACATGCTTGATGATTAATAACATGCTTATTCCATAATATGTTTTAAATGTATGCATGCGTATTTAACATGTTTATACCACTATTTAATCATTCTTGATGTACATGATTCAAATGGAGCTTGCTGCAAAAACACCCTAAAAATGACCCTTTTCTGGAAATTTTTCAAATTTGGTCGCCTGGGAAAACACCAGATAGGCGGCCCCCTTAATTTTGAGGGGGCCGGCCTACAATTAAGGGGACGGGCCATCTGGGCAGTAAAATTTACTGTTTTCTTTTGCATCTTGCGACCCCTTTTATCTAGCCCCAGCTACCATTTCTCTTAAAGGACGAACTGGTATTGGAATTTTACCACAAAACCTCCAAACCTTACCTAAATCAACCATCACCTCCATCAAACACCCATTTTCATTCACCATGCTATCACCAAAATCATCTCTAAGACACCAAAACTCCATCACCACCACCTCAATTTTCATCCCCAAGTGCACCAAATGCACCATCAAAAACACCCTCCACTCATGGCACATCATCTTCATCCATACATTCCACTTCATCCATCAATAACTACATCAACTCACACCTATCATCACACCTATCACCCAACTTGTCATTTCCATATCACCAATAACACCTCTTGATGCTCATTTCTCATCATCACCAATACCACCACCATGCTTTCCCATCCCTTGGGCTTTACTTGAAGCCCATGGAGACAATTGCCTTTGTTGCATCCACAACCGAACCATCATCTTTGGTCTTAGAGATGAGATACACTACATATTTTCATCCCTTGAACACATGCTTAACAACCAACCTCCACCACAACCTCCACCATTTTCACCCACTACACCACCACCACCTTTATTCTCACCAAATTAAGCATATGCAATGCTTAATCAAAAATAATTTTTCAAACCATTTTGTGTGCAAGCCCCATGGAAGATCATGTACTCCTAGAATGATTATGTAGATTGCATTACTTACTAGCTAATGTAGGATTGAATATAATCTTGGATGGTTGTGTATTGATACACAACATTTTTAATGAATGTCTTTATATGCATGCTTATTTTTGCTATATATATGCTTGTGCTTCTAATATTTTTCTTGCAAGTATTCCATATATCGATTCCTTGGTGCCCTCAAACGAGGGGGAGCACACATCAAGGGGGAGTTCTCGTTTCGACAAATTTTGTCTCTAAAACTTGTCGGCTCAACCTTTTTGATGCTACAAAAAGAGGGAGAAGCGAATTTAAACTCACTAAATACTTGTCCAAAAATAACTTTTAGGATTTAATGAGTTTTAGTTTTGTAATCATCAAAAAGGAGGAGATTGTTGACATAAATAATGCCTAAAAACATTATCAATATTTATTCATATCTCTATGTTTTGATGATCACAAAATGTAAACTCATTAAAACATAAACTTATAAAATAAACAAGTACTTAGTTGTAAATATTCACTTCTACAACTAAAATCACTTAAGGTATGAATGAACTAATGCTTAATGCATTATATGATCAAAAGAACATTTTCTTAATAACTAGATTTTTTATAAAATGTCAAAAACATTTTATATCTTTTAGAAAAACATTTTTGGTAATAAATAAAAAGGTTTAATTCATTATAAATTTATGAATTCAAATTTTTAACCAAAATCAGTAAAAATGTTTCAGAAAAACCTTCCCCACAAAAAGACAAAACTGGGCAACGGTTGGCTTGGGCGGCCCCCTTAATTTTGCTAGGCGTCCCCCTTAAAATTAAGGGGACCGCCCCCTATTTAAGGGGGCCGGCCACGCTCCACTAGCTTCCAGCTGTCCAGTTTTTCTGCCTATAAATACCAGCCTTCCTCTGGATTTTTACTTGCCTTTTGCACTAAAAACTTTCTGGTTTAGATCTCATTTCATATTTTCAAAAACCCTTTGATCATATAATTATAAGCTTTTTGTTTCAAGTGATCCAAAGCTTCAACCTCTCAAGTGCAAGAGAAGAATACTTCTATCCTTCAAGACAAGAAGTATTACAACTTGGTGTATCTCTTCCATCCAAGTTGTTGGTGTATCATAATTGTAAATCATTCATTCATTTGTGTAAAGTATGTGTATAAGGTGTAAACATAATTGACTAGATATGTATAGTGTGTGAGTAGTGAAGAAGGTGTATAAGTAGTTGTGGTGTAAAGAAGTCATGTAGAAGTTGTGAAGCCGTGGTGTAGATGTCGTGAAGCCGTTGCTTAGAAGTTGTGAAGTTGTCATGTAGAAGTCGTGAAGCCATAGCTTAGAAGTTGTGAAGTCGTGGTGTAGAAGTCATGAAGCCGTAGCTTAGAAGTTGTGAAGTCGTCATGTAGAAGTCGTGAAGCCGTAGCTTAGAAGTTGTGAAGTCGTCATGTAGAAGTCGTGAAGCCATAGCTTAGAAGTTGTGAAGTAGTTGTGTAGAAGTCGTGAAGCCGTAGCTTAGAAGTTGTGAAGTCGTCGTGTAGAAGTCGTGAAGCCGTTGTGTTGAAGTCGTGAATAAGTCGTGAACTAGTTGTGATTGAAGTCGTGAGATTGGTTCTAGCTACTATTAGAACTCGACATTTAGCTTTGTGTCGTTAAACCGGTGTAAGCCAAAGTTGTGTAAGGTTTTCTCCGCCATAAGGGAGCTTGTTGAAGTAGTGAAGAAAACTCTCGAGCAAGGTGTGCTCGGGGAGTGGAGTAGGGCAAGGAAGGTGTCCTTGTAGCCGAACCACTATAAATCCCTCGTGTCTCGGTTTGATCTTTCCATCTCTTACTTATTTCTTTATATCGTCATTACTTTCATACATGTAGGCATATATAATTGTTGGTATTAATTAGAAGTTGATTTCACATAAAGATCAATTTAAAACTCCATTCATAAAAAGAAAACTTTTATAACAAATCTAAAAGGATACACATATAATTAATAATATTGGTCAAGTATCATTTTTCATATAAACTCAAATCTAAGGTTTTAAAAGGAAACAAAGTTTTCATAATAAAATTAAAAAGACGTAAAACTATTCAACCCCCCTTCTAGTTTTCCACACAAAGTTTACCTTATCCTCCGCCGTACAACAACTAGTGCGGAAAGCCCCTTCTATATCGGTAATCCATCTAGAACTCTTTAACGGGTCAAGGGATCCCGTAAATGTGGGTGGAGCACATGCGGTAAAGTCACGATAAGTAGATTTCTCCTTCCCTACCCTGGGTCTAGCGTTCGGATCATTCACTAACTCCCCACTCTTCTTAAGCTTCCCTATCTCCTCTTGGAATATCTTTTGAAAATTCTCGGTTGTTTTATTAACATAAAAGGGCATAGCTTTTTCAATGGCCCTTCCCACTCTATCTGTCACCA
The DNA here is from genome assembly GCA_021014915.2 of Artemisia tridentata subsp. tridentata. NCBI lineage: Eukaryota > Viridiplantae > Streptophyta > Magnoliopsida > Asterales > Asteraceae > Artemisia > Artemisia tridentata. The sequence continues at coordinate 151,376,065 of CP139507.1, read as the reverse complement.
AAGTATCCAATTCTTTCAATTCTGCTCTAGTAAAACTTCTAGGATTAAGGTTTTCCGGCAATGACAATGACGTGTCACTATTAGAATCTCTATCATCATGTTCATCCCCATCATGGCGGGAGGAGGTCGCTCTCAACACCTCCTTATTTCGAATCGCCGCCATCTTTTCTACTATACTGAAATTTAGCAATTCACACTTTCAAATATAATCATATACGTAGCCGATGCATGAATGACACACACACACACACACACACACACACACACACACACACATATATATATATATATCTTATACAAAACACCCTAGCTTGTCACCCGTGTATGGTCCAAACAATTTCAATTTCACATATGTTCCATATTTTTATCACTACGGTGGCCAGGCGTAGTCATAAAAGTATTTAACATATGGGTCTTCAAAATCATTCAAACAATACACAAATAACAAACACTAGTTCTGAACGCATCTATACAAGGCCTAAGTCTAGGAAATCCTAATTTGAAATCCTAAATCTCTTAGACCGAAGCTCTGATACCAAGTTGTAACACCCCGTGACAAGACACGACTAAAAACGTGAAAATTTTTCGCAAAAAGTACACCCGAAAACTGACCCACTGATACTCTTTTACAAGCTGACAAAAATATATAAATATCTGGACCTCGAGACTATTTTTACGTGAAACCACACAATTACCTTCAAAACGACGGGTGGTGCGACTCATAACGACTTACGGTTACAAAGTTACGATTTTTCAAAGATTTTGAAAATCTGGCAGAACCCATCCATCCGATCGGATGGACTTCCAACCGATCGGTTGGAGGTCTGCTGATCTTCAAAAATCAGTTTTCCGTCCCGAATTTGAAAACCCGATCTCGATATTTTACCAAATTTTCCAGATTCACTTGGTATACTAATGGGCTCATTTTCATACAAAAACATCTACCGCTTAACCCTCCGGAATAGTACTTTACATTATAACGGGTTATGCATAAAACCCATTTTTGACCCATTATCACCCCAAACCATTAAAACCACTTCCATTACCCACCATACTTAGCCAACATACATAATTTAACGTACTAGACTTGTCCCATACATCCATGACCCGTTCACACCCCAAAAATGGGTAAAAACAAGCTTATACCAAACACCCTCTTAAAACTCATTCCCACTACACACTTTTTACCCCAAAGCACATAACCACTACATATCCATTTGAACAAATACATGACTTAACATTCCTAGAATATTGAAAGAGTGTTGGTACAAAGTCTTGACCCATAACATTCCAAAATGGGTAAAATGGCTATAAGCCAAACACCCCTATAATTGTTTGACTACAACCATAACCACATAACATAAAGACTTTAGAACATTTACACATACTTGACCCGTGACTAAACATGAACAATGGATCATGTATGACGTCAAGACCTTTAATAACAAAATGACCATATAGAGTGAGGTGTACCAAAACAAGGAAGATACTTCGGGGCTTCCAACTTCAACACGCTTGGTCCAAAAGAACAAGGTCTACTACTACCACTTCTTCAACCACGAAACTTCTATGATATGATCACTTAAACCTTTTCCTTACCTTTACTAGATTCTTCGGTACCTATCAAGAAAAATATCACAACTAAACATATAAGTGAAACGCTTAGTAAGTACATGGTATAACAAGCTAAACAACATATGATATTAATCATTCATAACCATAACTAGTCTAACCACTAGTTAAGCTAGCGATATAGGGGCACATACCTCATGCCAACATAGTCGGCCTAAACACGATCAACCCATAAGGTTGAACCTCATCCCATAGTTAGCCCCAACGACTAACTAAGCTAAGCCTAGTGATGGATTCATAACTAGCTAACACACCCTATACCCTATCCTTCACCATTACCATGTAATCAAACATGATAAAGCTAACAAACATAATCCATTATCATACATAACATATGATAAAGCTAACAAAACATGTTATAACCATATACTTACCTTGATTCACAATTACCACTTCACTAGCAATGGCTTCCAACTTCCTACTTGCTTCCTATATCACAATCATCTCAAATTAGGGCTAATTAACTAACAAATTATAATTTATCAACCTTTAATCATTATGCTCAATTATCACTTCATGAACCCTAATTTCATAATTTGGGGAGAAACACTTACTTGATATAATAATTACAATTAAAGCTTCCTAGTGACTTGGCAAATCTTGAAGATGATCAAAATAACTTGAAAGATAAGAATAGAGTTTTCCGTCCTTTTTCTCTTCCTGGACCGATCTATAGCTACACACACTCTCACACTCTCAATTTTTTCTAGACAATTCTCAAATAATCTAAGGATTAGATATTTAATAATTTATCTTAACTCAATTGGCAATACTAGCCCTCAAATTTCATTCTTTCTACATTGACCACTCATATATTTACTACATATCTCATAACACATAATACATAACATATTATATACATATATAGTACCTTATCGGGATATGGGTGTAACAATTACTTCATCAAAACATTACTATCCCACAAGGGTTAGCAAAACCCATCATCATCTCAAGTCATCATTAACTCAAGATTAAGCTTACTTACTTGTAAGTGATTGTTGATATGAAATTAACCTTTGGATTGGAACACTTAACTCTTCATAGATTAATCATCAAGCTCAACTCCTTTCCCTCCTTTCTTTCCTTTTACCGACACCACACACACACACTCATATACTTATCCAAATGAGATCACTAGAAAAGTCTAGAGAAATATCTTGACTTAAGTTAGTTGGAGGTTTGCCTAATTGGCAACTTTAGTCCCTTTGGCACAACAATCATTCATTCTTGGTACTATAACAAGTTGGTTCTAGTGTTAGTTTGAGGTTTTGGCAAGAATAGTCCCTCTAGTACTATAACAACTCTGTCTTGGTACTAGAACAAGTTGGTTCTAGTACCAGTTTGAGATTCTGGCAACTTAGGTCCCTCAACTTCTTTTTTTTTATATATTAGTAACACATAATACTTTCTAAACCACATTACACATTCTTAATACTTATAGTTTGACTACCGGGTTGACTAGCCAATCACGTAAAGCCTTTGAACTTATAAAAGTGATAGTCAAACTTACTCAAATATCATTTAACCGCTTAGTCAAACACGTTATTCTTCATCAATTTCATCTAGGGTGGGGCCCATTTGTATCCGGGATACGGGTCTAATATGTAGAAGGGCAGTAGAGGAGGCTGTAAGAATGATGTCATCCACATAGATAAGTAAATAAGCCACTTGGGCGCCCTGTCGAAGAATAAATAGTGAAGAGTCACAGCGACTATGCTAAAATCCAACTCTAGTGGCATAACCTGCAAATCTCTGAAACCAGGCACGAGGTGCTTGTTTTAGACCATAGAAGGATTTCTGCAGAAGACAGACATGATGAGGGTACTGGGAGTCTACGAACCCCGGTGGTTGGTGCATATAGACGGTCTCAGATAAATCCTCGTTAAGAAAAGCATTTTTAACGTCAAGCTGATGGATAGGCCATTTGCGAGAGACCGCAAGGCTAATAACGGTGCGAATGGTAGCCGGTTTGACAACCGGACTAAAGGTCTCATCACAATCAATACCAAGTTGCTGACTGCTGTCATTGGCAACCAAACGAGCCTTATAACAGCTCAAATTCCCGTTAGCATGAAATTTATGCTTAAACAACCACATAGATCTCACCAAATTAACACCAGCGGGTTGTGGTACTAGAATCCAAGTACCATTTTTAACTAACGCATTATACTCATCATACATAGCATTATTCCAGTGAGGGCTTTGAAGAGCGATGAAAGGAGATTTAGGTAAGGGCGAGATAAAAGAAGTATAAAGCGATAGACGTTCAATGGGTTTGACAATGCCTGATTGAGACCGAGTGACCATGCGGTGAGTATGAGGTGGTTGGGTCGAGGAGTCGGGATTGGTTGTGTTCGGAGGGGGTTGAGCTGGTGATGATTGATTTTGGGCTACGGTTGGTGGGCTGTTAGGTTGCTGTTGAGGTGAGGTTAGAGGGCTGTTGGGTGGAGTGGGCTCATGTTGGGTATTGGGGACTCCTTGTAGTGGATTTGGTGTTGGGGGTTAGTAAGTATTTGGGTTAGTAGCGGTGATGGTGGAGATTCTAAAAAGGTGTAGGTAGGTGGAGATTCGGGTGTCATTGAGCGGTAAGGAAATTGGTTTTCATCAAAGGTGACGTGTCGAGAACGTAAAATTTTGTTTGTTTCAAGGTCTGGGCATCGGAAGCCACGGTGATAGGCGGGATAACCCAAGAATATACACGGTGTTGCGCGTGGGGAAAGTTTGTGAGGGGAGTAAAGGTGAGGGTAGCATAGACACCCAAATATACGTAAGTTAGAGTAGTCGGGTGCTTTGTGGAAAAGTCGTGTGTAGGGGATTTTGTTGTTGATGGCGGTAGAGGGTAAAAGGTTGAGGAGATAAGTGTCCATGTGTAGGGCCTCGACCCAAAAGGTGGGGGGTAGATGAGCTTGAAACAAGAGCGTACGAATGACATTGTTGATGGTTCTAATCATGCATTCCGCCTTGCCATTTTGTTGGGATGTTTTAGGGCAGGAGAATCTGAATTGTATACCATGGTCAGCAAAAAGTGTATGTAAGCGGTTATTGTCGAACTCGCCACCATGATCACATTGGAAACTTTTTATTTCGCATTTAAATTGGTTTTTAATGTAATTTCGAAAGTGTAAGAATTTATCAAGCATGTCAGATTTGTTACAAAGAGGGTAAATCCATAAATAATGAGAGAAATGATCAAGAAATAAGATGTAGTATTTAAAACCACTTTTACTAAGAATGGGGGATGTCCATAAGTCGGAATGGATAATATCAAAACAATTTGTAACAATAGAATTAGAACTATGAAAAGGAATCTTCACATATTTGCCAAGTTGGCATGCATGACAAACATGTCGAGACTTTTCTTTATTACAAGAAATAAATTGACGAGAAATAAGAGACCGTATCACTTCGTCACCGGGATGACCGAGACGTTGATGCCACGTGGAAGAACCTGTGGAGACAAAAGCAGTAGGGATAGTTGACGGCTTGGTAACTGGATAGAGATCACCCAAACTGTCACATCGAAGGAGGATGTGGCGAGTCAGGAAGTCCTTCACAGAAAAGCCAAAGGCGTCAAATTCAATAGTGCAATTATTATCCCTAGTGAATTGTCGTACAGAAATAAGATTTTTAATGATATTAGGGGTAACAAGTATATTATGAAGGTGAAGAGGGCGATGAGGGGATGGAATAATGCTATGACCAGTGTTGGTGACGTGAATAGAATTACCGTCACCAACATGTACAGATGGATATAAACATGTATTAAAAATAGTACCTAAATTAATTGCATTAGAATTGAGATGAGAAGAGGCACCTGTATCCATATTCCATGTCAGGTCCTGGCGAGTCGTAGTGCTAAATGCACCAGGAAGTGTAGTTGCTTGACACGAATATAAACTCGGGGCTGCGCCAAGAATACCATTGGAAGAATTTATAGCCTGTTGAGACTGGGTCATATACATAGCTTTTTGTTGGGCCTGAAATGGTTGTTGGGTCGCGTAGTAGACATGTGACTTTTGGGCTTGTGTTGGGAACATTTGGCCCACTCTATTAGAAAATAATGACTGGTGTGTTTGATGAGCCTCACGAATGTGATAAAGAGCAGGTGAAGGGTAGTAGGCATGTGGTATAGATTGAGCAGGAGTGCAAATCATTCGAACAGTATGGTTATTTCTTGTGTTTCGATTAAAAAACAATCCCGATCTATTACGATGGTCATGTATAAACTTACAACGATCTCCAAATTTACAAGTCCCTTTGTTGAAATTATTAAATAACGGGGGTAGACTTTGAGATTTAGGGGTTTGATAATTAGTGTTACCTTTGGATTTTGACGAATTAGGGTGATCATCGACGGCCATTGTTGCCGATATGGTGTGTTAGGGTTGAAGATCGACAGAACTAGGAGAAGAGGGAGGGAGAGATCGGTTATTTTAGAGAGAAAATAGGAGAAGATTTTGTTAGGCCTGATACCATATTGAATGAGTAATTTTCATTGATTGATTTGTTACAGCACAAAATACAGAACATATATAGATTTCTTACAAAGCTATTTTTGGTAAGAGATAATCACCCATAATTCATGGTTGTATACAGCTAATTGATTGAATGGTTATCTACTTGAGTACTAATCCATAAACACGGTTTAATACAGAGATCGTGGAGTTTTGATTCGACCATTTAGCTCTTAAGTAGACATAATATATATTAAAAAAAATGTGTGAATTGGCGAGAACATCCTGACCCCAGGTATCTTTTGGCACCAGGCATTGTCCATCTAACAAGGAATAGCTCCGGCAACTCTCCTGACCCAGTGGGGCACCAACTGGAGCGAGTAAGAGCCGAGACTCGAACCCTTGACCTTTTATCCACAAAATCTCTCTAGTAAACCCATGGGTTTTTTGGAAGTGGGTACCAACTGAGCCAAAACCCTTTGGTAGACATAATATGATATATATATATATATATATATATATATATATATATATATATATATATATATATATATATATATATATATATATATATATATATGATCATCCGAACGAAGATAAGTGATTTTATCGAAAGCGAGACCAAACAATTGCAACAAGATATGCAATGATTGTCGTTTAAAGGGAACTGATTCGTTAGGATTGAAGACTTATCGTGTTTCTTCTTGAATAGCTTGGATTCTCTTTAAGAAAATCAGTTGAAGAGTCATACCTAAACTCTTCAGACTGAAGATGGTAAAGCTTATAAATTAACGTGCTACTATCATTTCTTCATTACAGATCTTCTTAGATCAGTAAGTTAATTGTGTTGGATATTAGCTTCATTACATTAGAGGTGCCAATTTGTGTCCAAAAATTAAAAAAAAAAATGAGCTAATTTGAGCAAATTTGTAAAAGATTTGAGTACATTTAGCCTTTTTTTTTAAAAATGACATATATTGCCCATTTAAAAGCTAAATGGGCACAAAAGGGCACATATTTTCTCTCAATTGGAGAAAATTACAATTGTTTTTAAAGAAAAACTTATAGATATAATATTACTTACGTTTTTAAATATAAATGAGGTGTTATGTTTGAGGAATTTATTTCGTCGATTTGGGTCTTTTCTAAAACGATTCGTATAACATGCGCCCGTTTGGCCCGGGCCCGTTTAGCCCGTGCCCATTTGGACCCTAGCCTGTTTGAACCGTGACCCGTGCCTGCCCGGCCCGCCCATTTTGCCACCTCTATGTTGGACATTAGCTTCAATGTTCATGCGCCATCTAGATGTTCATATGAAAAGAGGAGTTAGAAACCTTAATTATAATAACAATACTTTGAGATAAAAAGAAGATAAGTAGCGATTAAAGTCAAGGGGCAACCAGTCGCAACTTTAATTATCGGTGGGTATTTACCAAAAGTCCAAAACACCAATCAAAAGTCCAAAATTTGCATTAAAAATTACTTGTTCCATACGAATTTAAGAAATCAATTTACTATTGCTAGATTAATATGTGAAAAAAGAAGAAATAAATATGACAACTTTAACTCTTCTGCGTGGAAGTAGCTTGACACTAGTATTAAAAAGACCATAACTAATATGAGAAGAATAATGTGATGTAAACAGTTTTTATATTCCGCCGTTAAAAAAAAAACAGTTTTTATATTCAATAGTAAAAACACGCACCATACATTAAGTCTCTTTCCAGACATATTTTGTTCACACGCGTTGTGACTTTGATCCCATGACATAGTGTTGAATGCTCGCTTCTTGCCATTGAACAATAAAATCATTAAAATGTTCGCTTACTTGTCTTTGAACATTAGTAGGTGCGCGTTTTCAATATCATGTTAAAACTTAAAAATATCAAAAATCCGTAGTGTTTTACCTCGAACAACTTTAGTGTAACTAAACATTTTCGAGAAGACAAAATTGACATAAAGACATAGTCATACACGATCATTGCAACAAGAACCTTGTCGAACAGATACTCAGATCATCTCTTTATGGCATCTCTAGTTATCTATAATGCACATTTATAAAAAGTCATCAAAAAATATAAAAAGTTTCTTTATATCCGTACACAATAATTTATGTAAATAGAAAACACATGCCCAATAAATTTGTCGAATTACCAACGGGCCTCTGGTCTAGCGGTATAGAGGTTTTACCCTCCTAAGTAAGGTCTCAAGTTCGAGTCTTGTCTAGGGCGATAGGGGTTTCCTCCCGCGTGCGTAAAGGGAAGGGTGTCATTGCCTTCTGGGCTGGACCCAACCTGTTTGTGTGGGCTCGCTACGCCTTCTGGGCTAGGGGCCATGTAGCCACAATTGCTGTCCAAAAAATAAAATAAAATAAATAATAAATAATAATAATAATAATAATAATAATAATAATAATAATAATAATAATAATTATCGAATTAACTGTTATACACGCAATTTAAAATATAAAATATATAATAATTTTTATTCTTACATAATTTAAACGAGAATACATGCAAACGGATTAATGTACATTGTTTAACAGAGTTACTCCAGAATTACTTTTGACATACTTTTGTCATTTTTATATGTATAACTAGTTATGTTTGAGGGTATCAGTCGGAGTTTGCCCTTATTCTACTAAACCTGATCTGAGTAAGCCTTAGCCGGGCCAGGTTTATCGGGATTTGTGCAAGAAATTTTTTACCCGTACCCGAACTTAGTAAAGTTCGGGTTATTTGTTCAAAATAAGTAACCTCGTCTTTGGTTATGGACTGTTAGTGTGACAATATTTAAGTTCAGGGGCTTGTGGAAACCGTAGAGGGGGGTGAATACGTTTCCCTTTAAAAACTTAAAACTTTTTGTATCAAATAATCGATCAAGTGTGACGTAATATGAAAAGTGTTAACAATGGTTATGTATCATCTAGGGATGAATAAATTAAACTACAACACAAGCACAATCAACCATGACACATACATAACATAAACAACTAGCCACACAAGCATAAACACAATGCAAATATAAACATAAAGCGATAAGGAATAAAATGAAAGTAAAGAGATAAGTTAGAAGGCGCAAACCAGACACGGTGATTTATAGTGGTTCGGTCACGAAGCTCCTCTTCGCCCTACTCCACTCCTCGAGTACCCAACTCGAGAGTTACTTCACTAATCAACAAACTCCCTTCAGGCGGAGAAAACCGTTACACGTCGCTTAACTTGTTTTCCGACACTAAGCTAGATGTCGAGTGCTAATCTTAGCTAGCACCAATCTACCACGATCTACACCTTACACGTCGCTTATCCTATTTCCGACACTAAGCTAGATGTCGAGTGCTAATCTTAGCTAGCACCAATCTACCACGATCTACCCGATCTACCCTTGATCCACATGATCAATCACACAAGCCCAATGGCTTCAAGAGATCTTCACTATCTCTTAAGATCACAATGATCTTGACTCACTCTCTCACAAAAGAAAAATAATCTTGATGTATGCTATGATACAATCAAGAGTGTAACCAATGTTACAAGACCTAACAACTCCAACACTTTGTATCTACTTGGATACTTTGTGTTCTTCTCTTGCTAATCAAGAGGGATGACAACACTTTGTATCTAGGATACTTTGTGTTCTTCTCTTGCTAATCAAGAGGGATGACAACACTTTGTATCTACTTGGATACTTTGTGTTCTTCTCTTGCTAATCAAGAAGGATGACAACACTTTGTATCTAGGATACTTTGTGTTCTTCTCTTGCTAATCAATAGGAATGAAGAGGATCACTTGAGTGGATGATTGGATCACTCTTAAACAACCTAAGACACTCCAAATGATCAAAGAAAGTTATCTAAGTGAAGAGGGATAAGACCAGAGAAAAAGGACTGGAAAAATCAAGTTGGAAGTGTGGAATGGTCTACTATTTATAGGCAAAGGAAAATCTGACCGTTAGAGACCTACGGCTCCACTAAAGACCCGACGGCTCCACTAAATTTAGTGGAGCCGTCCATACTTAAAGGTGCCGTGGACGCTCCCTTTTTTGTCTTTAGTGGGGAAGGTTTATTTGGGGAAGTTGGAGCTGTTTTGGGGGGAAAAATGACTGTTGGTAATTCAAAATAATTTGAAATGATTTTTCCAAATAAAACATTTCTTTTTAATTCAAAAATAATTTGTAAAATGTATTTTTGAAAAATGTTTTGTCACATTTATAAAAATGTGAAGTTTAGAAAATTATAATCCTTTGATCATTTGTCAAGTAGTAGATTTGTTTGTCTATACCTTGAGTGATTTATGTCGGGATGGAAATCTACGACTTCGTTGAAGCATACTTGAGACGTCGGGAGGTGTTGATGTAAGTATGCATTGATGATTTGTGTTTACAAGTAACTTGCACATTTTACGTTATGTATTACAAGTTACATGTTTGTCATTATTAAAACCGAAGAAACCGTTTAGTTCAAATATCGTAATATTTGCACTAACAATCTCCCCCTTTTTGATGATGACAAATATGTAAACCGTAAGACATAGTACAATGTAAAAGTTACCTGTTTACACTTCCTTCTCCCCCTTTTGTCGAATCAAAAAGGTAGTTGCCTCGAGCGCTTCCTTGGATTTACTTCCTACTCCCCCTTATTTCACTACTATCCTTTCTCCCCCGATAGGCGAGCTTGCATCATCCCAGTGAAGCCTTCTATCAAAACTTGTGAAGACGACTCCATGCTATGTATTCAAATACTCCTGAGCTCCCCCTAGCTCAATGCTCCCCTATGGTGACTTAAACCCCTTGTTTATTTATCTTAGTAACTAGCGGATCCATGGATCAAATTCTTACAAAGACTTTTCCTACATCAAGGGTTAGCTTCGTGCAACATAATATATAACAGTATAGGAGCAGCATTATAAGGATAGAATACACATAGCAAGACATGCATAGGTTAAACTATGTTAACACGTAAGTGTCACAACCCGACCGAAACCTAAGGTGTAATTGTTCACTCAATCACACTAATCAAGAACGAGATTCATTCATTGATTGACGCATTAAATGACTTCTTCCAAGTTGTCATTGGGAGAAAAGTTCTAACAGACCTTTTGAACAACATAATCATCTACCTAAGATGATTGATGTTAAGGATAGTTTGTTGATAAGACATACTCTAAATGATTACTATTATGACAAGTCGTGCCATAAAGTAGACTCGATAGAGGTTATACCTAAATGATTCCATAAGGTAGGAGAGTGTTGGTTGTGGTGACAACAAGGACAACTTGGGTTATGTGGTTGTAGGGGATAAATAATGGAATGACCCATTAGTGGTTGTGGTGAAGGTGATAGTGATAAGGATGATGTGTTGGTGCCAAGTCCAAAGAGGTTTGATGGTGATAGGGTTAGTGTGATGGCTAAAGGTTGTGGTGGACTTGGTGGAGGTAAGGGTGTAGGAATCCTAAAGGTGTAGGATGATGATGATGTGGTTGGAGGTGTTGGTTTTGCCCTTTGAGGAAAGGTGGGAAAGGATGGTTTAGGTTAATATATCGTTTGCACTGACAATGAGATGCATGATATAATTCAAAAGGGAAAAAGAAAAAGGTGTATGTGATTCTAACGGGGTTAAGGTAACGAGGTTCTAGGTTTCTAGGTTGGATGATCCTAGTTGTGTGTTAGAGATAATTTGGTGCATGAAGGGTTTCATGTGTTTGTGAGGGTTGAAGGTTGTTGAACTAACTATCACTTATCCAAAGTGACGAGTAGTTGTAAGGTTTGAGTGTGATGAGTTGAAGGTTATAAGGTTTGAGTGTGATGTTCTATGGGTTGAAGGTTCTTAGACTAACTATCACTGTCAAGAGTGAAGTGTAGCTAAAAGGGTTGAGTGTGATGATGATGTTAATGTGAGGTTTGAAGGTGAGATGCAAGATAAGCTTGCAATGGTGAGGCCTTATATAGGCAAGAGTTGTGGGATTCGAACTAAAGTTGGTGTTAGAGTCCTATGGTGTAGTGAGGGAATCCTAGGGTGTATGTGAGTTTGCAAAATTTTGCAGGTTTGAGGTTAGGAATGCAGGGATCTAAAGGAAACAGTGAAAATTCGTCAAACATAGGTACGGTACCACTAAATACCACACGGTACCGTTAAATTTAACGGTACCGTGGCCTATTTAACGGTACCGTGACCTGGAAGTCACGAATTTTCCTGTGTAGCCTAGTTCTGGGCAGCTAAAGGGAAGTTTCCTAGAGAATAAGAACCACATTTGTGTGTTCTTGAGGGTGTTTGGTGAAAGACTATATGAGTGTGTTTTCACTCCCCCTTAATCTATGACCATCCGGACAAGATGTAAAAGATAAAGAGGAAAACAAACGTTGACGAAAGCGATGAGCTTAGTAACGTCATGACAAGTAGTGGATAGCATACGATAAACTTCACCTTTGAAGTCACGTAGCTCTTCTCAATCATTGTGAATATTCATAGAATATTATGATGAGGCATGCGATTACTAGGAGATATCCTAAGGGTTAAGAAGATAAAATCTTCAGAGTTGTGAGGTTGGTGACAAGGTTCTAGTGGGGTTATCTCAACTTATCCTAGCGGTTCTTCGCTTGAGGTGTGTGGAAGGTGAGTGGGATGCGGAAGCATTGGTAGTGTTTAGTACCATGCGGAAGTGTGACGGAAAAAGGCTAAGGAATCAGATGATAGATACAATCTATTCTGATAGGAGATGGTTTTGGGTTCAAGACTACATTGAGTGGGTTTTGATGGCAAGAGGAAATGGTTTTGGGTTTGTTTGAAAAAAGCTGTGCAGAAGAAAAGTGAATAGGCGCGTTTTTCAGATGCACGGCTCCACGGTTCCACTAAACATTAGTGGAGCCGTGTGTTTGATTGAGCCATTTTTCTTCTGTTTTGACTTATGGCTGATTAATCTTACTTATTTAGTAAGACTTTTTGACACGAGGAAAAAGTTTATACCTAATAAACTTTTTGATGAAAACGACTAGGAGAGATGACATGAAATGACCTTAGTGTTTCCAAGGAAATTGACTAAGTTGTCATTGGATGAGGGTTGACTTCTAATATTTCCCGTGAAATAAATAGAAGTTATAAGTAGTGTTTTGGAGGATGACTATAATATTTCCCATGAAATATTTAATTAGTCGGAATACGAAACGCAAGGAATGACTTAATATTTCCCGTGAAATATTCAAACAGTCATGTGACAAGTCAAAAGGGAATGACTTAGAATTTCTTAGAGAAAATTCTAAAAGTCATGAGACGAATGAGAAAGATGACTTAAAAAGTCATGGGTGATTAGTAGAGAAATGACTTCAATGTTTCCCGCGAAACTTTTGAGAGGTCATAAAGGGGATGAAAGGTTATAAGGTATGACGCGAGGGATGACTTTAACATTTCCATAGAAATATTGAAATAGTCATGAGCGGGATGATAGGAATGACTTAAGAAGTCATATGACGAGACGTGAGAAATGACGTTCATATTTCCGAAGAAATATTTAGGTAGTCATTAAAGTGATGTGAAGAATGACTCAATATTTCCAGTGAAATATTTAAAGAGTCATGAGACGAGACACATGAGATGACTTCAATATTTCCAGTGAAATATTTAAATAGTCATAAGATTTATGGAATAAGTTCCATCATTCCTAGACCTAGACGGAGACGGTTAAGGGATTCTCGGTTGAGAGGATTGGTTGATTTACGGATTTCGAGGTGCTTCGCACGCGAGTGTTTCACGTGTTTTTGAAAGACGTAAAGCTAGGCCTATGGTGCTGATTCGCAGCAAGGTTTGGGATCTAAAGATGTGTATATACACACGAAGATGAAAGGAACTACTAATCACTTATATAGTAACTCGTGAGTCCTTTGTCACCCGAGGGTAGACGTAAGCTTTTAGCTTTTGGATGAGCGTTTTAACATACATTGTTAAAAGGCTTGAATGTGATGTTTCGGATATGACATTTAACAATTGCGATCGCAAGTTAAGTTTACTTGAATATTTCGGATGAAATATTTAAGTTGTCAACCCTACTCCGAGTTCTACTGGGTTTGTATCTAACCTACCCATGACAAATGGGTGTATTGCTTGGAAGAAGGCAAAGGGATGACTAGGGAATTAGGACAACTTCGCGACTACTCTAACTTATGGGTTTTGACACTAGTGTATGACTCTATGACTTCTAAGGGTTCATAGTGATAGGGATACCTAATTCCTAATGTGTCATAATGACCTAGTGTGGGTGCAAGCAAATCATGTAGAATGCACATAACGAATAAATGCAAACATCATGCAGAACATGATAATCATTTAGCATTTAAGATCACGAAGACATTTAATCATATCTTATGAAAACATGTTATCATTTTGAAACACATATGTGGGATGCAAGCAATCTAGGTTTGCTAAGGAAGATCCTAGTTACTACTTGTTCAAAATGAGATCCTAACGGGAGATAAAGTTTACCGATGTAAACTATCTCTAGTCAAATGTAGGAATGAAAACTTTTCAAGTTAGAGAATGAGTATGAGACTATCACTAGTGGTGCTCAATTAAGGCTAAACACGACCATTTTTACGGGTTATACACCAACCCAACTTCTCTCCTGGAAGCAATCCAACCGTTAGGTCAAATTGAATTTCTAGTGCGATAGGTTCTCCAGTAGTCATTCTCATGTTAGAAGAATTTGAATTCCTATATTTGCCTATCGAAGTATAGCAAAGATGATTTTATCTTGTTTTGCTATTCATGGCCTAATATGACTTAATTAACCATACTTTGAAAGTAGGTTAAGAAAATGACATGTCTTACACAACTCCTAACAAAGGCAAGCGAGATGTTTTAATTTCGTGTTTGAGATTTAAAGGTTGTTTGATGGAGATGGTGTATTTTATGATCTCTTGGACAACATCTTTGTTTGTTGAGTTGTTACATGTTATTTTAACATGATTTGGTTTCCTAGAACCAAGAGACACTCTAATGTGATACAATGTAGAACCTACTATATCGTGTGTGTTTCAAGAATGCTCCTTTGCATATCTTGAGTGAGAATCTAGTGAAGGTTACTTACCTCAATAGATCTTGTGAGCATTTTATTTGAAATGAGACATACTGTTTATTTCAAAAAGTATGCTTTTCTAAGAGGAAACTTATCACTCTTAAGAATGCTTTGTGAAACAAGTATTTTAATGTATGACCAATTTTACCTGTTTATGCAATGACACATGTCCTAATAGGTTATTATTCAACTCTAATATCCTATATTTGTTAACATGATGCAATGTATTCTCTTGTAACATAACCATTCATGTTACAAAGAAAATGAGATGCATAGGATATAAGTTATCCATTGTCAATCTTTTGATAAGAGAAATACATGTGATATTCTCAAGATTGATGACTTACATAATAGTTAATAACATATTATGTGTGACACTTTTACTAGACATGTGACTTTGAGTGTTGAGTCGTTCATGAGCAAAGTTTACATATGTTGTTTGTTTGCTCTTGTTTGGTTTTTCGGAAATGACACATTTACTAATTGCACTGCAATGTAAATTACTTGTATATTTCGGATGAAACATCCAAGTTGTCAATCCTACTTGGTTGTGTATTTTATGCATCTTTTAAACATGTTAGTTTAAAGTTAGGAACACAACCATTGGACAACAAGACTTAACATAGCATCTTCAACACAAGTGTGAGTTATGATCCGATGCATATTATTTTCGTCTTGAGAGGACGTCATTATTTTCATAACAATCGAGTGTGATTGAGTATGTAGATTCAAGATAATATGTTTCATCATGTTTTGATGTTATCTTGAAGCTAAACAAATAATGACTCCAATTTCATGTCCACACTCGAAAACTTGTCAATTAGATTTGATGATGATATCAATCATAATTTGAATAATGAATTGATATGTACTCGAAATCTTTCTTGACCCTCACGATCACTCCTTTTAAAAAGAAAATAAAAATTTAAGGAGTGTGTTCCATTTATTCTAATATTGCTTGTATGTGTGAGGTTAATGACATATTAAGTTACTACTTCGATATTGTCATTTATTTTTATTTGAGAAAAACTATTTATATTATTAAGTATAATACTTTTAGTTTTTCGACACCTCATTAGTATAAAAATAATTATCTTAACTATTTTTATACAACATACGTAAAATACTAAATGTTTAAAACATTTTGTATGTGTGTTAAATCACTGCAAGTTTAATATATTTTCTTTTACTTAAATACTAATGTATTAAAATTACCTTTTATCTTGTTTAGACAACCCATGGTCAAACAAGACAAAATGATGTAATGTTTTAAAGATCATGTTACGGATTTTATGAAAGTGTTAAGTGTTTTGGGGTGATATACATTTTACACTTAAACCTTTGGAAAAATAATTGTGTAAGACAATATCTTTCAACACACATGATCTACCAACTTAGTTTTTATTCCTAAGAAAGTTACTAAACCATTTTAAGAACTTGCAACAAATGCAAGACAAATGGTTGATGCCAATATGCAATGCAAACTAATTACTTAATATAGTGCAAGTGATTTAGCATGAGCCTTATAAATGCATAAACCGAAAAACTATAATAAGCAAATAGCAATTTAGCTTAACACACAAAAATACTTATCGTCATTTTGTGCATTATGTATAACAATCTATACTAAGCTTGATTTTATTTGACAATGAATTTGTTTCCTCCCCATTTCAAAGATTTTTGCTGAGTCACTTTGAAAACATGTCAAGGTTTAAAAGTTGAATCGCCCTTTTTTAGTTTGACCAAAAATTTATGCAAACTGCATGACCAGAAGACCTTTAGTTGAAAATCAAGGACTTTAACATACTCTCATTTAGAACTAATTCATAAAAATGTTTCTGAAATGAAAGTCGACTCAACATCATTTAAAATGATGGGCGACACGACTCGTACAGACTTATGGTTGATTTTATATGGATTTCTGAAAGTGAACCAAAAGTGAAAAACAGACAAGCAGATGCACGGCACCATTAAATGACTCACGACACCATTAAATATAACGGTACCGTACCATATTTAGTGGTACCGTGGTCTGTTTTCTGATTCAGAACTGCATGACATAATGACTCGTTCTGAAAACATGACCGGACACTTAAAAACACTATTCTTTTAGTGGTTTAAGAAAACCTTCAAGCTAGTATGACAAAGTATACTTAACAACAAAACTTGTAAGTATTAAGCAACTAAATACTTTTCATATTTTATCACATTCATGGGTAATTTGATACATGGATCGTACTCAATTTTGAAAACCATTTGTTTTAAAAATTTGAGCGACGTGGCTCTGGTACCAATTGTGGAAACCGTAGAGGGGGGTGAATACGTTTCCCTTTAAAAACTTAAAACTTTTTGTATCAAATAACCGATCAAGTGTGACGTAATATGAAAAGTGTTAACAATGGTTATGTATCATCTAGGGATGAATAAATTAAACTACAACACAAGCACAATCAACCATGACACATACATAACATAAGCAACTAGCCACACAAGCATAAACACAATGCAAATATAAACATAAAGCGATAAGGAATAAAATGAAAGTAAAGAGATAAGTTAGAAGGCGCAAACCAGACACGGTGATTTATAGTGGTTCGGTCACGAAGCTCCTCTTCGCCCTACTCCACTCCTCGAGTACCCAACTCGAGAGTTACTTCACTAATCAACAAACTCCCTTCAGGCGGAGAAAACCGTTACACGTCGCTTAACTTGTTTCCCGACACTAAGCTAGATGTCGAGTGCTAATCTTAGCTAGCACCAATCTACCACGATCTACCCGATCTACACCTTACACGTCGCTTATCCTATTTCCGACACTAAGCTAGATGTCGAGTGCTAATCTTAGCTAGCACCAATCTACCACGATCTACCCGATCTACCCTTGATCCACATGATCAATCACACAAGCCCAATGGCTTCAAGAGATCTTCACTATCTCTTAAGATCACAATGATCATGACTCACTCTCTCACAAAAGAAAAATAATCTTGATGTATGCTATGATACAATCAAGAGTGTAACCAATGTTACAAGACCTAACAACTCCAACACTTTGTATCTACTTGGATACTTTGTGTTCTTCTCTTGCTAATCAAGAGGGATGACAACACTTTGTATCTAGGATACTTTGTGTTCTTCTCTTGCTAATCAAGAGGGATGACAACACTTTGTATCTACTTGGATACTTTGTGTTCTTCTCTTGCTAATCAAGAGGGATGACAACACTTTGTATCTAGGATACTTTGTGTTCTTCTCTTGCTAATCAAGAGGAATGAAGAGGATCACTTGAGTGGATGATTGGATCACTCTTAAACAACCTAAGACTCTCCAAATGATCAAAGAAAGTTATCTAAGTGAAGAGGGATAAGACCAGAGAAAAAGGACTGGAAAAATCAAGTTGGAAGTGTGGAATGGTCCACTATTTATAGGCAAAGGAAAATCTGACCGTTACAGACCTACGGCTCCACTAAATTTAGTGGAGCCGTCCATACTTAAAGGTGCCGTGGACGCTCCCTTTTTTGTCTTTAGTGGGGAAGGTTTATTTGGGGAAGTTGGAGCTGTTTTGGGGGGAGAAAATGACTGTTGGTAATTCAAAATAATTTGAAATGATTTTTCCAAATAAAACATTTCTTTTTAATTCAAAAATAATTTGTAAAATGTATTTTTGAAAAATGTTTTGTCACATTTATAAAAATGTGAAGTTTAGAAAAATATAATCCTTTGATCATTTGTCAAGTAGTAGATTTGTTTGTCCATACCTTGAGTGATTTATGTCGGGATGGAAATCTACGACTTCGTTGAAGCATACTTGAGACGTCGAGAGGTGTTGATGTAAGTATGCATTGATGATTTGTGTTTACAAGTAACTTGCACATTTTACGTTATGTATTACAAGTTACATGTTTGTCATTATTAAAACCGAAGAAACCGTTTAGTTCAAATATCGTAATATTTGCACTAACAGGGCTAATAGGTAATATTTTATTATTACTTTGTTATCTTTTGGATATAGTTTTTTTTTTTTTTTTTTTTTTTTTTTTTTTTTTTTTTTTTTTGTGTGCAAGGACTGATTGTGTAGCTGAGCTAAACTTGAGGACTAGAAGAGGCTATGAAGAGAAGATCTAGGAATACAGCTATATAAGCTTCATTATAGATTAGGGTTTCATTTATTAGTCTCTTATCTCTCTCTTTGTTTACGTATTATCTCTAAGTTGAGAAATTGCTTGTAATTGTTTTTCTGGATTCTTTCTTTTGTAATCTGTTTTGAACTCAAAACCTGATATCACATTTGAAGTAATAGTCAGATGTTGTAAATAAAATAAGTGGGGAGGTTGGTTGAATTCATAAATAAAACTGTTTCTCTTGATCTTTGTATGAATTTTCACATGGTATCAAAGCCAGGTTGGCTGTGATACAAATATCGATTGATTTTTTAAAGATTTTGAAATTAGGGTTTCAAATTTTTTTTTTTGGGGGGGGGTTTGAAATCAAGTACAGATATGAGTAGATCTTAGTGTTAATCGTAGTTTGCGTGGTTGAATTTCTCATTTTGGGATTCAATTGGTGGGTAATTGAGGATTTCTTTTAATGGTTTCTGAAAATTGGGGTTTTTTCAATTCTTGATATTCGGTTGTGATTAACGATTGTTAATTAGTGAGTTCTTGATTAGATCTGGTTGATCTAAGGATTTTTTTGGTGTTGTCTTCAATATTAGGGTTTTCTGTATCAAACCCTAATATCATGTGGGGTTTTTTTTTTAGTGTTGTTTCGATTTTTTGTTATCAATTGATTGTTTTGGTTTTCTGTTGATTGCTAAACACAATAATTGATTCTAATTGTTTCTGTTTGTTTTTTTCAGGTACTTGGTACTATTCCGCTGTGCTATTGGGTATTTGATCTTCTTGATCAAACTGTGCTTGGATTTGCGTGACTTGTGACACCTCTCACGCTTTTACTCTTAGGAAATTTTTTTGTAGTGTTACTCGAAATTGATTGGTGGTTGAGTAGGTTAAGGGAATTGTTTGTGTTGGAGTTGTTGGATAATTGGTGGTTATTTGTGATTGAAGGAGAGATAAGGTGTATTTGTTTGTTTTTCTGTGTGTGTTTTTTTTTTTTTTTTTTTTTTTTTTTTTTTTTTTTTTATTATTATTATTTTTTTTTATTCATCATCATGGTTGGGAAAAATGATGATGAAGTAGGGGGATCAGGTGAAAATCGCCTTGATCAGTTTGACTCTATGTTCTTGCGTAGTAGTGATACTAGTGGCATTCCTTTAATTAGTTTTAAATTGGAAGGTCCTGAAAACTATAAAGTTTGGTCTGTTGCTATTAAACTTGCTATTCACACTAAAAACAAACTTGGTTTTATAAATGGTAAAATTACTAGGCCTGTTCAGGCTGGTTTTATGCAAGAACAATGGGATAGATGTAACTCTGTGGTTTTATCTTGGATTCTTGGCTGTGTGTCTCAAGATGTGTTTATGGGACAAGTGTTTTCTAAAAATGCTAAAACTATTTAGGATGAATTGAAAGAAACATATAATAAGGAACATGGTTCCATAATATTCAATATGCATTATAAAATTCATTCATTCACACAAAATGGCATTACATTATCTGAATACTATCTCAAGTTTAATGCATTATGGAGGCAATATGACTCCCTTGTGGATTTGCCTGACTGCACTTGTGCAGGTTCTGAAAAACTTAAGAAACATAATCAGTTGATCAAACTGATGCAGTTTCTTATGGGGCTCGATGAGGTTTATGCTCCCATTAGGAGCATTATCCTTACCACTGACCCTATTCCTGATGTTAAGAGTGCTTTTGCTACTCTGTCTAAAGATGAGTCTCACAGGAGTACTCCATCTTCTTCTGTTTCTAAGAATAGTAACTCTCCATTTGCATCTAAAACTAATCAAAAACCTAATGAGTGATCTGTGAACAAAAATGTTAATAACAATAATCAAACCAGAAGACTTAATAGGCCTAACTTGGTCTGCACTCATTGCAATATGAATGGTCATACTGCTGATAGGTGTTTTGAATTAGTTGGGTATCCTATTGGTATCAAAATTATATCTAATACTTATCAGAATACTGTTAGTAATAATGTTGTTTCAGGTTATAAGGATCAGTCTACTGTTTCATCTAACTCTTTCACTGATGATCAGTATAAGAAACTGATGGCCTTGATCAATGAAAAATCTTGATCTGGTTGTATACCTACAAATGTTGCAGGTATGAACTGTGTTGTCAGTTTCTGTTCTTCTAGATTTTTCAATCACAATACCAATATAAGCACTTACAGCCTTTACATAGGTTGGATTGTTGACTCTGATGCAAGTCAACATATGACTTACACCATTGTGAACATGTTTAATATTGTGGAAGTTTAAAAACTTAACATGATTGTTGGTCATCCTAATGGAACTAAAGCTCTTGTTACTCATATTGGAAGTCTAAAACTTATAGATAAAATCATAATTCACAATGTCTTGGCAGTTCCTTGCTACCAAGTTAGTTTATTATATGTGCACAAACTCAGTAAAGAGAATAAATATAGAGTGATTTTTTATGAAGATACTTATGTTATTCAGGATTCTGTTCTAAGGACCCAAGTGGGGACTGGTAATCATAAAAATGGGTTGTATTTTCTTAATACAGGTAAAAAACTTACCAATAATAATATTCAAACGTGTTGTTTGTCAAAGTGTATTTGGCACAACAGGCTTGGTCATCCTGCTGACCAAGTTCTTAACACTTTAAAACATAAAATTGAATATAAGATTGAACCTAATGTTGAACCTTGTGAGGTCTGCCATAAGGCTAAGCAGACCAGAGAACCATTTCCTCTAAGTGATCATCAAACCAATGATATTGGACAGTTGATTCACTTGGATGTATGGGGTCCTTATAAGGTTCAAAGCAGAGAAGGTTATAAGTATTTCTTGACTGTTTTTGATGATTTCTCTAGAGCTGTTTGGGTTTTCTTGTTGAGGGGAAAATATGAAGTTTTTCAAAACATTGTTAATTTCTATAATTTGATTAAAAACCAGTTTGATAAAACAGTTAAAGTGTTTAGATCAGATAATGGAACTGAGTTTCTAAATCAAAGTATGGACAAGTTTTGTAAAGATAATGGAATTTTACAACAAACTTCATGTGCATATACTCCTCAACAGAATGGAATAGCTGAGAGAAAACATAGGCATTTGTTAAATGTTGCAAGAGCCCTCATGTTTCAGGGGGGATTTCATTAAACATGTGGACTGAATGTATCCTAACTGTTGTCTACCTTATCAACAGGTTGCCCAGTTCTGTCTTATCTGGAAAGTCACCATTTGAAAAAATGTATAACATTGAACCAAACATCTCTCATTTAAAAGTTTTTGGATGTCTATGTTTTGCTATTGTTTTAAACAATTCGGATAAATTTTCTTCTAGGTCTGAAAAATCTGTGTTTATTGGTTATTCTTTTGAGAAAAAGGGTTATAAATTGTTTAGTCTTGAAAGTAAAAAAAATATTTTTCTCAAGGGATGTTACATTTTATGAAACTGTGTTTCCTTTTAAAAATAAATCTGAAAATAAAGATTTTGATTTTGATTTTCAAAACACAGATAGTTTAAATTTTTTTAATCATTACCAAGATGATGAAAATTTGTCAGATGATCCCAATGATGAAAAGAGAGATAAGGAACCTAAAAAAGTGAAGGAATAGACCACTCATCATTAGGAGGTACTGAAAATACTGGTGACACTGAAAAGGATGAGGGTGTGCATCCTAGTGTTCCAGCAGAAGCAGCCAATGATGAGGAGGAGAATGTCACACTTGAGGAAAATGAAAAATTATCTGAGTGTTGTTAGGAATTATTAGAATAATATTTTATTTAGTTTTATTTCATTACTACTGTTTGTATAGTTGTGTTCCTACTGGCAGATATGTAGTTCCTGCTGGTATGGTTCCTGCTGTTAGTAGCAGTTTGTTTCTGCTGGTAGTTATTATTTTGTTAGCCGTACCCTCATGGTGAGTTAACTCTTTCTTGTCTGTTAGACATGGTGAGATGATTACCATTTGAGGTGTGGTTAAAAACCAACACTGTACCTGCACAAAAGTTAGTATACAAGATACAATTTTTTTTTTTTCAAACTATAAAGAAAATAAAATAAACAGAAAAGAAAATAAAGCAAATGAAAAATAAAGCAAAAACAAGAAAACAAAGAAAATGAAAAATATACAACAATACCATCAAGATTCAGAAGCCTGAGCAGCAGCAAGTTGAGTTCTGATAAACCCAACCAATTGCTCAGCAGTAGTCAAATCATTCCCTACCACAGTCTTGCCAATCACCAACTTATGCCTCAGCATCCTCTCCATTAGTTGAACTGAGAGGGGATAAGACACATCCACAAACATGTGAAATACTCTCCCATCCATAGTTTCCAAAACATGAACATTTGAAGGTGTATACAACCTCCAACTCCTCACCTGCCAATTCAGTTGATTATCCCAAACAGAATAAGCAACCCCTTCTTCCAGAGAATCCATCAACACTTTCAAATCACCCCAAAGAATAAGTCCAATTCCAGTAGCATCATGTGATGCATAATACTGATCCACCATGCCATAGAGGTAACTCAGATCTTGCCTATCCACCAAATGCAAAATTTCCCGAAGAAAGGTAAAATATTTAGTGACATTGTCAACTCTGTACAAAGCATGGAGTTCTCCTTGAGACAAACTAAGAACTTCCCAACCAGCAATAGCAGCCCAAGGAAGAGGAGAATCTTCATCAGGTTCACTCTCTGAGTCAAAGTGAATTAATTCCTGATCATCCAACTCTGTAAGTGGCCTAGAATCACGCCTATTAGCTCTACTCTTCTTTCTTGTGCCAGGAGTAGATGAAGTTGTGGGACCAGTAATATCATCAGGATAGGATGAAGAATGTGGTATCTCAGGATAAATGGGTTGTGGAACATGATCACCTATAGCAGAAGGATTGGATGGGTTGACATCAGCAGGAATAGTATGGGTAGCTTCAGCAGAAACATCTGCACAAGGAATAGAAATAGCAGCAACCTTGGGTGTTGAATCATGTGATTGATCAATATAAACATCCTGCATTGTTGCAGCAGAAGACTTAAGCCTTTTGGAAGAAGGTTCTTCCAAAGCAGGTTTGGGTCTGGGTGCAATCTTGGTCATAATCTTGTTATAGTACCACATGAGTTCTTCATCAGAAAGGCTCTTAACCTGTGCCATAGTCCATGCAGTAGTGAAGAGAACAAAACTCTGATTCTTGACAACTTGTTGCATATAAGCTCTCTGTTGTGCCTGTGAAAGAGGCTTATCCCTCTTCTCCTTTGCTAACCTCGCAGCAATAGCTTGCCTTTTCTTCCTCATTAAAGCAACCATTTTAGCAGGAAAGTCATCATCTGTCACATCAACCCCTAAGAGATCCTTGGAAAGATCATGATTAGCAGCTACTTGAGACTGAACATGCATCCAATCTGCCTCAAAGAAGTTGAAAGAAGCAGCATCCACCTCTTGTTGTCTTTGAGGAGGTAAAGTGGTAGAAAAGGGCACCTGTGGCCTTCCCATGTTTGCATCAATGTCTGCTTGGACCTTCTGTGCCATTTCGTCTCCTATCCTTTCATCCTCAAGATTCTTGAACAAGCGTGCTTGAGCAGCCTTCTCTTGATCAGATACAAGACCCCCAAGTTCATCCGCTAGTGGGGCCTCACCTTTGTCAGACTGATCAGGAGCAGAAGAAACACAAGTAGTACCAGCAGAACTTAGAGGAGGAACACCATCAGTGGCAATGGGATTGTCACCAGTAGTAATAGAGGTACCACCAGAAGGAATACTAGAAGGTTCAGGACCAGCAGAAACATCCACATTACCAGCAGAATCAAATGCACTATCTGCAGGAACAGCTCGAGCACCAGAACTATGAGCAGCAGGAATGAATGCACTACCAGGAACAACACCAAAACCACCAGCAACATTTGATTGAAACAGCTCAAATGCTGACATTCCTGAAGACCGTTTGATTCTTCTCCTTGTGTATTCCTGAGTCGTGATTTGTGTAAGATGCTCAGATATAACCCCCTCAGAGGTTGCACTAGCAACAAAAACAGAAGCCAATACATTAAGTCCATCCAAATCCACAACAGCCTGATCCTCTTCTGAGTCAGAGAGCACAATTTTTCTTTTCTTACTTTTTAACTGAGCTTCCAGATACTTAACTCTGCCAACCAACTTATGAATAGACTCATCAAGAGTTTCTTTTGTGTCCTTGAGTTCCTTTTCCAACCCAGTCACCTGATCACCAAGATTCTTTTTGGTTTCCTTTAACTCAGACTCCAAAGCATCAACTTTCTTCTTATACCTGTCAAGCAAAGTATGCATAGGAGTAAGAGCATCAGGATCCTTAGCTTCACCAGCAGGAATACCTGTGGTGTTTTGAGCTTCATTGGATCTGGGTGGAGAGACTGAAAAATCTCCACCAATATTGGTGTCAAAATCAAAAGGCTGCCTAGTAGGACTAGGTGAGGAAAGCCTTGAAGTAGATGGCATATCATCATTAGTAGGCTCAACAAAAGGTGTGGGTTGGTCAACACTGGGGACAACAGTTGAGGTCTGGACAATAGGCTCATCAGGGACAGAGGTCTGAGGTGTGGTAGATGGTGGTGACTGGGTATCAGCAGCAACTGATGCACTTGCATCAGCAGCATCAGATGCCTCAACACCAGCAGGAACTGAGGCATGGGCATCAGCAGCATCAGCTATAGGTGGTATATTACCACCAGCAGCATCAGCTGCACCACCATGATCAGCCCCACCAGGCAACATAGCAGCTAAAAGAGGCTGATGTTCCCTTTCAAACCGAAACCTCATGGTTGCAAATAATTTTCCAGTTAGTCTATTCATAATCTTAGGGGTTGGGTCAGTGGTCTGAATATCTAATATTGTTTGCAAGAACCTAGGGTACATTAAAAATTTATGCTTGGCATTCCCTAAGTTCCCAACCATCCCAACAAAGATAAATTTAGACCAGTTATACACCCTCCCAGTAGATAGACATATAAGGCCAGAAGCAAGAGTGCTTGAGAATTGATCCCAGCCTCCTGATTTGGGACTAAGGCATTGTAATAAGGTATGAACAAGAAATCTCCATTAAGGAGAAAACCTAATTTTTTAAAAAGTAAAACTACCATCAATAGGATACCCGATTGTAGCCAAACCATCCTGAATGTCTTGTTTAGCAAAATCATATAGACCATGTGCATCATTCAGTTGAAGGTGATTCCTGATGGATGACTCAGTAAGCACATACTCGTTCTCATCAATTGTAGCCACAATCTCCTTCTCCCTACCTTCAAGTGTGCGCAACACTGCCGTACTCCAAAATTGTTTGACGAGAGAGTCATAGACCACCATTGGGCAATGTGTAATGGCATATCGAATGGAAGACCCTCTTAAGAAGGTATGAATTTCATCATACCCTTCACTTCGATTTGAGGTGTCCAGATATCCAACTTTGTTATGGTCTTCTTTGTATCGAAGTGCCGCCATTGTTGAGGAGCAATGAAGTGGGGAGAAATGAAATGTATTAAGAGAAAGTGGTTATTTTGGGTGAGAGATGAGTTACAAAAGTCGTGGATACGATTTCCCAATTTAGCAGCTTAAATTGCAAAAATCTTGTGTAATCGTTGACCAATTTGAAATTTAAATCAATCCCAAAATAAATCCCCAATTACTTCAATACCAGCAGCAACCACCAGTCAACCAGTAGCAACAAACTGCTGTATGACCAAAGTCAAATCCACAATTAACGCCAAAACCAACCCAACATTTAATTCCTTTAACCTCCCCTTAATTCTATAAAAGGCCTTGAGTCATCAACACAAACACATCACAATATTCAAGGTTGAAACCCTAAATCCAACAAATCACACACAATGAGCTCATCCAAACCAGACATTGTTGACCTATCATCCGATTCGTCTTCTGAATCAACTGGATGGGGAAATTATTTCCCACCCAGTTACTCCACACAAACCAGCAGGAACACAAAGGGCAAAGAAAAAGTAGAGGAAATTTCCTCTGAGGAACCTTCATCTTCCCCACCTTATGCTGAAAACTCCACCTCAGATGATGAGCCCTCATTCTGGCCAAAGCACCTGACTTACTATCAAGGTGAATGGGAAATATATCCACCAAATCATCCCCTGACAATCGAGCTTACTCGAGAGATGGAGAAAGTTGTGGCTGCCTTCAGCCAGATTCCTGTGCCAATGAGAAGTGAGCCACTCCGTAATCCAAGTCAACCAATTCCAGTAGTGTTGGGACTTGCAGCCCCAAAGGTATATGATGTGATTGGTGGCGTAGGAGTGCGCAAGGTTATGCCGGATTATAAGGGAAAGGGCAAAGGGAAGCTGGAGTAGGTGGCTGGCTAGGTGGTTGTCTGGGTCAGAGGAGTATGTGTTTGTTCCTTGCATCTGTTGTCGGGGTTGTTGTCTGATGTTGTCTGATGTTTTCTGATGTTATCTGATGTAGTTGTTATCACATGAATCTTGATGGATCTTGTAGTTTCAAAATAATGAATAAGAGTTTAATTTTTCTGTTTTCATGAGTTTGTTGGCTTATTATTTGCACTTGAACAACTATCTGCAAAAGAATTAGAATACACATAAACCAAAGAATATACAAAATAACTATATCATCTGCAAAACAAAGTTAGTGTAGAAACAAATCAAACAAAGAAATATGATAGATAACACACAAAATACAAGCATAAGCCTCCCCTCAAATACAGCAAACAGAAATATAACAACAAAACTTAACCCAAAAACTACATAAAACTACTCAAACCATTACTGACTTGTCCCTGCCAAGGAAACCATGGTGAGTAAGCCATTCCCCCCATAAACATTTGGTCATAATAAGCAGGCCTATAATCCTTTTGAAAGAAAGAACTTGTAGGTCTGTTTAATGGTCTACCAGCATTCCTTTTCCAACTAGCAGAGTTAGTTCTACCAGTAGGAACTGGCTTACCAGCAGGAACAGCTGCTGGTCCAAAAGGCCTACCAGCAGCAATAGGTGCTAGTCGTTTTGCATTACCAGCAGAAAATGCAGTTGCTTTGGGCACAAATGGGGGAATATTCTCAACATTTTTCCACACTTGTTTAGTTTGTTTAACACCCATTTTATTTTCATAGAAATCACAGTCTTTTATGAGATGAGCATAACTACCACACACAAAACAGGATTTCTTCCTAAAGGTCTTATTTTTCACATGACTTCTTTTATTACAAACAAAGTTATTAATTTCAACATTGGGAACCAAATTGTTTTTATCAGAAGCCAACGAGTTGTTTTCATATGCAACTTTTAAGTATGAGTCATGTGATTTGGGTGTTACAGACTTTTCACTTGAGTCACATGAGGTATAGTCAGTGAACTTAGATTCAGAGGACTTGTCACTTGCAGAGCAAGAGACAAAGTCATTAGAGTTACACTCAGAATCAGTTAAGTACTTTGACTTTTTCCCATAGGACATGAAAGATTCATCCAAGTCTCTTTCAAGGTCTGAGTGGATAGGGACAGGTTTAAACACTCCTCTTATAGGAGGAGGAACAGCATGCATTTCTCCTTCTTTGACATACTTTACAGGGATTTGATAGTTAACCTCCTTAGGGGTAGGGTCAAACCATTTTGGATCAATAGTGTCATCAGTTTTATGATACCCCAAACCTTTCTTATACTTTATAGACTGAGTGCAATTATTTATCTTATCTACAAGTTTAGATGATTCTTTCAAAGAATTACACTTAGTCTCCTCACTTTCTAACTTACTCAGCAATTCCTGATTTTCTAAAATCACCTTAGCATTTTGAGATTCAGAATATTTAAGCTCATTAGTGGTGTTTTCTAAATCTCTCTGAAAAACCCTAACCTTTTCCTCATATGCTAACTGATTATTTTGGTACCAAGCCTTTTGTTTTTATAAAGTCTTAACAGCCTTTTCATAAGCTTGAACTTTAACAAACAATTCTTTATATTGAGGCTCTATATCATCAAATTCTCTCTTAAGTGCAGCATATTTAATTTCACAAGCAAAAGGACAATTTTGTACCTGTGATGGGGAGCCCATCAAACCAAATTCTCCAGCCACTTGTGTCTGAGCACCATATCCAACAATCATCCCATAGACCTTTGCAGCTCCACTTACTGCATCAGCTACCTCATGTTTTTCCCAATCCAGCATAGCATCCATAGACAGCAAAGCTTTAGGATCTTCTGACTCCAACTCTTGAATCTTGAATGCAGAATACCTTGTTTTGTCATCCACCTTCTTATCTGGGCACTCTCTAGCAAAGTGACCAGGTTGATTACATCTGTAGCACTTCACCTTCCTCCTGTCAAACCTTGCTCCCTCCTCTCCATCTAATTTGATTCTCCTCCCTACCTTCTTCTTAAACCTGTTAACCTTCAATGCCAGCATAGCCATCTGCCACTTAGTGTCCATCTCTTCCAGATCCAGTTGATCAATTTGTTCAAAGTCATCATAGACAAATTGTTGTTGTGGAGTACTTTCAGCAACAAATGAATGAAGCACTTCCTCAACAACATTGTCAGTTTTTGACTGTGATCTTGCTGTTGCAGGGGAATAGGAAACAGATGAAGATGAGGGGGTTGGGCTGTCACCATATGAGACCTTGTTAGTGTTGGTAGCACTCACAAATGCAGTATGAGTTGGAGTATGAGATGAATAAGAAGAAAACACTTTGATGTCAATCTCAAGGGTCTTGAGCTTATTATACAGGTCATAAAAGGTCATGAAATCGAGCCCACCTCTGGCCTTTAAAGTGATGGAAACTTGAGACCAGGATGGAGGTAAAGCCCTCAAAAACTTGGTGTTGCAGTCTTCATTGTCTGGTCGGGCCTGCAACTGGTTGAGTTGACTCAGGATCTTGTGAAATCGATCATATCCCTTCTGAATCCCTTCAGCCTCAGAGATCTTGAACTCTTGGAATTCCTGCTTGAGCATGGACTTCCTCATCTTCTTGGACTCATCATTCCCTCCAAATCTAGCTTTTACAGCAAGCCAGATTTCTCTAGCATCATCCAGGTGATGAAAATCACCCATGTGGTCTTCTGGGAGAGCCTGAAGCAAAAGAGTTCTTGCCTTGGTCTCCCTTTGTACAGCAATCTGCTCCTCTGCTGTTACAGGTGCAAGTATGATGATGTTCCCATTCTGACCTCTCCCAATCTTCTTCTTGCTATTACCATTAAGGATAACATTCCATAGGTTATGATCGTTGTTTGAGATCCAGTACTCCATCTTCATAGCCTAGACTTCATACTCATCCTTCTTGAGGTATGGGAATTTAGCATTACTGTTCGACACAGTGGTTGTGACAATTTGTTGTTGGACTTGAGAAGTTTCAGGTTTCTCATTGTTAATGACAGAATTTTCAGGATTTTCGGCATCCATTATGAAAGGGTTTAAGAGATTGTTTAGAGAACTTTTTCTTCTTTGTCAGAGATCCTCACCAGGATCTGATACCACTTGTTGGATCGTGCCTTCCTGATCTATCTTTGAGCCGGTTAAGATCAATAGAATGTTTATGTAATCACAAACAAACTAAGAGAAACTCTAACTATTGTTTACGCGGAATATAAACAACAGAATTGAAAGAAGAAGAACTAATAACTCTTGATCCTCTATGGATCTTTGATTCACTAATGAAATTGTTTTCCGATGTCTTACAGTATCAAAGGTTGTGTGTTTCTTTTATATTCTCAGAAACCCTAATCCAGCCCTTTACCAGAAGATATGCCCTATCACTTCCTAATATAACTCATGCATATCCTCACCTTCTAATAATACGGAAACAAAATAATAACTACCAGCAGAAACAAACTGCTACTAACAGCAGGAACCACACCAGCAGGAACTACATATCTGCCAGTAGGAACACAACTATACAAACAGCAGTAATGAAATAAAACTAAATAAAATATTATTCTAATAATTCCTAACAAGTGTGATGACAGTTACTACCAATAGTTTAATGATCTTTTTAATGTTCCTACCGTGACACCAGATAAACAGAGCATTCTTAGAACTTATGTTAGGAAATCTTCTGGAAAGACACAGATGCCTGTCAAGTTAAGTGATTATGAAGTTAATACTAAAGTCAAATATAGTATTGATAAACAAGTTAACTATTCCAAGTTAAGTGTTGAAAATTATATTTTTTCAACAAATTTAAATAAAATAAGTGAACCAAAGACTTATAAAGAAGCTGCTAATGATATAAGATGGATAGAAGCCATGAATCTTGAAATTGAGGCTCTTAATAGAAATGGAACTTAGACTGTCACTGATCTTCCTAATGGCAGAAAAGCTATAGGAGGTAAGTAGGTGTTCAAAATTAAATATAAGTCTAATGGTGAAGTTGAAAGGTATAAGGCAAGATTGGTTGCTAAAAGTTATAGTCAAAAGGAGGGTGTTGACTATGATGAAACATTTTCTCTAGTTAAAATTGTGACTATGAGATGTTTACTTGCTGTTGCTGTGCAATATAATTGGCCCATTTTTCAAATGGATGTGAATAATGCTTTCTTATATGGTGAACTTGAGGAAGATGTTTATATGTGTTTACGTGATGGATACTTTGATAAAAATGATACTAGGGTTTGCAAATTAAATAAATCTTTGTATGGTTTAAAACAAGCTCCTAGGAAGTGGAATGAAAAATTAACTTCTGTTTTAGTTGAAAATGGATTTGAACAAAGTAAAAATGATTTTTCATTGTTTATTAAAAACAAAAATGGGATTTTCATTGCTTTACTTGTTTATGTGGATGACATTGTCATCACTGATAATAATGTTCAGGCCATTAATGAAGTTAAAAGTTTCATGAGCTTTAAGTTTTTGATCAAAGATCTGGGTAAACTGAAATATTTCTTGGGTATTGAGGTTCTTGAATCTGATGGAAATTTGTATCTTACTCAAAGAAAATATTGTCTTGAGGTTTTGTTTGAGTTTGGAATGCTGGCATGTAAACCTTGTAATACTCCTATTGAGACTAAGGATAGTACTGCTAAGCCTAATCAGGTCATTAATGATTTACCCTTAGCTGGTATTAATAATTATCAAAAGTTGGTGGGTAAACTAATTTATCTAACTCATACTAGACCTGATATTAGTTATGCAGTGCATATCCTAAGTCAGTTTATGCATGCACCTATGCAATCTCATCTGAAGTTGGCATTTAGAGTACTTAGGTACTTAAAGAATGCACCTGGTAAAGGTATTTCCTTTTGTAAAGGAAATTATCTTGATTTGAGTGTGTTTGTTGATTCTGATTGGGAAAAGTGTAAAGTCACTAGAAAATCAGTGACTAGTTATTGTGTGTTTCTGGGAAAGAGTCTTGTTTCCTGGAAAAGTAAGAAACAGTCTATGCTCTCTAAACCTTCTGCTGAGGCAGAATATAGGGCAATGAATATTGTGACATGTGAAGTCATTTGGATTCAAAATTTTTTGGCTGAAATGAATATTAAAACATCTCTCCCAGTTCCTATGCATTGTGATAACAGTTCTGCTATTCAAATAGCAGCTAATCCAGTTTTTCATGAGAAGACAAAACATTTTGAGATTGAATTGTTTTTCTTAAGAGAAAAGGTATCTGCTGGAGTGGTTAGAATTGTAAAGGTGAAATCTGCTGATAATGTAGCAGATATAATTACCAAAGGTTTAAGTGTGCAGGAACACAATAAGCTTTGTGATATGCTTGGTTTGTATGATATGTACAAAGCTGAGCTTAAGGGGTAATGTTCAAAATAAGTAACCTCATCTTTGGTTATGGACTGTTAGTGTGACAATATTTAAGTTCAGGGGCCAACAGGCAATATTTTATTATTACTTTGTTGTCTTTTGGATATAGTTTGTGTTTGTTTGTATGTGCAGGGACTAATTGTGTAGCTGAGCTAAACTTGAGGACTAGAAGAGGCTATGAAGAGAAGATCTAGGAATACAGCTATATAAGCTTCATTATAGATCAGGGTTTCATTTATTAGTCTCTTATCACTCTCTTTGTTTATGTATTCTCTCTAAGTTGAGAAATTGCTTGTAATTGTTTTTCTGGATTCTTTCTTTTGTAATCTGTTTTGAACTCAAAACCTGATATCACATTTGAAGTGACAGTCAGATGTTGTGAATAAAATAAGTGGGGAGGTTGGTTGAATTCATAAATAAATTTGTTTCTCTTGATCTTTTTATGAATTTCCACATTATTCGAGCACACTTTGTTCTAAATTATAACATAAAATTATAAAAGGCGGGTAGATTCCTTTAAAAGACAAAGAAATGTATAAAAAAGAAAATTAAAAACTCTTATACAAGTAATTCAAGTTAAAATGAAAAAGGTAAGAACTCTCATCCAAAACCCGACCCTGATAAGAGTTTGGATTAATCATGTTAAATCGAATAATATTTTTCAGCCCATATAACCTGACCTGAATAAGCATGTTCATGTGTTCGGGTAATGTCAGGTTAGTCTAGTTATGTTTTTTTTAACACTTCAAATTACCACTATACTATGTTTGTTTAGGAAGTGTTTGGTAGGAGGTTATTGTAATCATATAATGACTTTCACAATCATTCTTATTGTTCATGTGTTCGGGTAATGTCAGGCATAGAACCACTCCACTACATTAAGGTACCTTTTTGTCATCCATTCCAGTGAGCCATAGTCTTTTTTTATTTTCAAGACAAATTTTTTCTACAATGAATGATATATTTGTGGTTTTCAACCTCAAGTTCTATTTAAAAATATTTTTTATTACTCTATACTTGTACCATTTGGATAGGACACACTATCATGTGATAC
The DNA here is from genome assembly GCA_021014915.2 of Artemisia tridentata subsp. tridentata. Lineage (NCBI taxonomy): Eukaryota > Viridiplantae > Streptophyta > Magnoliopsida > Asterales > Asteraceae > Artemisia > Artemisia tridentata. Next base: position 151,342,014 of record CP139507.1, on the reverse strand, counting down.
TTATATCTATATCCCAAATTTTCTACCAAACAAAAACAATGGAAATGATATCCTCAATCTCATATATGTCTCCAATCAAAATCATACCAATAGTGATTCCGGATAATATATCAAACGCACCTTTACTTTTTGAGTCGAGTTATTTTAGAAACCAAACATTCCTCACATACCAAGGGACTCATCCCCACCATCCATCTAAAAAGAAATCAATGGTTGAGATTAAAAGCATTTAATATTTCACCCATTTTTTATAATTTAAATATCTCTTAAACCGTTAATCGTTAAGCGAAAATAATTACACCATCGCGACAAGCATTTAATTATCTTTCTATAGACGGGCATTTTGATATACTTTCGACAAAAAAAAAAAATTCATTTTTTTCACGTTTTTTTTCATAGCCGAAAAAATCATATATGATATATCATATATGATATTACATATCATATATGATATTACATATAATATCATATATGAATATGTAATAATCATATATGATATATCATATATGATATTACATATCATATATGATATTACATATCATATATGATATTACATATCATATATGATATTATATGTAATATCATATATGATTTTTTCGGCCACGAAAAAAAACGTAAAAAAATGAAAAAAAAAAATTGTCGAAAATATATCAAATTGCCTATCTATAGAAAGATAATTAAATGCTCGTCGTAACGGCATATTTTTTTTCGCTTAACGATTAACGGTTTGAAAGATATTAATATTTGAAAAAAAAGGATGAAAGTGGGTTTTTTAAATTGTTGGGATTAATCTCATCCATTAGATCAAATAAAGATGGAGTGTGGAGATTAGTCCCTTGGTATGTAAAAAAAGTTTGGTCCTCAAATGATCTTAAATCAAACGCACCTTTACTTTTTTATACTCTTTTTGTTTATTTGGAATGTCCTAATTTAATTACAACTAATAAAAATATACAGGGTGTGTTTAGTTGGAGAAAAAATTCTCTTATTTTCTATCTTTAATTTTGTAAAAATTTAGAAGGGAAATTTATCTCTACAAAATATTTGAAAATATAGAAAACGCGTTTAGTTGATGTTTGTATTTTCTATTTTGAAGAAGGGAGGCAGGGTTGTGGGTTACAAAAGGAAACAAGGAAAACAACTAAAATTAATTTTGTAATTTTTCTTTTTAAGTTAGAAAATAGAGGATTTTGTGTTTTGCAAAACATTTTGTTAAAACACGCTTATTTGAACGCGATCTTTGTTTTCCTTGTTTTTCACAAAATATTTTGTAGAAAACAAGGGTGTTTTCCCCCAACTAAACACACCCATATTGTTACTCCGTATTAAGTAAAAATTAATATTATAAATTTAACAAAAAACTGTCATTAAATAAAGGAGTGAAAGAATTTTTTTTTCGTATTCTGACACCCGTATTAGGGGTGTAAACGAGCCGAGTCGAGCCGAGCCAAGTACTGCCAAGCTCGAGCTCGACCCGATTACCAAAACTCGAGCTCGAAACTTGACTCGAGCTCGGTCGAGCTTTGAAATTCAAGCTCGAGCTCGACTCGTCGTCTCAAACTCGAGCTCGATACTCGACTCGAGCTCAATTATTTCCACATTTAAAGCTCGAACTCAATGAAAAATCAGCATATCAAGCTCGACTTAACTTGATTTTATGATAATTACTAGAGTTAATTACATAACTACATGTATATAAAAGGGTAAACGTGTAATATCGTTGAAGCTCGATAAGGGCTCGCGAGCCTCACGAGCTTAGTAATTCCGAGCTCGAACTCGACTCGAAATTATACTCGAGTAGCTCGAGCTCGAGCTCGACTCGTTTATATCAAGTCGATTTCAAATAGTTTACGAGTCGTTCTCGAATAGCTTTCTTGTCCCCTAACCCGTATGTCAGATAGAGTAGTTTAGTTTTAAGTTTTAACAGAAAGCAAGCAGTAAAAAGTAAGTGAATCGAGGGAAACTAATAATCCTCGAGTAGTAACGAGAATTTGAAATCACACACGGTGTGTGTGATTTGCTTCGTCTTTCCCCAACCAAAAATCAATTTATTCATTTGAAATCACACACTTTTTTTTGTTTGTTGAAATCGAAACCCTAATTTTAATTATAGTGATGTCTTCCCCTGCATCCAATTTTGCATCTCCTCCTACTGACGACAATTATCTGTATGTTTTTTCTTTATTTTACTATTATAATCATTCTGTTATTAAAACTTTCATTAGTTATTTAATTAGTTCTAGTATCTAAATAAATTGAGCTGATCAGAATAACATTCACTTATGTTGTTGGAATAGACATACCTGAATTACTACGGAAATCAATCAATCATTTAGTTAGCGAATTAGCGTTTTGGAGTATCTTATAATTGGTTTTATTTTAAGGTTCTGTTAGTCGGCGTTAATGGATTATGTTTGTTCGTTTGGTTATCATCTGGGACATACAGTTATATGAGTAATCTCTCGAATGAGCCTCCACTGACACAAAGGGTGGCCAACTATATTTTATAAGTTAATGGGAGGCAAAATTTGGGCTCAAAGGTTTCTTCAAGTAGGAAGTAGGAACATCTTGTGCCCCGGAAAAAGTATGTAGATATCTGGAATTAATATTAGGAGGGGTTATTAACTGACAATAATAGTTTATATCATTCCACTGATTTAGTTTGAATTAGAACCCTCTCTGCGAGACCACCTTGTGATGTCTTTTTAACCACTTTCAGAGGTCTTAAACTGTCATGTTTAAGTTTTCTTATAACTAATTTGGTCATCCTCAGTAATCATTTAAAGCTATGCTTTACCTAAACAATTGAGCTGACGTGATTCAGAACTCCCTCATGGTTGATGCGTCAACTTGCTGAATAAACTTCATGACTTGATTTGGCCTATTCCATTTTGAAAACGCGACACCATCCTTGTCTATCTTAGAAATAATGGCCTGCTTGAACCTCAAATTTAGCTAAAAACTATAAGGTTTAGATACACGAAGCTCATAAATTTTGTATCCATTGGTATTTGTATATGTAATGTGCATATAAGGAAGTTCTGCTTTTATGCAGCACATTGATCCATGGATGACTTATCTCCTTTTTTACTATAGGTTCCTTGATATAGCAAATGAAGCTCCTTTATGTGGGCATCGGAAACGTGCAAGCATCTTTGGTAGCATTTTGTATTGTCTACTATTGGCAAGTGTCATTACTTGTTTTTTCAATTCAATGCACTTTCGTAATTTTGGAGATTAGCATAATTCTGTTTGATTCTAGTCAGGTTACGCTACATTGGCTATTGGAGCTCCATGGGTGTTCCGAGCCGAGAAATACTTAACATTACAGATACTCTGCACATGTGACGTTGTTCTATTGATTATCACTGGTATTCTATACTATATACTATGTTTTTCTTCTTTTTATCAGAGTCCAACTATCTTATAGAGTTATAGCCAACTTTCTTTGGGTCTAGCTTTGATTGATTTTTATATCATGTCTTCATTGCTGATAAAGTTTCGAGTTGGTATATTGCTTATTACTAGTTGCTGGTGATTCACGACGATTAGCTTTCTTGCAGGTATTTTCCAGCAATATATGGTTTACCAAGTCCAGAAAATAAGATTGCAGGTAGTGTTCTACAATCTTTACTATGCACCGAGTAGCCACTATGATAACTTGCATCTCTTTCTTATTAGCCATAAATTCAATTCATCATGCTATGTATTGCATACGAATTTGTTTCCCTTTAGGTTTAGTCACTTAGGGAATTTATCATGGCAAAAATATAGGCCAAAATTAGTAAATTACAAAATTTAATGAAATTACCAGTCGCGTTGAAATCATATCTATAAATCATTCTGATATCATATTGATGGATATTTTAAGATTATAAACTATATTAGCTGTGAGTGCAAAATTCTGTTCTTATTATAATTGAATCACTTTGACAATTATTCCCGTTTATGTATTTTACTGGTGTGATTCGTAGATGATGTTTTTCCATGATGGAAGCCTAACATTGAATTCCATTATGTAGGGTTACTATATTTTTAGTCAAAAGTTGAAGCATATTATTCGCCTGCCCTTCGCCAGCACGTCATATGGTATGCATGTCTCTATTACAGTGTCCCACTGTTCCTGTTTCTTAATTTGTTGTAGTTCTGATGTTTACTTCAAACATATGATAGAATAAAACTATAAGGAAGACTGAATATTTTACTACTACTAGAAAACAGCTCAGGAGACTTAAAAGGCTAACTCCTGTTATTTGAACTGTAAAAGGGCTCTTAGTGAACACTTTGTGATATCGTCATATCGACTTTGCTACTTAAAAAAGCTAGGCAAACTGTATTTCTATTTGTCCATGTGACGAAAAGTTATAAGAAAACATGGCTTCATTCTAATATCACCAAAATGATGATATACTTCCATCAGTCTACCACTAACCCAAATGGATTTGTCCCACATGTCTATGTATGAACTACGCTTGTTCTCATCTTTTAAAGGTGGTTAGAAAAAGAGTGTATGAATGTGTGAGGAGAGAAAAGTACTGTCTGTTGTAGAGTTAGATTTGTATGAACCACATCAATAGCCTGTGTAGTGACCATTTCGAAAGAAAGCTAGCAAAAGGAAATGTGGAATTGTATGTTTGCTATCATATTTATTGCAGCTATTTTGTTCCCAATCTAGGTACCGCTGCAATGCTACTTATCATGGCCTGGGAACCACATCTAAAAAATCTTCCTATTCCTATGATACTCAGGTAACTCCCATTCCAGTGTAAGAAACTGAAACTAATAATTATACAAATCCAACTTGCTTCAATCTTAAACATTGTATGGCTCTTCATTCTCTAATGATATATCTTCATAAAGTTCATGTCCTGGTATCTTCAGTAGAGCTTTACACGAGTTCTAAAATCTCTATATTGTTAATCTGTCAAGCTTGTATCCTTGTCATTCCTACACTACATTGAACAATTTGAATAAATGTCTATCTGCATGTCGTAGGCTTATACAACTGATGACATTATCTAATCTCCTCCAAATTTTCAGGATTATCATGTTGGCTGAAGCTATTCTTGCTGCCTCTTTTATGAGTGTCTATATTGGTAAGTTCTATACTTGTACTGCGTGTATGTATGTAAAGCATGTGGAGATGGTGTTTAAATAATTTAGAGTTTACTACTTTGATATCATGCATATTCAAATTTCAAATTCTCTGCAAATGAATCCACTTGATGCATTCTCATGTATGGACACAAACTTATTACAATTCAATGCTAAATGTTAAGACATTTTTTTTTCCTTTACAACTAGGCCATTATATAGTTTGATGTTACCTGTACTGTACTACCGTCAAACACATTTGATTTTGTTATGTTGTATCAATATTTATAATATGAAAAGGTATTTGTGTTTGACAGGTAATGTTCATCAGTACAATACGTTGGATTCCCAACCAGATGTTTTGAAGTCTTTGTATTCACCCCTTCAGCCATCAAGCTCTCTAGAAGGCGTCAGGTAATGAAACATCTATCATATTTTCCTTAATCTTCAATTAACATGTTTCAAGTTATCATATCTGATGTTGCTTGATGACAAAAAACGAAAGAAAATCAAAATGGAGGTTTCAGAATGTTTAATCTGTTGAGAGTGTACTGTTTACTGAAAATTGTTATGATGTATTGCAGGTATCATGATGGTAGTCGGCTCTCAGATCAGCAAATGGCTTTGCTGCAGTATCAGAGGGAGAATCTTAACTTTCTGAGTGAGGAGGTAAATAATCATATGTCAATATTCAGAGGATTATTCAGTAGGATTTGTGACATTTCTTATCGTTCTCTCTTATGAAATACTCGTAATAACTCCACAACCATCTATATCGCTGTAGATACTTCGATTGCAAGAATGCTTAAGCAAGTATGAGAAATCTAGTGATGGGATGACACCTCAGGTAGTATATCCGGTTTTCAAATTTGCATTTATGGATACACTGGCTGACTGTCCTTTTCGTTTATGCTTGAAAATCTTATATATTTATAAAGTTGCCTTCCTCTGCAGGTCGATCTGGCTCATCTATTAGCAGCTCGTGATCAGGAGCTACGAACCCTTTCAGCTGAGGTAATACTCATATTGGCTTTTTTAAATACACGTTTTAGTTTTCTGTAAAAAGATTGCCTTAGCCTACAGAGACACATTTGGAAAGTGACTTTGAATCATATTTTGGGAAATAAACAATTGCATCTGAATTAAGAGTTGATCGGTCTCTGGTTGCAGATGAATCAACTGCAATCTGAATTAAGAGTTGCTCGGTCTCTGGTTGCTGAGAAAGAGACTGAAATCCAGGGTGTGCGTAATACCAACAATCAGGTGTGCATGATCTCTATACATGCCAGCTAAACATACACAAATCACGTCTTATATTCTAAACCTTTTTAAATGAATAGTATATGGAGGAAAATGAAAGGCTGCGAGCTATACTAGGAGAATGGAGTACCAGGGCAGCAAAGGTATTGATTTTTTCTGCAAGACATTTGAATCCTTCATTTAGTAGATTTATAAAGTTTGTACAACGTTTATGGTTTTGCCTTTTAGCTTGAAAGAGCATTGGAGAGTGAGCGGATGTCAAAATTTGAGCACAAGAAGATTTCAACACTGAAAAGGTGAAAAAGCCAAGAGTGCATATGTACAAAGATGAAGAACAAAAATGAATATGCATTGCAAAATGCCAGAGAAATCCTTGTGCAGTTGTCTTTTTCTTTGAACAAAAATAGCAAAATCCGTAGACTACTGAACATTCGTTCTTACCACAAACATGAATCCTTGTGCAGTTGTCCTTTTTTCTAAATCAAAATAGCAAAACTTGCAGACTATTGAACATTTGTTCTTACAAAGTACAAACATGAAACATCGGCCGACACTTAATTTCACAACGGGGTTACATGGGTGGTTTCGTTTAAAAACAGGCAAGCAAATATATAGTTATAGAAATCTTGACCTTTGACGGTTTCTCCTCCCCCCATAACAGCTTCCATGTCATATTTACAAGCTCTGGTGCAATCGGGGCAATATGTAACCTGTTATTACAAGAGTCACTTAAGTCTCATTTGAAACTAAACTACTCGTAATAAATAACAATTGTTATATGTTTGTTTGGAGTCGAAGTACCTCTAATAACTTGGGTTTAAAAGAGCTATCAAGCATCACATCCACACCATACATAGCCCTAGACATCGGACTATGCATCTCTGGATGAACTAACGCTGCTGATTCAAAAACCTTTCGGATCATCTGCTTAACTCTTGAATGGATATCTGACCATTTAACTGGGATTTTCAAAAGAAAATTACCATAAGAGCCACATGCCAAAAACACGTCAAGGATGTTTGAGCGAAATAATAAAATAAACTAGATATAAAGTAAAACAATCAAACCTTGATGCTCCTGCTCAAACTCTTTAACAAACTCCGGTGTGTTCATATGATTCAGTGTTCCCCTGTAATTCTGATCGATTGAAAAAATATTGTCATCAGAGTCAATAATTGTTTACGAGAACAAACATCAGTTAAAGTCGGATCAAGCACCAAGAAGATTACCATAACAGTGAAATGGGTCTCGTACTCGAACAAACTTTTCTTATCTAAAGTGTATGTGTTGTTTGCCAGTCTAACCTGAAAGAGTATTAAAAATATTTTTAAAAAGTGAAAACAGAAAACAGAAATCGGTTTCATTTGTTGCTGAACTATACATACCCAGAAAATGTCGGTGATGAATAACTCCAATGGGTTGATACTGCGAACAAGAACAATGTACCGAAGATCAAACTTCTTCCCTCTGAATAAAGCTGGCTGCTCTATATACTTTTGACATATTTTTGGGCCGGTTTCCATAAGACGTATAATTGCAGACAAATTGCCAGTAACAGTTGTATCTATAGTTCTTGCCATGTTCCAAGGCTTCAAAATCCATAAATTGTCAGTCTTATTGTTCTCGCGTACATAATAGTCACCAATAAATTGTGTTAGTTGTGTTTCAAGGTTATAGGTAGGTTGAAACCATTCACAAGATCCATAAGCCTACATAAAGAAAAAGATCCATGTAAGCAAGATTCAACCAAATACAACAGAACATAAGCATAAAGCATTTGTTGTATAAAATGGGAAACAATCATATGACCTTTTGAACTGTTTCTGCCAAATGGTGTTTCATGACAAGACAGGCCTCAAAGGGAAATTGATTAATGATTTGTTGATAATTTAGCCCTATAGCTTTCCTTGTTTCCTCATCCACTTGCATGCTTGTCCATATTATATCTGCTTCCTTCGGGTCACTTGCTGTAACCATACAATATCAATATTAACTTTCTGAGATACAAAACAATTTTGACCCATTTCTACCTTTTTTTTGCTAACGGGTCAAACGGGCAAAAAAGAAGAAAGTTAGCTAAAAAGAGAACGATTCAGATGGGTCAAAAAGCTCAAAAGTTAACAAAAAGAATATTTATAATCATACTTGACACGCTAATTGTTCAAAGAAAAACAATTTCTTTTTGGAAACTACCCATTCGTTACCCTTTACACAACCAATCTGACTCTCCCATTATGCCAACTTTAGTAAAAAGAGTCCCTATTTAAAAAGCCCAATAACAACACATACTGAGTATGAAACTTGGGTGTGTCAAATATTCTTCAACTGGTGGCAGATCGGTATAAACACGCAGAGGAAGTCCATCGTTACGTTTCACACTACTGGTACTTGATGCATTGTTGACTGAGGAGGAACTTGTTAACCTCATATTCTGCCAATAGTTTTCATACTCCTGTAGGATTGATGAGATTTGAGCATAAATGGGTAGTTTTAATACTAATTTATGATGATTATAAGAACAATATTAAAATAAAACATGCATACTTTGATAAAGTACTTCTGTGGAGTATGAAACCAAGCAGTGAGCCTAGCAGAACGCTGTTTCTCCTCTCCAATGCCAAATAAATAATCACGAGTGCACTCATCACCAGATTGGATATCTTTGGTTGGCCAAAGAATTGTAAAGCTAAAAAAACGTAATCCAATCAGCATTAAAAGAAAAGAAAATCAAAGGCAAATAGACATTTGCTTTGGTAATATTGTTTAAAGCTCCTTTATTGGGCTGTCTGGAAATGCGACTTGAATTTTAATTATTTGAGATTTAGGTAAATAGAATAGTTAGAAAATGAACAAATTAAACCAATACAAAGTACTAATAAGGAAAGCGGACCTGACAGCTGACTCTAGTTTGCCATCAGGCATGTAAAGGAATGGTGCTACTCTGAAATTTGGCAAATCACTGTGTCGCAGTGCTGAACCCAATTCATCCATCACATACCTACAACACAGAAGGCAATAACAAGTCATTTTTCATTGAAATACAGCTTTTTATATTTTTAAATTGCGATAAAAGGTTGTAATTTATAGAAATGGCCAACATGGTATTTTAGGGGAATTGCAATAAAGTCATTTATTGGAGTATATTAGCATATATAGCTTTCAATAAAATCATTCTTTTTAGGAACATCTAGGAGGTACGTATCTTTTAGTTTAGCAAGCGCATAACAAAAGAGAGTGACAAATAGAGCCCTAACAAACTGAACTACATACCATATAGATGTCTCGTCGATCTTCTCCTCATCTGCTAATCTATAAGACATCAAGTATAACCACATGGCATTCAATACACGATCAAGTAACGGTTCACCAGTAGTCCATTCAGGAAGACGCGGAAGAAGCAATGAATCAATCACACTCTTTCCAGATTCTAAAATTCTTGTTGTATTTACACCATTTAGTACAGAAATACTAGGAATAGATTCAGCAATCTCAACTGCACTATCTCCAAGAGGACCAGGAATATCCACCTGTCACATACCTAGTGTTAGCAATTACCCGTGTGGATCAATAATCATAAAATACAAAGATTTTTTGATTAAAGATACCTCCAGTTCATGTAAGTTTGTAAAAGCTTTTAGCAGTTTCCGTAAGTCAGAGATTGAGTGATCATCTAATGAATTTCCTCGAAGATTCAAATAGTTTAGAGATGGCATACCATCAGGTGAAAATCCCTGAAATAAAACATACATAAAGAATAAAAAAACCATGTCAAAGCATATATATAGAGTAGTAGATTTAAATATATATTTCAATATATATAACAGATTATACCTTGTTGTGTAGGCTGTGAATACCCCTATTTGAAAGGTCAAGAGAAGTCAAGCCACACAAGGAATGTTCATTGTCATGTCCACAGCCCGGATTCTCTTGGTCATAAATTCCTCCACAGAAACCCAAAGCCCAGCCCGTATAATTACGTGTAAAAGATGAGTTCAAAATTTCCAGACTCGGGCAATTTTGAATAATATTATCTGCAATATAATCATCACTAGAGACAGAGTACTTAGTGATATTTCTATCACACCAATATGTACTTGTTAAAAATATAAACTTATGGAACAGAGTAACTTACGAGTTTTGAAGTATTGGGTTATTGTTTAGCCATAGAGCTCTAAGGTGTTTGAACTTCACAATTTCATTAATTATTGTGTCGGCGACCTTAAGCTTGTTGTCACACAGACTAAGTGCAATTAAGTCCTACAAAATTTGAGCAACAAGATAACAGCTTCAGTCATATTTAGCTAAAAAAACACCATTTTACATCGATAAATATAGAAAATAAGTTAAGAGTGTGCAATGGTGGCATACTGGAAATTTGCTAGGTAAATCAAGGGACAGAAAAACATCCTCATCAATATCAAGATCCTCAAGTTCTAACCACACTACTGCACCAGGTCCGTCCTTTTTCACCTTCTGATATGCTCTCTCCACAATTTCCACAACACTCAATTTGGTATCCCCCAATTCGTCACCTGCATTATCTGCCTCTTCAGAATCTGAATTCAAATCAATATCCACACACATCAACGAAGCCATTCTCTCTACCAACCCAGGTACTTCTTGCAGCTGTTCGATCAAGACATATAACCCAAATCAATATTCACAAAAACTACAACATACAAACCACATTACAACATTACCGAAATGTATGTTACATATACAATAGAATCACATCAGTGTTAATGCAATTATAAACTATAATATTCTACAAAATGCAATTCGACCTTAAAATAACTAGCAGTATTATTCACTTAACATATAATTAAACTGAAATACGACATCAGCTGAAGTTAAGTTCTACAGGCTAGTCACATGTGTTTTACAGGAATGCATCACTCGCAACAATTTCCATATGAACGTCAGTCAAACTAACATTAACATACAAAATATACAATACAAGCACTGTCAAAGCAATTATATACAAAACAATTATACATGGGAAAATTTACCTAATTTGTCAATGTGCGGAATCCATTACTTTCTCGTTTATCAAAAAGTAAATATAACTTCAATTTATAACCAAATCAGGACTACCAAATCCAATTTATAACAAACAAAAAAAAAAGGAAATCCTATCAACAGATTTGAGCACAAATCGCCCCTTAAGTTCATATAAACATAGATAACTTCGAATCCTTTATTCATGATAACAAATCATAACTGAACTTATTTCATCTTTAGACAAGCGAGAAAGTAGTGGATATTCCACATTGGCAACGCTATCTGTATTGGCAATTTGCGCTTTATAAACCTGCAGCATTCGTGATTCAGTTTAAATACAATCCATCGTGTAGAGTAGTTTCTGAGTTTGCGGTTATAACAAGTCAGCAAAATGTGCATATTGGAATACTTTTCGTAACATTTTGTAGTTCAAAGTCCATTGCTAGTTGCTACCTAAACGGCTAAACCCGTAAAATTACAAACAATTCCTTGCAACTTCCATACAAAACTAAAATCTTACTATCTTATAATAGAGGAAGGCCTTCTAAAAATAGAAATACTTAAAATTCAGCATTACACATTTTAATGTTAAAGGTACAAGTAATATCATCACAATTAGACATTTAATGCCTTAAAATTCAGCATTACAAGTATCTATACATAATGTACAACTTTTTAATGCACTAAGACATTAAATTAAAACATAATTAATACTCCTATTAAAACACCCATTACTTAAAAATACAATGATTTATTCACATCGTACAACCAGTTAAAAGCATAGCTATCAAATTAAATAGGGCAAATTGCATAAAAAGGTACCCATCTTAGGTCCAATTTCAATTAAAGGTACTACACTTTTTTTTTTTCTCAATTTAAGGTACCCGACCTTTTTTTTTTTTTGGCCGATTTAGGTTTTTTTCTAACTTCCGTTAACAAACGGACGAAAACGTGTAAAAACAAACGGAAACGTGTAAAAACTTATGGAAACGTGTAAAAACGGATGGAAACGTGTAAAAACTGATGGAAACGTGTAAAAACGGACGGAAACGTGTAAAAACGGACGAAAAACGTGTAAAAACAGACGAAAACGTGTAACAAACGAAAATGTATATAAACGTATGCAAACGTAAGAAAACAGACGAAAATGGACCAAACATGAAATGCCTATACAAACTCAAGGACCAAACATTTAATTTATTAACGAAATTGTTAATGGAAGTTAGAAAAAATCCTATATCGGCCAAAAAAAAAAGTCGGATACCTTAAATTGAGAAGGAAAAAAAAGTACCTTTAATTGAAATTGGACCTAAGATGGGTACCTTTTTATGCAATTTGCCCAATTAAAATACCCCCTTACTAAAAAGTAGAATAAAATTTTCACAATGTACAATCTAAACAAGCTACAACATAATCCAAAATATAAAATAATTAAATACACTAATTAATGTTATTTTTAAAACACCCCTAAAATGAAAAGTACGAGTTATTATACTTATTGTACAAACTAATAAAACACCCAAAAGTTCATACAAGCTAACAAGTTGATGATGGTACATATAGTTTTGAAAACCGGGTTCAACCGGGAAGTCGCCACCGGTTCAGCTAGCCGATAAAAGGCATCCGAAAATGAACCAAAGAGGACCCGTTGGAACCGATACAAACTTGTGAGCCAGGCCTTATCTGGGATCTATTTCACCGGTTAATTGCCACAGGGTACCCGCCGCTGCAACGCGTGGGTACCCTGCTAGTAATAAATAATATATACAAATCAATAGTGTTATTCTCAATATACTAACAAATGATGAGCATCTAAATAACAATTGAACCTGTTTAGGTGCATCCGAAAGTCGAAAAGACAAAGCATGATCAACTAAAAACACATTCGATTCACTCCTCATCGAATCTGATGACGTCATCACAAGTCTTCTTTGACGTCCATCTTCCACCGGCTCAACCTGGAAATACTCTCCGCCGTCAAAAGTCTCCGACGAAAGCTTCTCGTATAGTTTCCGGTAAAGTGACGGCGGTATACCGGCAGCTGTGAGTAGCAGTTCATGAACTTTTACAAAGTCGTTGTATGTTAGGATAGTGGTGGCCATTGTGTGTGTGAGTGAGGGTTTAACTGCACAGCAAGGGTTTTTTTAACAGGGAAAAGTTGTTGGGATTTGAAAAGGTGTTTGGGCTAAGTGGATGTGTAAAAGATTGGATTCTTGTTGGGCTTAGTGATTGAGGTTAAGAAATGTAGAATTTGGCCCAATTTTATAATTGGTTAAATGTTGGGTTGTTCATCGGTTCGGTTATCGGGTTATTCGGTTCGGTTATTTCGGTTAATTTTTTTTCTAGGTAAAACCAAAAACCGAACCGAACCGAATTCAAATTTGATTCAACCGAACCGAATAACCCGAATTACATCATTTTAGTTATTTTTTTCATTTAATTATATAAATTTTTAGCACAATTTTTTTTTCCAAGCTTAAATAATGTTATATTTATATTAAGAAAGACTTTTAGTGATTTTTTTATATAAATACATAAAAAAAAAAGAGTTAATTACGTAAATGGTCACTATGGTTTGTCGGGTTTTACAGGTTTAGTCATTGTACTTTTTTTTCGCCGGTTCACGTCATTGTGGTTTCATATCATTGCGGATCCAGTCCACCCACCGTTATCTTCGTTAGTTTGGCTGTTAACTCAGGGGAATAATAGTCTTTACATATTTTTTTTAAAAGTATTCTGATTCTTTTAAATTTCTCCTTGAACTATTATATTTTTTTAAACCAAATTTATTCTATGCTCCCATTGATCATTTGTAACGCCCCGTGCCCGTTTAGACCAAAATTTAAAACTTTTTACGCGGAATCGACTCACTTTAACGGACATCTGCTTACTCTTTTGACCACTGACAAAAATCTATAAATTTTTAGCCCTTGAGACTATTTTTAAATGAAACTAGACTCAATTACCTTCGAAACGATAGGTGGCACGACCTATTTCGACTTACGGATTAAAAGATATGATTTTTTGAAAACTGCTAAACCTGGACTGTGGATAGATGCGCCGTATCTAAGAAAGGAGATGCGCCGTATCACCTGATACGCCGTATCTCAACAAGGAGATGCGCCGTATCTGCTCTGTACAGCAAATCTGGACAGACCTACTGTCCCAATATTGCATTTTCGCCAGGCCCGCTCAGAAACCCGACCTCCCGGACTCGAAACCTGACGAAACTTTCCAGAATCCTTTAGTATGTCCAATAGTTTATTTTCATACAAAAACATTTACCGATTAACACCCCGAAGGGGTACTTTTACAAATGAGACGGGTTATGCAAATAACTTGTTTTGACCCATTTTCACAACAAACCACTTATACCACTTCCGTTTCATATCTAACTTGACCAACTTCATTTATTTAACATATCAAACATGTTTCAAGGGTACTTGACCCGTTTACTACTCAAAATGGGTACGTTTACACATAAACCAAACGCCCCTTTAGGCTTTACTCAAAAACACATAAAACACACTTTGACCCATCATTAGACTTCCAAACTGTTACCCGACTTTGACACACATTATACGACTCATAAAAGAGACTCTCGGGGATACAACCATGACTCGAGCTCGGCATTCTACCTAGCTCCTAATGCTTATTATCTTTCAAATCCACTTCCCAATCCTTAAGCTACCACACATAAACCTTCATTCCACCGCACATGAACCTACAAAACGTTAACAACTAAAAAGGTAAGCTTACGCTTAGTAAGTAACCCGACATAAAACATATATCATACACATACTTTCACATAAGCATCATAATCACATATAAGCTTCTAAACCACTACATACCATTCATATCATTCACAACCTTATAACATAATCACATTCATTCATCACAATCACATTCAACAACATACCTTAATTTGTCCAAAGCCAATAACTACATACTCCTATCCAAGTCACTAGCCATCCAACCTTAGCTTACAACCATACTAGCCAAGAACTTATACACTTCTACAACCACAATACATACATGATAAATACACATACAACACATGTTTTAGGGAGAGTTACTTACCTTCAATCCAAGCTAACTATCATATCATGATTTCACCACCATCATCATCATCGCACTAGTCGTCATCATCATCATCATTATCATGTTTCCTACTTCATAACCATCATTCACAAACACTTAATAACACATAACTAAAAACTATAACAATCAACACACCCTTTAACATATATGATCACCATATGATCATACTTTGATCATATGATGAACACCCTTTTTCTTACTAACTAAACCCACACAAACCTACCTCATAATCACTATAACTCATCAATTATCTTAAAACCATCATTTACCCATTTTCCCAAATTAGGTTTATAAACCCTAATTCATAAATCATCAATTAACACTAATTAAAGGTTACTTACTTACAAGGATCATGCTAATGAGTAGTCATCTTCAATCAATCTTCATTGTACCTTCATCTTCATCATTTTCCCTCTCTTCCTTCTCTCTCTAAAAGACCGGACTTCCCAACCTCAATAATGATAGCTAAATCTAGAATATCCTGGATATATTTAGTTAGGTAGCAACTTTGGTCATTTGGCAAGAGTGGTCCCTCAAGTCTCATTCTTTCTATTTTAGGTCGATACGCCGCATCTATCTTTTAGATGCGCCGCATCTACTGATGCTCCGTATCTACATTTTAGATGCTCCGCATCTAAGCCTCATCAGACATGCTCTTAAAAGACTCAACCACATATTCTTAGTCAAACATACTTAGGCTCGAGTCAACTTCATCTAGGGTGGGGTCCCAATACCCGGGAAACGGGTCTAACAATTCTACCCCCTTATTTAGATTTCGTCCCCGAAATCTGTCGTTCTATTTCTAACCACACTTAGTCTCATAACTCCTCTCATTCTTAGCCCCTTAACTCTTAGTTTATTTAGTGCAATGACTTAAGTGACCTCGCAACTCTGTGCATACTGTAACGCATCACATGCCCTAATCCACATTACCCCCGCTTACTTTTATACCACAAAACCCTTGCTTAGAATTTACATAACACAAAACTTACTAATTATCGCCAATCATTATTCCAATCCGCCCTATTACCGTTCCATCACCATCTCACTCGTTTTATCCCCTACCCTCGTTCTTTGACTATTTGCTACTTAAGAACTCGTACTATTTGACCTTTCATAATTACATTTGGCTAATGCTTTCACATCCTATCAACACTACTTAATCACTTCTTTTATGTCTCTACAATTTTCTCATTTA
Organism: Artemisia tridentata subsp. tridentata; assembly: GCA_021014915.2. Classification (NCBI taxonomy): domain Eukaryota; kingdom Viridiplantae; phylum Streptophyta; class Magnoliopsida; order Asterales; family Asteraceae; genus Artemisia; species Artemisia tridentata. Next base: position 151,325,360 of record CP139507.1, on the reverse strand, counting down.
TTCTACTCCTTTCTTCACGCTATTTTGATTACCTTCTAAGGCTTATAGAAATATTACATGAATTAGCTTTGTAGCATCACACTTTAACATTTGTCGTTACATTACACATGACATTTATCATCAACTATTTTCATTACTCACCTTTTCGCACCACTGCACAATTACGTATCATAACCTTTTGAAACATCATTACAATTCCTCGGTTTCGTCAACTTAAACTTAACACTCAAAACATAGGTTTTTCATAAGTTCTCGCTACAGGACGTGCTCTAAAGGGTCCATTACCTTTTCTAACACGTTTGAAATAGAAGAAAATGGTGTACATGAATCGTGTTTATCACATGTATAATGTATTCTTCTCTAAAAATAGACTCACCGGCTCGACAGTGCATGCATATCGAAAAAGTTCATTGAAGATGAAACTATTTCCTGATATAAAGAAAAGTTCATTGAAGATAAAACTATTTCCGGATATAAAGACTTTATGAACGTGAATGTAACGATTTTCATTTTTAGCTAGTAGGACCAACGCATACTAAAAGGTACGTGATATGCACAATTTCAACGTTATTCACTATTGTTTAGAAGCGTATATGTTCCCATTGTATAACCTTTATCACATAAACTCCGTTCAAGAAAGGGTGTAATTAAGCCATTAATTAGCTATGTAAAACACGTTCATTTTCCTCACCTTCATCAGATAAACCCTGTTAAAGAAAAAGGGTGTAATTAAGCCATTAATTAGCTATATATGTAAAACACGTTCATTTTCTTCTTTCCTCTTAAGTATGTGAACTAAAAAATGTCTTATTTAATGTTACGAACTTTTAAATTTTGTTCGCGTATGTATATCTAATTATTTTTTGTTTTTATAATGACCGGTTAAATATACATTTTTTATTACATAAAGCTAAAGTTGGGTGTAATGGTTACTTTCAAATCATCTCCGGTTCAGCGACACATCAACTTTTCAGCACATTATATTACAACCACTTTTATAAGCTTAGTGGTCACCGCTTAACAAACCACCAAACACACGAATTTAATAAATACTAAAAATTTAAGTTTCATTAAAAAAATAATAAAAAAAATAACTTGCTTCATCTGAAATGTGTTCCACTAAATCAGCACGAAGATATTGATGTGTTTCAGCCGATTTTATTTGTCTTATAACTTGTAATGTATGTTCGTGAGTACGGGACAAGGTTATAGGGCTGGGCGTAATAGATCGTGGATCGGACCGAATTGAGAAACCGGACCGACCGGACTTGACCAAACATATTTCGAAGAGGCCCTCAGTCCACCCTTTTCTTCATATTCGGTATTCGATCTGGTCTAGTCCGGTTCAGTCTTACGCAAAACTTCCCATTATGCTTTGTTGGAGCGGACCGGACCGGCCAAATTGAACCTGGACCGGATATTTCAGTTCGGTCCTCCCCCCGGTCTTTTCGGCCAAATCGGTTTTCAGTCTGATCCAGTCTTGTTCGATCCAGTCCGGTTTCGGACCGTGATGAACCCTATGAGGCTATCCACACGATGTCTTTCCTCTAGATAAAATTCGGGAGAAATTGCATCTTTTATAAAACTCCCAACGGTAAAAAAAAATGACCGCTACCAACATTTCCATTTTTTTCGTTAGGTGGTGAACACCATCGAACCAAACAAATAAATGTCCCATCACGAGCGATGGAGGCACACCCGTAATAGGGTTGGTGCGCGGCGAAGGTGCTCCTCGTGTGGTGAATAACCACCATAACACCCGGTCTAAGCAACATGAAAGATTATGACCGGATGAAAATCATAAAAAGGGCGGAGAGAATCTCTAAAAAAGAAGTCATGAAAAGGGCGGAAAGAATCTCTAAAAATCTAGATTTACATCTAACACTTGATTGTTATCGGTTAATTTAGTTTATTAAAACCAATTGTAATGAATGTTTACTTCTTAACCACAACCCTTATGAGAGTCATTAGCAAAAGCGAAAAATCGAATATAAACCAAAAAAAAAAAAAAAAAAATTAAAAAAAAAAATAAAAATAAATAAAAAAACCCAATTGAAAAACCGAAGGGGGTGGTTTCAACATTTTTAAAAACCAAACGTTCAGGGCGGTATTTTGTTCAAAATGAAAAGCCGAACCGAAAAACTATCCCGCTCCACCTTTGTCTAATATTTATTTTTCTATATATTTTTATAGTTATACGTAATATTTCTTACATGTTTGATTGTATGGTATTTATTCAAATATAGACACTGGAAAAATATAAAAAGAAAAATTGATTATGATTTTTTTGCGCAAAAGCTTTGTTAGATTGGCGATAGCTATAGGCTATGTTTGCCAAAAGTAGCAGTGAGCTGTGAGCAGTAGCTGTGAGCTGTAGCCACAGCTCACTGCCCACCGCTCACAGCTTCTTAAAGAAGCATTGGAAAAATGAGCTTTCCTAAAAAATAGCAAAGCTCGCCGCTCTTTTGCCAAAAGAACACTAAAAATCAAAAAGCTCATTGCTAACCGCTAATCATCTCAAAAAGCTCTAAAATGCTCTGCGCCGCATTTTGATTATGATTGTTTGATTGTTTTGTACATTTACGATGGCTAATGTAGTGTACTAATATTGTAGTGTACTAATATTTTGCTTGAAACTTAAAATAGTATATTGGTATTAAATGAAAAGCTAGCTAGTTGAAACTGTTTTTGTCGGAAGAATTCATGATATTTAATTTGTGTTGAAAGGGATTCATTGTGGGTTCGATTTTTTTTTTAAACATGAAACCCAATGTGTAAAATGAAAAGATAAAGAAATAAAAGCCGAAACCGTACCACTGAAATAGAAAAAACCGAAACCGAAAATATAAAAACAAACGGTTTGCGACTTGCAAAAACCGAACTTTACGATTTAACTTTTTGTTTTATCATAAAACCACCTAAAACCGTCTCATACCCGCTCTTAATTAAAACAAATTTGCCACATAAATACAAGATTCAACCAACTCATTCATCTATAGATAATTGTCAACTCTAACATAAAAGCTCTTTCTACTATATTTGCTTAAGTTAGGTACAACTAGGGTAGAATCATGTGACATTAACAAAAGTGTCAAATTTAGTATGAACCCGAAACGGCTTCCATGATTTAATACGATGATGAGCTAACCCATGTGGCCCCCACCACCTCCTGTTTCGAGTTTTCAATTTTTTTTTCAAAATTTTCCTTCGTAGAACACGTTTGCTTTTGCGGTTTTGCCACCTTGCTACTCATTTCGTCACCCTATTAAATCCTCAAACACTGAACAATTTCATATCTGTTTATGCGTATCTTTAAAAGTAAATGAGACATTAATATGATAAATGGTAGATTTGGTGTAATTGAATAACTAACTACGACATTATTTATTTGCACAACCATCATAAATGGATCTACTCATCTACATCTTGCATGTTGGTTGTTTGATGTTGAAGTATTATTATTGTATCATTTAATCTTAATCAATTAGTTTAAGATACTAAGACATATATGTTTTGTTTTATAACCGTCCGCAATTAACTAATTTAATGTACAATTACTTATTCGTGTTTTAAGTTTCTTAAACATGCCTTTAGAATTATATCTAACAAAACAATATATTTATGAACTTAATTTATGTAAAAGACATTAGTGTGATTGTAACAAATGTGAGAAAATAAAATCAAGGTGCATATTATCCAAATTGAAGTAAAGTTAATGAGTAACACAATTATAGGCCAACGACTATAATACTTAGCAAAAAGTTCTAACGACGTAATTTTATGATTACAAAAATCATTGATTTCTTCAATATCGGTAGTTGTCAAATCTAATGAGTAACATGCCTGCTATATCTCTAAATTGTAGAATCTATATGAAATGTGATTAGTTATGTTGTCAAATCTAATAACATGCATACCATATTTCTGACTTGTAGAATCTATGAAATGTGATTAGTTATGTTTTAAAGGCGATTATGCACGTATACAGTAAATTGATGCATACACCAGAATTATGCACATACTATGTTACAACATATGCATTAGTGATGTGATATTATGGTGCATGCATCAATTTTTGTGATGTGAGTATAAATTCCCTTTATTAAATGGCTAGACTCAATAAAAGAACTTATATAGTGTTATTACGAGCTGATTTTGGATGAAATACTCACGCCGTATTGGAGAAGGAGATACAGCGTATATAAGGGGTAGCATGGATGCGGCGTATCTATGCAGATAGATGCGGCGCATCGACCTTAAATAAGCAGAATTGACAGAATTGCCCTTGTAGCTAGAAACTTCCCCATTTATCTATAAGTTTCCACACTCTCCTGTAAAAGAGAGTGTGTTTCCTGTGAATGTCGAACCAAAAGAGAAAGAGAGGGAAAGAAGATGGGATTTGATATGTGATGTTGATGGTGAGGATTGTAATTCCCTAGCAAGGATCCTAGCATGATTATCAAGTAAGTAATGATGTTTAATTAGAGTTTAATTGGTGATTAAGAAATTAGGGTTTGTAAACCCTAACTTGGGATTAAAGGGTAAATGGTGTTTTAAGATAATTAAGAGGTAATGATGATTATGTGATGAGTTTATAATGGGTTTAAGTTAGTAAATGGTGGGATTGATTATCATATAATCAATATATGATTATATGGTGATTAGAAGTGTTTAGAGGATAGTTATGGTTGTATTAATCATGATTATAGTTAATGATTATGTATTATATGTTATGTATGATCATGTGTTTTAGGATGCGTATGAGGATGATGATGATGTTGATGATATCGATGATGATGATATTGATTATGTGCTTAGCATGGAGCTAAGGTAAGTAAAATGATGATGGCATGTATTATATGGATGTCTAACATGTATGGGTTATGTGTGTTTTGGTGGCTAGTGATAAGAGATGGGATATGTGCTTATGTGCTAGGATGAATATGATTTAAGTGGTGAATTTGGTTATGATGGTAAGTTGATGTTAGGTGGTTGTGCAAGAATTAGAGAGTGGAGTAGCTAAGTAAGTGTTTGGAGATATGTGATGCTTATGTGTTTGATTGAAGTATGATGGTATGTGATTATCGTTTTACTTACTAAGCGTAAGCTTATTCTTTTAGTTGTTAATGTTTTTGTAGGCTTAAGTGCGGCGGAATGGAAGGCTTGGATTGTAGCATGAGGATTGGAAATGGATTTGAAAGATAACAAGCATTAGGAGCTAGGTAGAATACCGAGCTCGAGTCAAAGTTGTACCCCGAGAGTCTATTTTATGAGTCGTATAAAGTGTGTCAAAGACGGGTAACGGTTTGGGGGTCTAACGAGTCGTCAATTGTGTTTTAAGTGTTTGTAGTGAATGTTTAAAGGAGCGTTTGGATTTAAGCGTGTTTGTACCCATTTTGGAGTCTAACGGGTCAATTGCCGTGTATTATAGTTTGATATGGTTTTGAATGTAAAGTGAGTGTTTTGATACAAGTTATAGTGTTGTATTTGAGGTGTCAAAGTGGCTTGGGTGGTGAGTTGAGTATATGCAGGTTTTCCTGCTGATGTTCTGTCTAAATTGGTCGATGCGGCGTATCTAATATATTAGATGCGGCGTATCAGAGGTTTAAGGTGATACGGCGTATCACTTCAGGTTGATACAGCGCATGGTCTATCAGTTTTGATACGGCGTATCCCTTTTTGGGATACGGCGTATCGTCGGTTACAGAAGGGTTGTTAGTTGTGTTATAAAATATTGTGAAATGTTTTGAAGGGTTTTCGAGTATATGTTCTTGCAAGTATTTTAAAGGGTTAAATGTTATAGTTTCTGGTCATTTAAATGAAGAATTTGTATGAGTCCGTTTTAGTCAAACGTTTCCGCGTCAAAAGTTTTTAAATTTTAGTCTAAACGGGTACAGGGCGTTACACCAAGGAATACACCCACGTATTATGCGTTAAACCATCAGAATTCCCACTTCGATTATGCTGGCCTGGCCATCTTGCCTCTTCTTGGAGCTCACGAGCCTACCACGGAGACATAAACAAATAGGGTGTTTTCTTGCCAAGAACTACTTTTTCACCCCAACAGTTTCACGAATTCACTTTTCACCAATTTAGAAACAAGAACAACGTAAAAGTGTTAAATGGGTCACTTTGAGACAATCATTCTCTGGCTCACTTAAAGCATCTAAAGTTGAGATTTAAAGTGGGAGTTTATGGTGGCTTCGAAGTTTTAGTTGCAGTCCATTGCACATATTTATTGTCGAGATGTAGGTTTATAGAAGTAAAAGCTAATAACACACTTTATAGAAGTTGCGAATTATAAAAGATGATGTATCTATGTCACAAATCTTGGTATGTTTTTAGCATCACACACGTTGTAGCAACCGCGAATTTTCCAGATCATTACTCAACATTTAAAACTCAAAATAGTTTATTTTAGATGTTTCATATGCCCTTGCGTGTAACTTATATCTTGATTTTTCAAGTTATTAGATTCATGTAATCAATTATGAAGTTTTATTCGAGCTATTTTATTCATTTGCGCATTTAAAGTTTTACTCTGTGTAAACTATGAAACGACAAATAATATAGCCAAACGAACAATGTGTCAAAACACATGTTCCATTTTTACTGGAACCACACGCGTCCCGACACCGAGATAGTATGGCATATGTTTAATAATTTAATACCGAGAGTTATTAAAATACGAGGCTTGTTAAATCCACCCGAGAGTTATTTAATCAACAATGTTCCCACGTCTCACCTTTTTATTTAATCCTCACCTTTTATTCTCCTACTCAAACAATTATATTTTTACTTACATTTTACCCACAAATAATAATACTACCACCCTTATCCTCAAAATAAAATACAAAAAAAAAAAAGAAGGAAAAAGAGATAAGAATAATAATACTACCCCACACTCTCACCCACACCTCATCTCTTCTCACTCTCCTCAACTGCCCATCTGTTTTTGCTCCATCTGCTTCGCTTCTCCTCTGCACCAAAACAAAAATATACATCCCCACCTCCATTGTCTCATCCTCACGCATATAACAAACCAAATGATGCCATCACTTCTGGAACCGACTGTCTCGCTGCTCATGTGGTGGTTAACGCAAAAATACAAAGAGGGATGAGTAGGATGTGATGAGGATTTCTTAATTTAGCTTCAAGATTAACTGGAAACAAGAGAAGAAGGAATCAAACCTTCCTTGGTTATCTTTTTATACTCAGCCGATCCACCACAAGTCCACACACTCAAAGCTAACTACCAAATAAAAACAGTAAGGTTATAATCGGTTCTAGGAGAAGAGCGTGTTCTGGAGCAAAGGGGTGTGTGGAATTACTTGCTTGGAATCGGATTCGGGTTTTTGTAAGGATCTTCCTATCTTTATCATTTCATTGTCATTGTTAAAAATTATTATTGTTTTGATAAAGTATAAAAGTTGTTAGTGATATTATGAATTCTTAAAGATATGTACTGTCGAATCAGATTTTTGTGTCAATGGGTTGTTTTCTTGATTTGTGAACCAAACTTGCTTCTGTCGACATAAATGGTGGTGTGGGATTAATATTTTGAATTTTTAAAATTGTTGGTGTGGATAAATTTTTGATGAAGGATTAAAAACTATGTTAAGTTTGGCTCGTTCGAATGATGTTGAGACTCGTTGTTGTTGCTCTCGATTCATACAAGTAGCTCGAACCTAAATTTGTTGCTGTGAATAGAGTCGAGTAGGTTAAGAGCTTAGTATCGTTTTGGTTAGTTCGTAATCTTGTGAAGTTACTAAGTTGTGCTGCCAAATGTAGCCCCGAACTTGAGTTCTACTCAAGAACTTGGCTTGGGTTCATTAAGCTCGAATAGGGAAATGAGTTGGAAAACTCTTAACATTCGAGTCAATTTTGGCGTTAACTTGTGACAAAAAAAAACCCACCCCGTTGGGTGCCTCTTCATTCGGTTTTAAGAGTCTCTAAAGGACCCCCATAAGTATGTGAAAGCCGAAAAGTCTTGTGAGTCTTGTATCATCTCCGCGAACTGTAATCAATCGTAAGACAACTCCTTACTAGCCGTTCCATTTTGAGTCTCAAGACCCCCCTTAACCTGCGGCCTAAGTCACCCACTGATTTATATACTGTCCTTGAGTTAATACACTGGAAATCCTTAGGAGTCATGAATTAAACGGTTTGGTAAATTTAAGGTTTTGGTGATAAGTCTAAATGCGTAAAACAAAGATTCTTCTTGTGTTCCCCTTGTGCTTGTGTAGCAGCTCACCTCCTCAAGGAGCTAGTTAATGTTGTTGGTTTACTTGTCGAGTAGAAGCCCTTGTTCCTTCACTTCTTGCGTAGAAACCAAGAGGCAAAACACCTCTTTTTGGTCCACTTCCCCTACTGCCTTATACGCAAAACAGGGAAGAAAGCCACCAAAGTAAAAAAAATTACCTCCTGGACTTGTGGAATAACCCATATCAGCGTCCTCTTGGTTGGGCCACAGCCCACCAAGTAACCCACTTATCATTCCTTCTCTCTTGTACACACTATCTAGCCACAAGCCCAAATTTTGTATAATGGCTGCCATATTTTCAGCCCGTTCGAACCATGGGCCACAGCCCACTTGCGACATAAAATTTATATATTATACGTATCTCAAATATTTTCGCCAAAACAATTGCTCGTTAATACTTTATATGTTATTAGAACTAGTAATGCAACGCAACATATCAAAACTTGTCACAAAATATTTTTTTAACAATGTTATACGTTCATGTATCTAATTTTGACTCGTGCGTCCCATATTAGAAACATAAATTGTTTTCGCAAATATAGAAATTGATAAACGCCATTAACTAAATGCATGTGTCAAAACTTTAACAATACAAACTTGTTTTATTAACTTAACAATATATATATTTAGAAAATGACATATTTGTCAACATAATTAATAAAATTTAAAAGGACTTTTCAAAATTTCTTTTATAAACTTCGTTCCAAACTATTAAAAACAGATTATTATCAATATGACGGAAAAATAAATATATATGTACGCATATAAACATACACTTATAACCCTTATTTCAGCATTTACACACGAAATTTTGTAAAATGCAAACACAAATATAACATTCTCGATCATACAATCAAGTCGTGCCATTATTCGTACTTCCATAATCTTTAGACATCCTTAAGCCAAAAGTCTTCATTCTTGTAATTCGTGCGTATTCTCAATGAGCCAATGTCTTCTTATAACTCAGAAAAGATTTTTTAAAACTTAAATGCTGCCACACCAGCAAGGACAACATAAAACTTTTGAATTAAATTCATGGAGTCTTAAACTTAGTCGGTGAACTAAATTATGCCATACTAATCTAGGTCACGCGTTGGAGTTACTACACACCATTTGATTCTATTGCATTCAGATTACCACTACACTGAGGTGAGTTCTCGTAGCCCCTTTTTCAATTATGTTTTCCTTGGGGGAAAATGGTACTCAAATGATATTTTAACTGTTTTTCATGCTGTGACTATACTGTTTTCATGTTTTGGGACATTATGTGTGTTGATACAATTATGTGCTACAATTGGTTTGACTGTGTGTACATTGATGCGCAACTGTTAACTCTTTCGAGAGCCGAAACAATTGATAGATCTATCGGGGTAGCTCCCCTCTGTGTGTTCTGTTTAAGTGTGCAACCGTGGCAGGTTCAGTTGGCGCGACATTATTTGGTTTCAACATTATTTGGTTTTGACATGTGCTTATAATTGATTATCATGCTCACTTTTGTCCTACACTATACTATCACAGCTCAGTGGTTTCACTTTCAAACCTACGAGCTCACCAACATTATGTTGACGTTTTCTAGTACCATTTTCAGGTGTTATTGAAGTTGCTTAGAAGGTTGAGTATTGACTGGCTTAGCAAGACTTAAGACAAGACCCTCCCGGATTATATCTCGTGGAGTTGCATTTAGATATTCCCTAGTGATGTTGTTTAACTTTGAGGCTTATGCATACCTTGGAGGTTGTACTTATCTCGGTTGTGGAAGTTTGCGACTATTATCTATTGTATGTTATGCATGTAGTGTTTCTCTGTTGTGACACCTTGTGTTCTTAACTATGAAGTCATACCCGTGAATGCCATTCCGCTGCGCCATTTTTGGGGTGTGACAGATTGGTATCAGAGACCAAGGTTATAGAGAATTAGGTGGTTTAACCTAGACTATAACCTAAGAATCCTCATATAGTTTGCATTATAGGAACTACGTGTGCGATTATTAGTATGACACGAAGTGATGATGATAAGTAAATGCATCATGATGCTATCCTAAAAACGCCTGGCCAACGTTTTTACGATAACATGATGCGGCATGGACTTATCAAATTCATGGACTGTCAGATAGGAAGTTGAGTGTAGTAGTACGACACGTATGCCGACCTATCCTACCTATCTCCTATCTAACGTCTACCAATGTCCTATTTTGAATCATGCCTCCAAGAAGGTCGACTCGAGTTAACCGAGGTGTTCCACCACCGAGGGGTGGAAGGACTGGTGGATGAGGAGGTAGGGCAGGAGGTCGCGGCACGAGAAACAACGATACCGGCAATGAGACTCCTGACATTGCTACTATTATCGCCCAACAACTACGGGAACTGTTACCCACTATCGTCAACCAAGTTGGCGACCATATCAGCAACCAAGGGAACAACGTGAGTGGGAATGATCAAGCGAACAACGACAGTGGGAGTAAACACATCGATGATGGGAACCATATCAATAGTAACAAGAAATGTACTTACAAGGAATTTACCGCGTGCAAACCGATGGACTTCGATGGCAATTGAGGTGCGATAGCTTATACCTGATGGATCGAGAAGATGGAGTCAGCAATCGACATAAGTGAGTGTGCGAGTCATCAGAAAGTGAAGTATGCTGCCTGTTCATTGATTGGAAAAGCATTGACTTGGTGAAATACGCAAATTCAGGCTAAGGGCAGAGAAGTTGCCCTAGGAATGAGTTGGGATGAATTTAAGGCGTTGTTAAAGGAGGAGTATTGTCCAGACAATGAGATGCAGAAACTGGAACATGAGTTCTACAACCATACCATGGTAGGAGCTGATTATACGACTTATACGGATCGATTTCATGAACTTGCTAGACTGGTACCTCACATGGTCACTCCTGAATCCAAAAGAATTGAGAGGTACATCTATGGTTTGGTCCTTGAGATTCGCGGGATGGTGAAAGCGACTGAGCCCCCTACCCTTCAAAGCGCGATACTGAAATCTGCAACCTTAACGGATGAAATGGTTAGGAATGAGACATGGTCCAAGAGTGGTGATAAGAGGAAGACCGTGAGTGAGCCAAGTAAGCAAAGAGATGCAAGTAGTGATGATAAGAAGCCGAAATGGAGAAAAGGATTTGTGGCAACGAGCTCGGGCTGTAAGGGATATGAAGGTTCTCAACCTAAGTGTGCCAAATGTAACTACCACTACCTGGAGACTAAACCCTGCCTAGTGTGTTTCAACTGCAATCAGACTGGTCACATTTCAAGGGATTGTCGAGCAGCAGCCATGCAGGCGACTCCGATTAATGTCATTTACCCAAGGACATGTTATGTGTGCGGGAGCTTGGATCATTTTCGAAACACGTGTCCTAAGCTGGATAGGGCACAGGGGCAAGTGCAAAATAACCCAAATCAAGCCTTAGTGACTAATGGAACAAACACACACAATGAAAACAATAGCAACCCAGCTCGTGGGCGAGTATTCGTGATGAACGCTAATGAAGGATGCCAGAACCCGAACCTCATGACGGGTATGTTCTCCTTAAACGGATATTAGACTATCATACTGTTTGAGTCCGACGTCGATTATAGATTCGTTTCCACTTAGTTCATGCCTCTGTTAAAGGCGAAACCTAGTGTCCTAACTCTTAGTTATGAGATTGATATAATGTATGACCAAAAAGGCAGAAACCGATAAGTTGGTTCAAACCTTCACCACTTGGTAGTAAGATCTTGGAGTGCAGAAATGCCACTCGTTCATTTTTGAGCAACCCCAAACTTTAACTAAAATTTTCTTTTTCTTCAAAAAAAAAAAAAAAAAAAAAAAAGTAAGCTTTTTAACAACTTTTAACTTATTTTCATGTCAGTTCTTGTTTGATGAGATGTGAGATTAAGTTTAAAGTTGCTACTTAGCTTAAAATTTTTAAAAGATTTTGCTCAAGAATGGACGAGGCATTTCATGAAGCCTAATCACTCGACGGTTACTAAAACCGCCTATTTCAGTGCGCCTAGTAGGACGAGCAGAAACCCAAAGATACCTCGCATACTTAAGACTTTCGTGAAGTACTTCGTAAAGACCTAACATGATTCACCTATCATTGACGAATTGAGCTTCTTATAAACTCAACTCTCGGAGCGGAACAAATTTCATGATACGCGATATTTCTCGAGGAAAGATTTCGAACACAAATATCATTAGTTGAGAGTACACGAGACTGACAACCCTAAAACTGCGTTAAGAACGATATACAGGCACTTCGAGTTTCAGGATAAGTCTTTTGGTTTGATTAATGCCTCCATAGTATTCAATGATAAAAATCCAATTAGAGCGACATACATGAGGAGCGCCTTACCTATTATATCGAATCGTGAAAGACAGTCCACGTTGTGATTTTTGTAGACACTATATAACGCATTAGGAACACAGTTGGAGTGGAGGACAACCTACCATTCCTAGACCGATGGTCAGGGTGAGCATACTATCCGACATTAAGAGATGGACTTAGAGCATGCACTGTTGATTTTGGGAGAAACATGAATACCCATCTCTCTTAGTTGAAGCTTCTCAACCTTCTAAATCTAAGCTCTGTGTGTTTATTGAGTTGTTTATTTGAAAGCGATCCAAAAATTGAGCCAACCCTTCAAAAACGTTGAGTTTCTTTTCTTACAACTTGATACTTAACTTAATCCCATGACAGTTCTTGTTTGATGAGTTGTGGAGTTAAGTTAGGTTCAAGTTGTTCTGTAGTTTAGGGTTAGGTCCCAACTTGATTTGAGCCTAATCTCATGACAGTTCTTGTTTGATGAGTTGTGAGATTAAGCTGAAATCAAGTTGTTACTGAGCTTAAACTTGTGGTTTAGCTTAATCTCATGACAGTTCTTGTTTGATGAGTTGTGGGGTTAAGCTAGGTTTCAGTTGATGCTCAACTTAAACTACCGAAAAGATGCCTAAGGTTTTGATGGCTTTACTCAAGGACGGGAAAGCTTGCCTTGCTGTGTGATTATTATGTGGTTTCAATTGTGTGATTTCTAGAGGTTAGGAAGTATTGATAGTACCAATTGGGAAGTAGCACCCGGTACTATTTGGATTGACACCCACACCCTTACCTTCCTGTGTGCAACCGAATCGAAGGGTGAATACTGTCCGATCAAGCTCAGACCCTTAGTCAACTGAATTTTGAGGACAAAATTCTGTTAACAGGGGTAGACTGTAGCAACCGCGAATTTTCCAGATCATTACTCAACATTTAAAACTCAAAATAGTTTATTTTAGATGTTTCATATGCCCTTGCGTGTAACTTATATCTTGATTTTTCAAGTTATTAGATTCATGTAATCAATTATGAAGTTTTATTCGAGCTATTTTATTCATTTGCGCATTTAAAGTTTTACTCTGTGTAAACTATGAAACGACAAATAATATAGCCAAACGAACAATGTGTCAAAACACATGTTCCATTTTTACTGGAACCACACGCGTCCCGACACCGAGATAGTATGGCATATGTTTAATAATTTAATACCGAGAGTTATTAAAATACGAGGCTTGTTAAATCCACCCGAGAGTTATTTAATCAACAATGTTCCCACGTCTCACCTTTTTATTTAATCCTCACCTTTTATTCTCCTACTCAAACAATTATATTTTTACTTACATTTTACCCACAAATAATAATACTACCACCCTTATCCTCAAAATAAAATACAAAAAAAAAAAAGAAGGAAAAAGAGATAAGAATAATAATACTACCCCACACTCTCACCCACACCTCATCTCTTCTCACTCTCCTCAACTGCCCATCTGTTTTTGCTCCATCTGCTTCGCTTCTCCTCTGCACCAAAACAAAAATATACATCCCCACCTCCATTGTCTCATCCTCACGCATATAACAAACCAAATGATGCCATCACTTCTGGAACCGACTGTCTCGCTGCTCATGTGGTGGTTAACGCAAAAATACAAAGAGGGATGAGTAGGATGTGATGAGGATTTCTTAATTTAGCTTCAAGATTAACTGGAAACAAGAGAAGAAGGAATCAAACCTTCCTTGGTTATCTTTTTATACTCAGCCGATCCACCACAAGTCCACACACTCAAAGCTAACTACCAAATAAAAACAGTAAGGTTATAATCGGTTCTAGGAGAAGAGCGTGTTCTGGAGCAAAGGGGTGTGTGGAATTACTTGCTTGGAATCGGATTCGGGTTTTTGTAAGGATCTTCCTATCTTTATCATTTCATTGTCATTGTTAAAAATTATTATTGTTTTGATAAAGTATAAAAGTTGTTAGTGATATTATGAATTCTTAAAGATATGTACTGTCGAATCAGATTTTTGTGTCAATGGGTTGTTTTCTTGATTTGTGAACCAAACTTGCTTCTGTCGACATAAATGGTGGTGTGGGATTAATATTTTGAATTTTTAAAATTGTTGGTGTGGATAAATTTTTGATGAAGGATTAAAAACTATGTTAAGTTTGGCTCGTTCGAATGATGTTGAGACTCGTTGTTGTTGCTCTCGATTCATACAAGTAGCTCGAACCTAAATTTGTTGCTGTGAATAGAGTCGAGTAGGTTAAGAGCTTAGTATCGTTTTGGTTAGTTCGTAATCTTGTGAAGTTACTAAGTTGTGCTGCCAAATGTAGCCCCGAACTTGAGTTCTACTCAAGAACTTGGCTTGGGTTCATTAAGCTCGAATAGGGAAATGAGTTGGAAAACTCTTAACATTCGAGTCAATTTTGGCGTTAACTTGTGACAAAAAAAACCCACCCCGTTGGGTGCCTCTTCATTCGGTTTTAAGAGTCTCTAAAGGACCCCCATAAGTATGTGAAAGCCGAAAAGTCTTGTGAGTCTTGTATCATCTCCGCGAACTGTAATCAATCGTAAGACAACTCCTTACTAGCCGTTCCATTTTGAGTCTCAAGACCCCCCTTAACCTGCGGCCTAAGTCACCCACTGATTTATATACTGTCCTTGAGTTAATACACTGGAAATCCTTAGGAGTCATGAATTAAACGGTTTGGTAAATTTAAGGTTTTGGTGATAAGTCTAAATGCGTAAAAACAAAGATTCTTCTTGTGTTCCCCTTGTGCTTGTGTAGCAGCTCACCTCCTCAAGGAGCTAGTTAATGTTGTTGGTTTACTTGTCGAGTAGAAGCCCTTGTTCCTTCACTTCTTGCGTAGAAACCAAGAGGCAAAACACCTCTTTTTGGTCCACTTCCCCTACTGCCTTATACGCAAAACAGGGAAGAAAGCCACCAAAGTAAAAAAAATTACCTCCTGGACTTGTGGAATAACCCATATCAGCGTCCTCTTGGTTGGGCCACAGCCCACCAAGTAACCCACTTATCATTCCTTCTCTCTTGTACACACTATCTAGCCACAAGCCCAAATTTTGTATAATGGCTGCCATATTTTCAGCCCGTTCGAACCATGGGCCACAGCCCACTTGCGACATAAAATTTATATATTATACGTATCTCAAATATTTTCGCCAAAACAATTGCTCGTTAATACTTTATATGTTATTAGAACTAGTAATGCAACGCAACATATCAAAACTTGTCACAAAATATTTTTTTAACAATGTTATACGTTCATGTATCTAATTTTGACTCGTGCGTCCCATATTAGAAACATAAATTGTTTTCGCAAATATAGAAATTGATAAACGCCATTAACTAAATGCATGTGTCAAAACTTTAACAATACAAACTTGTTTTATTAACTTAACAATATATATATTTAGAAAATGACATATTTGTCAACATAATTAATAAAATTTAAAAGGACTTTTCAAAATTTCTTTTATAAACTTCGTTCCAAACTATTAAAAACAGATTATTATCAATATGACGGAAAAATAAATATATATGTACGCATATAAACATACACTTATAACCCTTATTTCAGCATTTACACACGAAATTTTGTAAAATGCAAACACAAATATAACATTCTCGATCATACAATCAAGTCGTGCCATTATTCGTCCTTCCATAATCTTTAGACATCCTTAAGCCAAAAGTCTTCATTCTTGTAATTCGTGCGTATTCTCAATGAGCCAATGTCTTCTTATAACTCAGAAAAGATTTTTTAAAACTTAAATGCTGCCACACCAGCAAGGACAACATAAAACTTTTGAATTAAATTCATGGAGTCTTAAACTTAGTCGGTGAACTAAATTATGCCATACTAATCTAGGTCACGCGTTGGAGTTACTACACACCATTTGATTCTATTGCATTCAGATTACCACTACACTGAGGTGAGTTCTCGTAGCCCCTTTTTCAATTATGTTTTCCTTGGGGGAAAATGGTACTCAAATGATATTTTAACTGTTTTTCATGCTGTGACTATACTGTTTTCATGTTTTGGGACATTATGTGTGTTGATACAATTATGTGCTACAATTGGTTTGACTGTGTGTACATTGATGCGCAACTGTTAACTCTTTCGAGAGCCGAAACAATTGATAGATCTATCGGGGTAGCTCCCCTCTGTGTGTTCTGTTTAAGTGTGCAACCGTGGCAGGTTCAGTTGGCGCGACATTATTTGGTTTCAACATTATTTGGTTTTGACATGTGCTTATAATTGATTATCATGCTCACTTTTGTCCTACACTATACTATCACAGCTCAGTGGTTTCACTTTCAAACCTACGAGCTCACCAACATTATGTTGACGTTTTCTAGTACCATTTTCAGGTGTTATTGAAGTTGCTTAGAAGGTTGAGTATTGACTGGCTTAGCAAGACTTAAGACAAGACCCTCCCGGATTATATCTCGTGGAGTTGCATTTAGATATTCCCTAGTGATGTTGTTTAACTTTGAGGCTTATGCATACCTTGGAGGTTGTACTTATCTCGGTTGTGGAAGTTTGCGACTATTATCTATTGTATGTTATGCATGTAGTGTTTCTCTGTTGTGACACCTTGTGTTCTTAACTATGAAGTCATACCCGTGAATGCCATTCCGCTGCGCCATTTTTGGGGTGTGACACACGTGCTTAGGATTGGACATAATGGTGCGCACCACACATGAAGCACCTTCACCATGCGTGATTGTGACAGGGGGTGGAGTTTCGCGTGTAAAGAGAAGAAGAAAAAAAGAGTAGGTAGTGATGGAGTAGTGTGTGTGAACGTGTTAGGTATAAGTAAAAGGTGAAAAGTTGGTAATCATTACAACGTAAAAGTGAAGGGAACGCGAAAGGTAAGAATAATAGTGTGGCACTAAAGTGACGGTAATAAAGCTACTCATCGCTACATCGTCAAGTCTAACAATATTTTCACCGTCCAATATTAATTGTCCACTAATGACTTAACACACATTTTTAAGAAAATTGATTATTCTACTTTCATTCAATAAGGTCCACATTCACTTTTTAGAGGTGTTAAGGGTGCGTTTTTTATCCCTCAATCGGAATGGGTTTATGGATTTCATTCCGATTCAAGTTGTTTGTTTAGTGGGACCGGAAATGAAATGAGTATATATCATAGTCATAGATTCATTACACACTAATTTGGTGTTTATGAAATCCATTCCCGTGGGTCCCTATCTTTTCCACCACAAAACTCAAATATCTATAAATTTGAAAAAGCATCATACTTGTCACAAATGTGTGTTTCGCGTAGCGAACAAACAATTTGAGATTTTGACTATCATACTCGACTATTTTGTCTTTTTTGGGCATTATCTTACTCCCCCAGCCAGTGCCCTCCATGTCATCCGGTTAGTTGCCATTTTTTTTTTTTTTTTTTTTTTTTTTTTACTTTCCAGCTTTATTTATGTAATAAAATACACAAACAACACATTTTACCCTTTTCTTCGTTTTATGTAGCCCTCCCCTCCATGAACCCTAAACCCAGTTTTTCAATTAATTCAAATTGACTCACGAAATTACAATTACATTTGTATAATGGCTTCATCTAGTTCATCATCTCGTTATTATCGAATGAGATATACCAAAGAAGAAATAGCTCGTATGACACATTGTAGTTGTAAGTTGCCAATCTATGAACAAGTGGCATGGACTCCTGAAAATCCTGGTCGAAGATTCAAAGGTTGTCCCACACGTGTAAGTTTCCAAGTTCAAAACATATGCATAAGTTGTTTTTGTTAGTTGCTATTGACTTTTGTTGATCCACTTGCATAGAATAAAGAAAAAAAATGTGATGTGTATGGATTTCTTGATGATGAGTTACCTTCACAATACTACAAAGACCTTATGTACAAGCTGTATAAGGACAACCAGATTTTGGAGTGCAAGCTAGACAGCCTTACCCACCAAGATGATGGTGAAAACCTAGTTACAAACAACCCAACTGCTGAACTACCCATGGAACTGATTTACAAAGATTTGAATGAGTTAAAGGTCAAGGGGAAAGTCTATGACATGCTCTTGCTTGGTTCCACCTGTTTGATGATTGTGCTGATGGTGTTGATTGCAGCTGTTATTGTTGTGTCCATTAGAAAGTAGTGGTTGCTGTAATCTACTATGAATTACTGATTTTGAAGTTGTTAAGTAGTTTATGTTATGTAATGTTGTGTCCCTAACATACTGATGTTATGTATTATATCATGAACCAATGTAAGGCACAATCTTTTGTTTGTAGTTGATGAATGTTATGTTAAGTAATGTTATGTCAATTGTCAGTTATTTTGCAGCATACAATATAGAATATAACAACTTAATTAAACTTGACCAAATGAACACAATCACATAAACTTATATCCAAATGTGTTCTTTCATAACATCAAGAGTTTGTGCAGAAACACCTTACAATGTTACAAGCAGAACACAGCCATCCTAGTTAAACTACAATGCCCTTCAGTAGACAAAATAGGGCTGAGTAGTGGCACGAAATGCATCACTACTTTACATATGTTACAGATGACAATAGTGGCAATAATTGCAGCACTATATCAGTTTCCTTTCCTAAGTAAACTAGGCCCTTCCATGGACAAAATTGGGCATAATAATTACACATACACATCATACTAGCCAGTTTTTTTATGCACATACAACATGTTTCCAAAATATGTGCAATTGTACAGGTTTTTTATGATACTAGTCAACGACTATTTCATTGTCCACACTTGAACCTGGTCCTGTTACAGGTGCAGACAATCTTTTTTGTAGAATTCTTTGACTCCTCATTCTTGGTGGTAGCATTTGAGGTGCAGGTCTATGGCTTGGTTGTTGCATTGCTTCTGGTTCTGCTGATCTTGTTTCTCTTGCAATGACTCTGTTTCTTGTCAATCTTCCTGGCAAACCACTGCTTCCACCCCTTAGAGATGTTGTTCGTCTTCCACCCCTGACTGATGTGGTTCCTCTGCCACCCTTCATTCTTCTTGTTTCAACAATTTCACTTTGTGCAGCTTTCCGAGATCTTGTTACAACATTGTTGGCCACTACAACTGCTCCACCAACTTGAGATTGTTGTGTACCTACTAACATATATAGTTTGTGCTATTCAGTATGTTAACTTATTTTATAGCAAAAACACATAAACTTTATAATTGTATCTTAACTTAGGTGTACCTGCTATGTTTTCACCATTACTATGTGTTTGTGTTCTGCCTGGCATAGAAGAATTAAATTGTTGTTGATCCTCAATTGTATATGAGGTTGCAGCATCCATTGCCAACCATGTTCCCATCCTACTTACCCTCTCAGCTGGAATAAGTCTACCAGATTTTTTTTTGCCTCCTCTCATCTTCAAGTGACCACTGTTACGACTCCCACCTGTCTTATTCCTAAGTCTTCCCGTAAAAAAAAAACTCTTCCATCACTAAACACCCCTCTCATATTTGAAGATCCCATCTCAAACTCATTAATGTCATTGTTTACAAACCTAGGAATATCATGGTCATCAACTACATCAGTCTCTACGTTCTGTTTCATTTTCGGCCTTCCTGATTTACCTTTTTCTCTAGGGACTGAAGGTATTGGTTGCTTGTTACATCCCTTTCTGTTATGACCAGTTTGACCACAGTTTTTATAAGTCATTACAACACCAGCCCTGCTAATCTTAGTAGTTGACTTTGGTTCATGTGTTTCCCTCACCCTCTTTTTCCTAGGCCTACCAGGCATTGACTTTCGAATGGGACCCAAAATCCTAGAAAGGTTACTACAATCTGGCCAAAAGTCAATGCCATCTACTGGTTTCATGTATTGACTATAAGTTAACAAATACCTTGCCTTCCTAAAACAATCAGGAACATACTCCTCAACTAACCTATTCAATTTAAAGATACAAGCTATGACATGGCAACAAGGCAAACCTGACATCTGCCACATTTGACAAGAGCATTTTCTATTTGGCTCATCTACCTTGAATGCACCACAGCCCTTCCTCACTTCAAATTGGTTTCCACCACATGGTATAACATGCCAAAACCTATCAATAAAAAAGTTAACAAAATTATTGTTATATTCAACAAAAAATAATTAGTTACCAATAATTTTACCTTTGTTGATCCTTTGAAAGTTCCAATATGTTTTGAATGTTTGGGCATATATCACCAGTCCACTTTTCCATCAACAATCTCATTGTATTCATTCTCTCTATTACAATGACTCTCATGGACTCTAACAATGTTATAATTGGCTTATGTCTTACATTAACAACACTAAATTGAAACATTCGCTAAAACCATTCTCCACTGCTTCACAGCATACGCCTTCATTGAAAAAAGCTCTTGACCATGTCTTAGGATCTTTTTTCACCAAATACTCATGTGCTTTTGGATTGGCTCTCTTGATTTTTTCCATTATCTTGTTATGCAGTTGTGGGTATGATGCTTTGGAAGCTGCCTAGAATAGCCCTCTAAATTCTACACCACTAAATTATTTTCTGAACCCTTCGTATATGTGGCGAGCACATTGCCGATGCTCTGCAAGTGGCATCACTTCCTTGACAGCTTCAATCAATCCCTACGACAAAAGGTTAAACAAAATAAATATTATAAACAAATGAATTCAAACTATTTCATAAGTATACAACAACATTGATAAATTATAATATCAATTTTACCTTGTGCTGGTCAGACATGAGTGTCAAACCATGTCCATATGGTATCTCCAAATCGTCACCCAATAACTGTAAAAACCAGCTCCAGTTGTCTTTATTTTCCACTGTTACAACAGCCCATGCGACGGGAAATATGTGGTTATTCCCGTCCCTACCTACTGCTGTCAATATCTCTCCTTGGTTTGGTTTTTTTAAGAAACAACCATCCAAAGCTAGAATCCTACGACAACCTAATTTCCAACCTTCCTTCAAACCATTGAAACAGACATACAATCTGTCAAAGTAAGTCTTCTCATCAGGGTTCACTGTCACACCTACTTTTACTGTACTACCTTCATTTGAGTCTACTAAAGCCTTTGCGTATGACCTAAGCAAACCATAATGATCCTGGATAGTAGCATCCCTTTCGTTCAATGCAAATACCTTAGCATTCCTACACTGGGTAGGAGTTACTTTGCATTTGTATTTCTTAAAATCTAGTTCAGCTATATTGTTCATAGTGATTCTAGGATTCATCCTAATCTTATCACCAAATTCTTTTCCTATCCATTTATAAGTAAATTGCTTCCCAAAATGAAAACTTCTAACACATGTGTGGATATCCTTCAAAGAAATAACCTGAAATGTAGATTCCCCTTTCAACATCTTCGCGTAACACCTCCAAGGGCAATATGAGTTGCCTGCATTCTCTGAAGGATACTTGTGGTAATTTGCCTGTTTGCCCTTACTTGGATCCTTCAGTTTCTCTTTGCGTTGTCCACATTTTGCTATGACTTTTTGTTTTGTGGTCCTCTCAAGCCATAGTGAGTAGCCATTTGCCAACGCATAATGGGTAAGGCAGTATTTAAAACTTTCAGCATTTGGGTACTTCTCTCCAAGCTTTGAATATATAACAACAAAAACTATAGTCAGAGGTGTTACAGATAGTTGGTAAACATTAGATAATAAGATAATGTATAAGTATTACCTTTGGTTTCTTCAATCTCCAATGAGTTTGATCATCATGAACAGGGTAGTTGTCTTCTTTTTTAGAATTCTGAACAACGGAAAAAGGGTCTGTTATGCCAACTCTGTTACCCCTTAACTGTTTCATTAAAGATTGCATGTACTTTTCATGCTCCCTAACTAATGGGGCTAAAGTAGTAGACCCACATGCATCAACAACTTCAGGTGTATCATTGTTATCTTCATCACTTGCTTGTTCTGCATCTTGCTCATCAGGTGCATTATGTTTGCGTTCAAAGTTACGCTTTCTCAGCTGAATAACCTCATCTTCACCGTTACTTAGATAATCATACGACTTATCAGACTCAAAAGAAGACTCGTAAGACTCGTACCCAGAAGACTCGTCATCACTCCTATCAATGATGTCTTTACTTTCAGTTTCTAATAACACGGGATTATTGTTCTCCCTTATAGTTATACAAGTACCCCCTACGAACATTGTTTCTAGGTTGTGTTGTTGCCTTATGTTTCGCTGTCATAACAGATTTTCCTTTATCAAGTTTCTTCTGCCTTGCTAGCACAACATCATCAATATTGACATCTGTAGCACCCTCATGATGAATATCATCTTCAAGCCTATCCTCTACAACCTCATCACTTGCAGGCCTATCCTGAATACCCTCATCATGTACCTCATTCTCTACACGCCTGTCCTCCATAACCTCATCAACTACCTCATTCTCTACAGGCCTATCCTCCATAACTTCATCAACCACTACATTATCTGCAACCTTATCGGCTACAACATTGTCCTCCTTATAAACCTCATCTTCAGTGAGGAATGAGTAATCATATGTAAACTCATCTTCATAATTTCACACTCTAGTGAATGTAACCTTACCTTGAAAATCTTTTCTAAATGGTCTATCCTTAAAAGGAAGAGGAGACCTTAAGTATGGAGACTGTGCTTCTTCCTCAGCCCAAGCAACCAACTCATCAACAGACATATTACCTGCATCCTTTTTCATCTTATCATGTTGCTTCTTTTTGGATGTAACTTCTGAGTCAGAACTCTCTAAACACAAGTTGTGGTGGTAATACGGTGCTAAGTTTTGGGGTGAATGAGCAACATACAATTGAACAGTCTTATGTCGTTTAGCTTGATCATATAAAGCATGGACATCTGCATCCCTTTCAACTATTTTTAACCCACCACTATCAATATCTAACTCAGGAATGCAAAAGTACAATGCCCATATATTATTCCTTACCTTAGCAACTAACAGATCTAAAAGTGGACTAAACATTATCCTATCAGTTGAGGAGACCTCCATTACTATCTCCCTACCATAATCATACCTTAAGGGGTCAAACATAAATACACCATTGTAGTGTATTTTGAACACCACATCAAGTGGTATGTCCATCAGACCTGTAAAAAAAAAAAAAAAAAAAAAAAAAAAAAAAACCTAATTTCAGGAAACCTAAAAAAACTGTTTTTATTTTATTTATTTATTTTTTTAATAATACAATTGCGGTAATTATACATTAAAAAATAGATGGAATATACCTTTTGTCTTGCCTAATTATGGAATGCGACAATCAATTCGAAATATTAAACGTGATTGACGAATTAGGGTTTGACATCACGTGATATTGAAAGTGATGTATGAAAAAGTGTGTGTGGGGATAATTGAAGATAAGGTTGTACTTGTTTATGGTTACCTCGTACAGGAGGAAGTGTGGTGGGAGGGAGGTAACGTGTGTCTGCGTATACACGGTGGAATTAAAAAAATTGTTTATTTCACTCATATACTTGCAACCGGCTGGGGGAGTAAGATGATGCCCAAAAAAGATAAAATAGTCGAGTATGATAGTCAAAATCTCAAATTTTTTTGTTCGCTACAGGAAACACACATTTGCATCAAGTATGATGCTTTTTCAAAGAATTTGCACTAAATCCTCAAACACCGAACAATTTCATATCTGTTTATGGTATCTTTAAAAGTAAATGAGACATTAATATGATAAATGGTAGATTTGATGTAATTGAATAACTAACTACGACATTATTTATTTGCACAACCATCATAAATGGATCTACTCATCTACATCTTGCATGTTGGTTGTTTGAAGTTGAAGTATTATTATTGTACTAGTATCATTTAATCTTAATCAATTAGTTTAAGATACTAAGACATATATGTTTTGTTTTATAACCGTCCGCAATTAACTAATCTAATTTACAATTACTTATTCGTGTTTTAAGTTTCTTAAACATGCCTTTAGAATTATATCTAACAAAACAATATATTTATGAACTTAATGTATGAAAAAGACATTAGTGTGATTGTAACAAATGTGAGAAAATAAAATCAAGGTGCATATTATCCAAATTGATGTAAAGTTAATGAGTAACACAATTATAGGCCAACGACTATAATACTTAGCAAAAAGTTCTAACGACGTAATTTTATGATTACAAAAATCATTAATTTCTTCAATATCGGTAGTTGTGATTTGTGAAATCTGATGAGTAACATGCCTGCTATATCTCTAAATTGTAGAATCTATATGAAATGTGATTAGTTATGTTGTCAAATCTAATAACATGCATACCATATTTCTGGCTTGTAGAATCTATGAAATGTGATTAGTTATATTTTAAAGGCGATTATGCATGTATCTACAGTAAATTGATGCATACACCATAATTATGCACATACCATGTTATAACATATGCATTAGTAATGTGATATTATGGTGCGTGCATCAATTTTTGTGATGTGAGTATAAATCCCCTTTAGTAAATTGCTAGACTCAATAAAAGAACTTATATAGTGTTATTACGAGCTGATTTTGGATGAAATACTCACGTCGTATAAAAAAAATGTAAATTTTAAACCTCTATGAAAAATCTTAGAGCATTGAGAGAGTATTTACTTCATCAACTAACCTGTCATTTCTCAACCGTTTTTTGTCGAAGCAAACCTTGTTTTCTATAGTGCCAAGTCATCCAATCTGTTAGTGCCTCGGCATTAAACCAAACTTCAATCGATTTTGTGAGCGAGGTTAGATTGGCCATGACGGTAAATCACCGATGCTTTTGGATAGTCGTTGAGTATCTACCTTTTTATTTACCAAAAACCTTAGATCACAAGCAATTACATATTCCAAAAAGGAAGTTTTCCCATTTAGTGATAGCATGCAACGAATCTCGTTTATTAACCTCGAAAACTTTAATATTAAAGGGCTAACGTGTCATTAAGTGGTTAGACGATTGTAAGATCATCGGCTAATTGGTAATCAACGTCGTTCGACTTTTCACACCCTCTTACGAGTCAACAGTTTTCATCTTAGAGGATCGGCATCTGTAGATGTCAATCGGCGTCCTACCTTGTTTTTGTTGTTCTTTTCCATAGGCATATATGATATATCCTAGTGGAAATTTTGTTTGGGTCACGGTGAAACCATACTTGAATAAGGAAACGACGAAAAAAGAGAAGTAATATGACGTTGGTGCCCACGTCGCACCTGATGCTTTTAGTATCATAGCCTAACTGGAGGGATGCACCAAGGAATACACGCACGTGTTATGCATTAAACCATTAGATTTCCCACTTCGATTATGCTGGCCTGACCATCTTGCCTCTTCTTGGAGCTCACGAGCCTACCACGGAGACATAAACAAATAGGGTGTTCTCTTGCCAAGAACTACTTTTTCACCCAACAGTTTCACGAATTCACTTTTCACCAATTTAGAAACAAGAACAACGTAAAAGTGTTAAACGGATTATTTTCAGACAATCATTCTCTCGCTCACTTAAAGCATCTAAAGTTGAGATTTAAAGTGGGAGTTTATGGTGGATTTGAAGTTTTAGTTGCAATCCATTGCACATATTTATCGTCTATATGTAGGTTTATAGAAGTAAAAGCTAATAACACACTTTATAGAAGTTGCGAATTCCAAAAGATGACATATCTATGTCACAAATCTTGCTATGTTTTTAGCACCACACACGTGCTTAGGATTGGACGTAATGGTGCGTACCACACATGAAGCACCTTTACCATGCGTGATTGTGACAAGGGGTGGAGTTTCGCGTGTACAGAGAAGAAGAAAAAAAAAGAGTAGGTAGTGATGGAGTAGTGTGTGTGAACGTGTTAGGTATAAGTAAAAGGTGAAAAGTTCGTAATCATTACAACGTAAAAGTGAAGGGAACGCGAAAGGTAAGAATAATAGTGTGGCACTAAAGTGACGGTAATAAAGCTACTCATCGCTACATCGTCAAGTCTAACAATATTTTCACCGTCCAATATTAATTGTCCACTAATGACTTAACACACATTTTTAAGAGAATTGATTATTCTACTTTCATTCAATAAGGTCCACATTCACTTTTTAGAGGTGTTAAGGGTGCGTTTGTTATCCCCAAATCGGAATGGGTCTATGGATTTCATTCCGATTCAAGTTGTTTGTTTAATGGGACCGGGAATGAAATGGGTATATATCATAGCCATAGATTCATTACACACTAATTTGGTGTCTATGAAATCAATTCCCATGGGTCCCTCTCTTTTCCAGTACAAAACTCAAATATCTATACATTTTTTTATACCATATTTTGTCATCCAAACATAAACAATCGTAATGATACATTTTTTCATATCTATTGTCATTCTACCGCATACCAAATCCGATACCCATTGTCATTTTTAGCAACAAACCAAACGGGCCCTAAGTGTTTTAATTTTTAACCACTCATTGGTATCCTAGTGTCAAAAATTCAAAATGCTTGTCACTACCACATTAAAATGTGTAAAATCTCAAATTTAATTATATAATATAACAAAAGGCGTGGGATCACTGTAGCAAGCTACAGTGAATTCATCTATAGTGCAAACCACACACAATCAAACAGTGAAAGCTATAGTACTATCGGTCGTTAAGTAACGACCGTTAACTTTTTGGCCCTTTATCTTACAGGTCCGTTGCAAAGTTTAGTCCTCACAAATTTTACGTAATCAGTCCTTTATGTCATACAGTACTAATGGTCGTTACTTACTTAACGGTCGTTAAGTAACGACCGTTAACTTTAACATTAAAAAAAATAATCCATACACAATTGGCCCTTTATCTTACAGGTTCGTTGCAAAGTTAGTCCTCACAAATTTTACGTAATTAGTCCTTTATGTTATATTCCCGTAGCAAAGTCAGTCTTTGATCACTAACTTCAAAATGAAACGCTAACGTTAGGACAATTCCCGCAAAAAAAATTAAAAAATCTTTACAATTAATTTGTATTTAAACACTTCCTGCTAAATGCAAACAACCTTTAAACTGCCACACAAACCTCTTTAAAGAGTAGAGTTTTACTTTATATGAGTTTGTGTGCCAGTGAGTTCAACCTCGTAGATTAGTCAGCAGCCAAAAGATTAAAAATTAGCAAAACATTAACACTTGGTTATCAAACAAAACAAAATACAGTAGTAGCGTGTACAGTACAGGTTAAGATAATCTTGTTTAATTGCAAGTTAGATTAATTATGTAATTAATTAATCAACTACTAATTAATCTTATCTTCCTACACATGTAACAAACTTAATGAAACAAAAGGATAACTCACTTCTCTCTCTTTCTCACATGACCTCACCATGCACCTTTCTCTCTCTCACTAAAACTATATCCAGTTTTACAGTGCAATGCAACAACAACAACAATCTCTATCAACACCTCCATATATTTATGTATAAATAAAACCCATTTTCAATCACCAACATTCCATCCAATGTCTGCAATCACTTTCCAAACCAACACTCAGTCACCTCACCGCATGTGGACCTGTAACATGCATGAGTCAACTGGTAGCAGCAGGTTCAGTACTGGAGGTGGTAGTAACCATTGGATCAGCAAGCTTCCAGTTGTTAAAGAGGAAGAAGATGATGGTCGTTCTACAGACTCTTCTTCATCTATTGGTGTAAACAGTGACGGTGGTGCTGACGTGGATGATGACGTGGCAGACGGTGAAGTTACAAGCAAGGATAACAATGGACCGTTTGGTGGTTTAGAAACTGCATTACCGATCAAGTATGATCATTACTACTATTTTCAGTTATTATTTTCATTTATAGGAAAATGACAATGATAGTCTTATAAATGACATGCATTAGAGTCTTGTACATTTATTGATAAACATTTGTATGTCAACTATATATACAATTAGTTTTTTTTTTCTAACTTGTCTCTTACGTGTATAACTTAAGCACACCAAAAGTACTATTGGACCCATGAAAAAGGACTCAGAGACTCACACAAAAGTATAATTTTTGTACTTTTGTGTGGTTACCGGAGTATTTTGCTCTATTTTTTGGTGTGCTTAACTTATGCTCATAAGGCACAAGTTAGAAAAATCTATACAATTATGATAAAACTATTTTTTATTGACAACGTTAATATGGTGTCATTAATAAAACCTTTGTTTTTAAATGTTAATGAATATGCTTATATGAAATTCGAAAAATGATCTACATGAATAAAAACATGCCTAATTTTAGACTCAAACTTACGTGTCAGTATTTAGTAGGTTGCCGCAAAGGGACTATTTTTTTTAACAAATTAATAAACTATTGACACAAGTTTTAAGCATGTAATTAGACATTTTTGTAGTCATTTCTCATAAAATTGGTGTATTAGTTGGTTTTTATTTGGACACGCATTATATACTTGTGAATTTGATAATGATCATCTAATCAAACATTATGTATGACTAATTGACTATTGATGTATAAAACTACATTCAATTTATTGACATCCTTGCTATTATTAACAAAACCCTCGTTTAGATAGAAATGTTAATGAATATGTTGGTTATGTATTGTTGATGATATGATTTTAATATGTCTAAAGTTGTTTTTTTTATTTTTTTTAGGAGGGGGATATCGAAGTTTTATGCAGGAAAATCGAAGTCGTATGGAAGCTTAGCTGATGTGGTATCTGTGAATTCTATTCAAGACATTGTTAAGAAAGAAGATGCTTATAGCCGAAAGCGGAAAAACATGATTGCTCATACCGTGTTGTTGGAGAAGCTTCGTAATTCTAGTAGTGAGAATGGGGTGTCTAAGAGGTTTGCACGTTGTGCAGATAGTGGGGAAACTACGAACCCGAGTAGTTTGATGGTGGGCGGTGGTCTTCCACCTTTGCATAGGAATGGTAGGAGGGTGTTGAGTGATGGATCGTTGGATTCGTCTCGTGGAGTGTACAGATCGCAGTGGAGGTCATTGTCTCTCTCCGATTTGCAGCATGCATCTGGGGTCCCTGGCTTGGTGAGTAGCAAAAGAGATGAGGAGGTCTAGCTCTTGTTATATGTATAGAATCACAAATAAAAAGTTTATGGTGTTACAGTTTTTTGTAAAGTGTTTTATGGTTTCTCTGTTTTCTACTTATGCATATTGTAGTTGCTTACTACTATTAGTTATGGCATAAGGGGCATGTTTAGAAATTATAGGATATCAACGGGTTGTAGTTTTGACTTGTATCCGGTTGTCGATAAGTATGAAAAGAAAACGCTAGCTTTCTTATTTTACTTTTTAATCCCAAAGGCTCACTTTATTGTTTTCATGTACCGATATTTTTTTCAGATCTTTGTTATTGTGCAACAATGTTAAATGAATGACGGGTTAACAAATCAAGAGTGTAACTTCTTATTCCTAGAGCTTGAAGTGAGAATGAGATTAGTAATGTCTCTATATCCTGTTCTACAAATAGTTACTGCAAGGATCTCAGTTCAGCAGAAAACTATGTTCTACAAATGGAGCAAATTGCTATTTCCCTTGATATGTAGAAAGGTACTGCAATCAAAATTACCCGACTTGTTTGCATCGGCAAGTTATCTTGCTTTAAGGAAATTATGTGACCTAAAAGTAGTTGTGGTGCATTTCACTTTGATTCATTGTATTTGCCGCTTTCTGTTATTATATATGCTATATGGTGAAAATCCCATGTGGGTGACATGTCAATTCAGTGCATATGCAGGACGTTGTTATGGAACTGCAGACCGTTTGCTTGACTTTATTTCTTTACTATAGCGTGACGTAAATTTGTTTGCCAGTGGTACTTATTGGTAATTTTTCAGTTGTAAGAATTACCAAAAGTCAACTAATTTTTTTTAAGAAAAAGAAACTAAGAAATTGTGACATTCTGATCCTCATTGATGTTGCTTTGCATCTTTAGAGCTTTTCTGTATTTGTTACCTTGCAACAAACATTGATATATTCCTTTCCATTTTCTGTTTTACTAGTTTATAGCATGGTTAATGAGGCAAGCTGTGTTAGGGATTAATGAAGTGTAGGCAACCTGAGTGTATTATGTTTATGAATTGATTGCATAGAGAATGTAGACACTAATTATCAAATTCTTGTCGAGTCTAAGGGATCTATATTAGCTCATAATCAGTACTTCTGACCTTCAGGTCAACTGAAACCCTTTAAGAACAACCAGAAGATGCAGGTTGGTCTAACCTGGCTATGGAGCAGTGGTTCAGTTAAAATTATTATTCAAATATGGCAAGGGCCGTCTGATTTGAGGACCTAACTATCCAGACACGTACTATACTTTGCGCACATTCTTTAGACTAAAAAGGGCTACAAACGCTCATCTTTTGTGTTGATTATGTTGCCACATTATGTATGTCACTTTAGTGCGCATTAATTCACTTCAAAACTCAGATGTCACTTTAGGGACACATTACTAATTCACTACTTATGATCAACAAAGTAAACTCCAGTTTATAGTTGGCAACGTCTTGTTCAATATCCAATATTGCAATATTGATACGTAGTTACTATATTCGAGTAAAATACTTTCTGAGTTTCTTTTTTTGTTTGGGTAAAGGGATTATACCCGGTGAAATATATTAAAAGTAAGAAAGTTGTGTACATGAAAGAATGGCTATTTCTTGTTTGAGTTTTTTTTTTTTCTGAGCTTCTTTTTTGTTGTGCTTGATATAGGCATTTTAGGCATTTTCTATAGCTATGGAAAAGGCCTTTTGTTGTTTACTACTATAGCAATTATTTGGTAACACTAATTTTTGCTTACGCCTTACGATTTACAAATACATTTGTAAGCAGAGTTATCATGATTACCAATGAAATCACTTTTGCTTACTACTTCACTAAAGAACTGTAAGCAGAGTGATCATGTTTAACAACAAAATCAAAATGAGCCTAAGAATATATTTCCATACCAGATTTAAGGATTAACCTCATGAAAGTTTGCTATCAATTACTTTGAACCCTAAGTCCCACTATAAGTGTCCACAATGGTATCTTTGCTTGTCCCATATTAAGTGTCCAGGGAATATTTTCAACCAATGAGAAAAGACTTTAGTGGGTAATAGTGATATTTGATTGGTGGAGAGTGTAGTTGGCCTCACTTTCCTAAAACTTTGTGCAAATGGAAAGTGGACACTTATAGTGGGACGGAGGGAGTACTTTGAAAAGTAAGGTTAGAATATATATTTTCCATTTACAAAATTTTAAATTTGTTTCTTGAACTTTTTTTAAAAGACGCAGACATTAGCCAAACTCAGATGGGAGGATGGGAGGATAGACTTAAGCTCAGATGGAAGCGCTTGTAGTGGACGGTGTGAGAAGGAGGGGTAGACCCAAACTCAGATGGGAGGATAGACTTAAGCTCGACATGAAGGAGCTGCTCTTGTCCGAGGACATGACCTCAGATAGGAAGGCGTGGAGAGATAGAATTAGGATAAGCGGATAGCTCAGGATAGGTGTGCGTGGGTCTAGGTTGTTTTGGTATGTTTGGCTTTAGCGTCGTGTTTGCTTGTTTTGCCTTAGCTTAGGCCCCGTGCGTTGTCATGCTTTGCTTTATTTTGCTCCCTTAGGTTTGTCTGCTTTCCGTGGTGCTCTGCTCTTTGCCTATCTGTTTTTGCTTGCTTATCTGCTTTTGCCTGTTTTTCTGCCCTTGCACCCTTATCTTTGCCTTGCTTCGGGTTTTTTTTTTTTTTTTTTTTTTCCTCTGTTTATGTGTTTGCTTGTTTTGCCTGCTAGTTGCCTGTTTTGCTTTGACTCGGTTGCCCTCTTGCCTTTGCTCTCTCACGCGCACACATGCACTTGCCGGAGGTCTTTTTGGAAGCAGTCTCTCTACTCCCGGGTTTACCTTGGAGTAGGGGTAGGATCTGTCTACATCCTACCTCCCTTATACCCTGCCCCGGCGGGATTGGGTTTGTTGTTGTTGTTGTTATTTGAAAAGACGCAGACATTAGCCAGACAGCATGTCAACTGGAAATGGCATCAGTTGGTTAAGCTAAAACTGATTGAGGATCAATAAGAGTTCAAAGGCTACGACTGTTTAGGGAAACGGACGACCTACACATGTATCTTTATCTAAGTATTGAGTTTGCATTTTGATATATAAAAACATATCAAACCAAGGATTCCAATTGCAGAGTAAAAGATAAATGAATGGTCACTAACAAAAGCTGCTTACTGACTACAGGGTACAACTAATCACATTTGTGACGAGAGATTAATGAGGATAAGCAAACAACGTTCAAGGATTAGTACTACAACATCAGGATCGACTCAACAAGCTCATATAGTGGTGCAAGCTCCTCCTTATCGATCAACCGGAATTCCTGCCCATCCACCAACACAACATTAGTTGGATTCAAGTATCGCTTAATGTTTGTGGGTAACTATTCACAGTTAACCAGTAAGCAAAGAAATAAACGGCTTACCCATGTGAAGAGGACAAAATGCTTGAAACAAGTATTAAGATGAGCTTCTTCTTTCAAACTCATAATCATCTGAAAATGTGAATGATAAATGTGAGCATATACCCTAAACAACCGCTTGAGTACTGTCTTCACCACATCCTGGAAATTGTGAGGAAATGGCGCACCTGTAACAGACACAAGTAAGATGAAATCAATAAATAAATAATTTTTTTTTTTACTGAAGGATTTGTTGGGTACTAAGAACTATCTCACTCACCTAGTTTCTGAGGGAATATTGATTCGTTATCAAGTTGAGTTTCAATCCACTCCATCAAATAGTCCACATACTCAGGAGCAGATACTACTATTGGTTTCTTGATAGTAACTCCATCAGCCCACCTGTACTCGTATCTGCAGATATTTGAGCGATCACGTTAGACTTGATCGATTGTGCAATAAATGATGGATCATGTGTCAGTGTACCATACTAAAGTAATGTTAATGACTTTTTTAATTTATCTCATTGTTACGATATAATGTTGACTGAAGATGAAAATTTTGAGCAACTTACTTTGCTCCAGCTGTCATTGTTGGGCATGTTGATGACGTGCAGAACTCAGTAAGCGTGCCATAAAGGAGGTTCACTTGATTAAAGAAATCAACAGCTACAGAAACAAAAATGCGCTCAGTTACATATAATTCAACGATGAGATACTAAAACTCGACAACATAAATCTCATATGCTAATTTCCAAATTATAAACATCAATGATCAGTCCAAATTTTTTTTTTTTTTTTTTACCATTTACGGCCAGCCACTCATTAAGATCTTCTCCAGGGGGTAGGCGCACGGCTTCCCTCAAATTTCCACTACCCAAAGTAGCATCAATGTGTTTCTTAAGTTGCGCCCCCTGTATCCATATAAATTGATCACATTAAATGAGTTTGAGCTGAGGAATAAGCATGAAATATAGTGAGAAATCCATCAGTGTTTGTATAAGTTGTAGCTAACTACCTTGCTTCCTGACGGAGCGCTCTTTTTTGGTCGAAAAGTCTTTTGGTTTCTGTAAACACATATGTTAAGGACGACCAGCAGTTGTTAACAAATGAAAGGTCAAAAAGAAAATATGTACTAGTAATAAATTACAATGAATTATATCCCGTAATGAAAGATCAAAGGAAGCTTAAGACTGCAACAAACACCATAAGAGGGAGAATTTGAAAGTATATCAGATCTGAATGAGTTTCATTCTCATTAATCTCTCATGGCTGTATTTAGTGTATAAAACTTAAAGGAGCTACTAAGCGTGACTATTATTTCGATATCCAAAAATCACAAAGTATGTTACTATGTCTATTCAAGTAAGGCGTAAACATATCAATATAGGTCCAAAAATAGTTATACAATCCAATACACCAAGATGCTTTTACACCCTTTTTTAATGAATCAAGAACTTATCAAACAGAACAAATCACAAATTGTCTTAAGACACCATTAACATCAAAATCGCTTTCATATAACTTCAAATATATATATATGAAGTTTAGGATAAGGACATTTTCAAACAGCTATAGTGATAGCAAAGCTGGCAGCTAGCATCTGATTCACACCATACGCAACTTACTATTTTTCAGCATTCGTGCCGCTATTAGCATAAGATAACTAGCTTGAAATTTTACTCTCCTAAAAGTTACACCACAAACTTCCAAAACGAAATACGCCATAAATATAGTAGAGATGAAACTGTACTTATTCACTTTTTCACTCAAACAAACTAGTGTAATACTCAATGTACCTTACAATCAAATTACCTATCATAACTACGTGAATACATTAAATAAGAAGAAAAAAAATAGTTTTAGGGGGTGTTTGTTTAAGCTTGTTTGTGGGCTTATGTGATTTCGGCTTCTATTTCATAAGCCCGAATTTTGTGGCTCATTTTGAGATTTATAAGCTTATATAATAAGTTTATTATATCATAATAAACTTATACCACAGTTCCCTAAGTTTGAAAAATAAGCTAGAAAATTTGGACTTATGAAATATAAGCCGAAAATCAAATAAGCAAACAAATAATGTGGTTATTTTTGTTTACTTTGAATAAAATACTGCCTGAAAAAAAAAGTAACAAAACTAAAAAATGGAATCAACTTGAGAGTAAACAATAAACCGTTGGAAAAAAAAATGAACGTGAGATTGATATTGATATACCTGCTGCCGAGACCAAAGAGACTCATGATTGATTGATTTTGGTTGTGTGTGTTTTGTGTAATAGAGTAGTCCCGCGTAAATATATATATATATATAAACGTGAAGAGGAAGCAATGATCGAGAAGAAGATATATACTATACAGGTGGATTCATTAAGTATAATATTTGGAGGTGGGGTCATTGCCATCTTGGAGCTTACCTGTCATCGCCGATACGATTCATTCTGCCGCCAACTTTCCTCTCTCCTAAAGGTGCATAAAGCCCGGCCCAAAAAAGCTCGAGCTTTTGTAAATAAAAAAAGTCCGGGCTTAAAAAGGTCCGAGCTTTTGTACATACTTTGTACTTTTTTTTGTCAAAAATAGACCTTATTTCAATATTTTTGTCAGACCGTATTTCAATCATTGATGGGACACGTGTCACACAAATGTTTAGTTGCCCAACGTTTATTCTAGAGTTAAAATAAAAATTGGTCCAAAAGTTGATGTGTTGGGATGCCTCCAAGGCATTTTTGAAATTTTCCCTATAATTATTATCTATGGAAATATTCAATCAACATTTGTAAATACGTTACTAAAAAATAACAAAACAAAGTTACAAATTATAAAGAAGCACATTAATTCCACAATAAAAGCTCTTTAACAACAAAAGGTCGGGCTTTCGGGCTTTTTAGAGAGCTTTAAACAAGGTCGGGTTTGGGGTTTTTTTTTTGCCTTGACCCGACCCGACTTACGGGGTATCCTTCGTCACAACGCGTGGTATCCTAGTAAGTAGGGGTGTTACTCTGGTTGACCCGGTCGGGTTCGGGAAAGTCAGATCAGGTCAAGACAAAAAAGAAATATACCTGAACCCGACCTTGTTTAAAACTCGGGTTACGCGGGTTTTAGTCAATTTGGGTCGGGTCAATTCGGGTAGGGTCAACTCGTGCTCGGGTCTAGATCATCTAAGAAAGTACATAAAAAAGAAAAAAAAAATCAAACTCGGGTCACTCGGGTTGACTCAAACATGAGTAAGACACATATACATTAAACCCAAGCCTGACCCTATTTAGAACTCGAGTTAATCGGATTGACCCGAATATAATTCTGAACCCCATTGGCCCGACCCGAATATCCTAATTCAGTTTTGGGTTCAGATCGGGTTGGCCTTTTTGACACTCCTAAGTAAGGAATAACCAATTGAAGGAGTAGATGCATGGGAAATACAGTTCTTTTTAGTAATTAGTCTTTTACAATAATTCTAGCTAAGCAAACTTATTTTATGTTCATAAAATATCTTTTACATTATTCGTTTCGTTCTACACATCTGTTCAACATTTGGCCTATATATTAAGTCCATACCATAAAATTTATTATCAAATACCTGAAGATCAAATATGAATCCGACATGAATAACAACAAATAATATTAAATTTTGACAAGACTAAAACCCCAAAACTATTATCTTGTATTGGGAAAAAACAAATAAACAACTAAACAACTAGGATATGTATGTGCTGCTTGCTTAACTGGTGGTGGGGGCTGGAATATAACTACAATTAGCTGTGCATGATTAGGAATGGCCATGGCCCCCAATATCATGCCATGAAACTATCTCCATACATTGAATATGAAAATGAATAGTAGTATGAATCCACCGTTTTTTTCTTTCCATTTTTAGCACCATGCATGTTTAGATTTATAAAACCCATATTATAATGAATCAATGTTGGAATGGATAATAATGTTAATTTGGAGATGACTTTTAATGTGAATGCATGTATTTTGGATGTGTGGCTAGGTGCATAACCACTTTATTCACTTTGGAAGCAAAAACTGGTTGAGATTTGTTCAAGAAAATATATTAACTGGTTTATGACATTCATGTCGATGATAAGATATGTTATGTCATATTAGGTACGTGTGGTTTAGTCCAAATTTAACATGTGGGTGAGCTAAAACATGTGCTTAAAAACTTGAAAACTAATAACATACAACCACAAAAATGAAAACATTAACCATGCATATCAAAAAAAGAGAGTCGAGATCCAACGTTGTTGAAAAGCGAGATGAGGCTGCGAATTGTGTAATGCACACGAGCACGTTGCTGCCTTATATGTTTTACATTTTAGATTTTAATGATTCTGACTAGAGGTGGCAAAACAGACGGGTCGGGCGGGCACGGGCCACGGTCCAAACGGGCTATCGATTGGTAGATTATTTTTTATCTTTATATTGCGAATTTTAACGAACAAAGGGGTTTGGTTGCCGGATATCAATATTTTGCCACCTAATCAGTGTGTGATAATTGGTAGATTAAAGCATCTGAGACTCTGAGTCACACATTCAAGCCTTTTGGTTTGAAAGAAAATGATTAGAATGCGGCTAAATATATGGGCCAATCTCTCAATATATCTACAATAGTCCAGTCGTAAAAGGGATTGATATAACAGATGGGCTTCAAATAGTTTGATGGCCCGGATCACCCTTTTCTTGAGCCATACATTAATATACACTTCGTTTACTTATCAATGCTATGAAGTCTCAAATAGCGTTTAGTCAAATATTAAAAAAGAAAAAAAAAATATATATATATTGCAAATAGTTTTAATCAACTCTTTAACAAAGCGAGATTTCTAGGCTTTCAAATGAAAAAAGGTTGCGCTAAGTGGCGAACCTTATAAGCCTCTTGCGCGTCATGTATAGGTCGAGTTTGTTTGGTTATTTCATACACGAAGAAATATGGACATGGTATTAGACGCCAGCATGAGTTATGCCAAATGTCCGTGCGAGATCAATGTTTCAAATCAAATGGTCGTTAGTTGAAGTACCTTTCAAACCAAATGTGTACTTTACATATGCAAGGTAAAAAATGTGTAGTTCAAATGCGTGTGTAAGTTTGTCTTGAGAAAAACACTTCAAAACTAAAGAACATATTGCAGAATGCATACTTGTGGTGCTGTCTAATTGTCTATATACGTAAAAGAAGATATGAAATAATGTGATAGCTTGGCTACAATATTTGTAGTCAATTGACTGCAATATTTCATAAAAAAAATGCACAAGAAATGAATTAGAGACTCAAAAAAATGACTCACGGACTCACAAAAAGACTCAAGAGCCCATAATTTGTAAAATTGTAGCACAAACTTGTAACCAATTGATTATAAAAAACTATAACTAATATATTCCCATAAAATAACACAAAGATAAAAACTACAAAGAGGCATGTATGCAATCATGCTAAATCATCGGATGCTGGTCCCGATCATCATGATTTGCTATCATGCTCAACACTAACACAAACACCTATAAACGGCTAAATTTGTTTATTACTCGTATAAAGTATCAACTATAGTATTTTTTTTTTTTCAAATAGTATAATTGATAGTACAATTTTATCTAGTTTAGTAAAAGTAGCAACCTTTTTCATGCTGTATGTAATATCAGTTTTATAATTTTATTAGCGTAAGTTAATCTTGTATTAATGCACATGAATCATGATGGTTAAATTTGATAAGTGACTAGCTTGTGTAATCTTTCGTCCCAAAAAATAATAAAATAAATAAATAAATAAATAATGTGTAATGGTTTTAGTCACATAGAGCCAATAAAACTCATTCACCAAATCAAATAACATATCTTACAATCATGATGAATCATATCGAAACTTCGAATTCATGCAAACATGGCTACTACTATTAAACAATATAGTTTCGTATGATTACATCGTTACAGCGGCGGTGATTAGCATGTGCAAGTGTGACAGCTACACCCACAAGGTCATCATTTCTCTCATTTAGTTTTTGACAATTTTTTTTTTTTTTTTTTTTTTTTTTTAGCCTTTTTTAATATGTGAGGGAGCCTACGATTTAGTATATGTCCATTAATATTTATACATGTCTAAGTACATTATTTTTAAATTTTCCAGAATAGTTAACCTTTTTGTGATTCAAGGAGCCTTATTTGTAGTTTCGCACCGGGCCGGCCAAATCAATGGGACAGCCCTATGTACGCATTAAGATCTATGTATAAATAAAATATTTTAATATGTATATGTATATTTTTTATCAACTTGATTTTATCATGAGATAGTAAGCTTCAACCGATAGTACATTGGAAGCATGCACACACAACCTTTTTGCTCGTTATCAAGAACAGATCGCATATTCTATCTTATATTGATTTGATAATATTTAGTAACGTAGGACCATTCATATGTTAAGTTGCATATAAATATAAAACTAAAACTAGATTGTTTCTCTTAAAAGGAATTATCTTTTGCTTGCTTGAAAATCTAATTTAGCTCAAATGTTTAATTACCGGCCATCAATGTATCACATTGACGTGTCTGTTAGATGACTAGATTAGAGCCTCAGCCTAGTTAACTCTTTATGGTTTGAGAGGTATGACCGAAATAGTGTGTTAGTAGTTTTTTTTAGTACAGATAAACGGTGGTAATTAGGGTTTGACGGGGTAATATTGAGGTGGCGATTCAAAGTAGCTGACAAGGTCCGAGGATGAGACCTAAAGGCTCATATATCATGTCAATGAAAACCCCGTAAGTGTATTGCTATTAGCCTAACTATATATAGAGTACACATAACATGAAACCCTAATTGAGCCAAATTAAACCACAATCAGGCTTTGCCATATTAATTGTCTAATAGTGTCTTGATACAAAGATACCACACTACTTGTATGATGGTCCGTGTATGGAGGTATTCTGCATACCATCAAACAAAAGAAGTGAAAGCTATGTGTGTGTGTATGTTGTGGGTTATATGTAAAGTGACGTATAAAGAAGATAATAACTACTAACTACTACGAGTGATAAGTGTGAATGCTGATGTAACATTTATGCTTTTGATAACCAATACATTTAACCTCAGAATTTTATAATTTAAACATAATATTACATGATAGTTCAAATATGATTATTGTTGCTATATATTATTAGCATCATGTTAATATAACATGTTTCAAGAACAATTTATGCATTTCATTTTTATATATGGGAAAATGATGCCTGCAGTTGGGGGGCAGGCAATTGCCTGCTTCTCTTTGTAAAAAAGGGTGGGGACAGGGGGAAAATGTGTATCAGTCACTTACCGGAGGGGCTAAATTGTACATTTTTCAAACTTTTTACAAAGGGGAAGGCAGGCAATTCCCCTGCCCCCCAACTGCAGGTATGTTTCAAGAACAATTTATGCATTTCATTTTTATATATGTGTTTTTCTAACTTGTGTTTCAAGGTAATAGGATAAAAGGGTGTTTACTAAATTAAGTGGTTATATATACAAGTCTATATTAGCCTATTTGAGAGAGACAAGCTTTAATATCCCCCCTAATTAAGAGTCATTAAAGGTTTTGGGCCCACTTTTCTCTCTATTAAGAGCACTTGGTATCTTGACATCAGGTTATGTCATAACTCAGCGCCACGTCAGTTTTAACATTTTAACATTAACTCACAAAAAACACCCCTTACCATAACTCAACTATAACTCAATATGTTGGGCCCCACCTTTTTTTTAAATAATAAAATTTACAAATTCAACCCTAAACTAATACTTCATTTAATAAACAACCTATCACTTTATTAATAACCATGAAAACATTACATAAACATTATAAAATACAATACGAAATACGATACGCTACAAAATACGATACGAAAAAAAACATACGAATTAAAATACACTACGATACTAGCTACATAAACCTATCTTAATCTGAGTACTCCGCGCATGCATAATTATATGAAGGAGACCTATACCCAGGAAATTCCTCAATGAACGCCACCCGTTTTGCTTCCTCTTTCCTGAGTTTCTCATCCCACTCTTGTTGTTGCCTTGTTTGCTCTGCTTCAAATTCTCTTAAGGCCTGTTCGTCACACATCATTTGATAATGCTGGCTCGCAGTTAAGCCATGCTCATCAACTGGCTCATCTTCATAACCCGTGAACGGGGGAAACTATTGTTGCTCAATAAATCTAGGTGCATCAAATGAAGTTGATGCACCTAGCCCAAGTTGAGTCAATTGTTGTGATACTGAACCAACAATTTTGTTTTCCTTATAGCTCCAACGAATTTTGTTGCTGATGTTGGCTTTTATCTTTGAAACACGCCCCCACAACGTGTCACTAATGGCATCGTCTTTCTTGGCTTCATCGCTCAAAAATTGGTCAATCACAACTTGTCTTTCCGCAGAAATGTCTTTACATTTCGCGTACCGTTGTCTCAACCATTCTTTCTTTGCTTTTGCAAGCTGAAACTGATTAATAACGTCGATAATATCCTTTTGTCGAGCCGCATCGTCTTTATCGCATTATTTTTGAATATACACTTACATTTTTTCGACGGAATGTAGGAGACGACAAACCATAAGGGCCGTTTGTGTATTTTTTTTATTTTATTTTTTTTATTAATAGTGTATAGAAAGTGTGTAAAACTAACATGTAAACGTTGGTATTTATAGAAGCTTTTGAATTCAAATTGAAACTAGCTGTTAAAGGGCGATTGTGTAAATTTTTTAACCTAAACTAGCCGTTATAATAACCAAGTGTTTTTTTTTTTTTTTTTTTTTTTTTTTTTTTAATTCAAAATGTTCTAGCCGTTGAGGGGTATGTATGTAATTTATTTATTTATTTATTTTTATTTATTTATTTATTTTT
The DNA here is from genome assembly GCA_021014915.2 of Artemisia tridentata subsp. tridentata. Taxonomy (NCBI): domain Eukaryota; kingdom Viridiplantae; phylum Streptophyta; class Magnoliopsida; order Asterales; family Asteraceae; genus Artemisia; species Artemisia tridentata. Next base: position 151,283,532 of record CP139507.1, on the reverse strand, counting down.
TTGAAATCAACCTTAACGTTGCGTTGCCAAGGCAATGCTTGGGCCAACGCATGCCAGTAACGCAAACACATGATATCATAACTCAAGCATAACGCAAGGCAGCGCTTGTCTACGTCAACCTTAACGCAAGCCTTGCGTTATGATACCGAAGGCTCTAAGAAAAAAGTAAATACTCTCTAAGAAGCATTAAATGCTTTCAGATTTTTCTTGAAAGACTAAAATTGGAGAGATATAAATGACAAGAGCCCACAAAAAAAGACAAATTTTATTTGAAAAGTGACAGTGGCTTTACAAAACCAAAGTAGTCTTTCAAAAATAATCTGAAAGCATTTAATGCTTCTTATCATATGCTCTTGGAGCACAAGTTAGAAAACCTTTTATACATGTACATGAGCCACACTTTAATTTTTTTCTATTAAAAAAGTTGCACAAAATTATTGGATGGGAAAGATGTATGAAAATAATAAAAGAAATAGTCAAACGAGTGTAGTATCAGTTACAATTGCACTACCAATTCCAACCCAATAATCAAAAAAGACTTGATCAATGGGGATCCATAACTTCAACGACTGACCATCACGATCAAATTTTCATTCGCCAATGTAGTCAAAGCAAATGACTTTATTATCAAATACTACAATTCTAAAATGGTGTACATACTACTAAAATATGATACCAATACTAAATTATAATGTGCTTGTTTGAATGTTTGACACGAAGTTTATAAGACTTTAATGTTTGGCAAAAGCTTGTGGATGGTATCTTAAAAACAACTAGAGCTTTTGAAATTTTAATTGCAAAAATATTCTTGTGAGTTTACATTGTGGAACAATTTGTTTGTTATTATTATTATTATTTTAGCTCCGACTAGTTTTACCACACATACATTGGGTATGTTTGGCAAAACTAGCTGTATGCTGTAAGCTGTAAACTGCAAAGCTGTTAACATGAGATACAAGCTGTATCTTTTTTTCAATAAAAGTGTTTGGTAAGTTAGCTGTTAAATGTAATGATAAGATGTAAAATGACATATTTATAATTGTTAACAAATATTTAGAGGGTATATCATTAATTTAATGTTTTAACAGCTCTAAGATATTTAAAAAGCTTCATGAATCAGCTTTTCATTTAGGAGCTATTTGTTTGAAATAAAAGCTTGAAGTTAATGTATCCAAACGGAGCTATTTATTTTAGAGGAAATTATTTTTGTAACAAAAAGCTAACAGCTCCTCAAAAAACTCCTACCAAACAGGCCCCTTATGTAGTAAAGGTAAAAATATTTAATGTATTGGGCCTGTTTGGCAAGAGCTTTTTGGGGAGCTGTTAGCTTTTTGTTACAAAAATAATCTCCTCTAAAATAAGTAGCTCCGTTTGGATACATCAACTTCAAGCTTTTATTTTAAACAAATAGCTCATAAATGAAAAGCTGATTCATGAAGCTTTTTAAACATCTTGGAGCTGTTAAAACTTTAAATTACTGATATACCCTCCAAACATTTGTTTACAATTATAAATATGTCCTTTTATGTCACTTTACATCCTATAATTACATTTGACATCTAACTTACCAAACACTTTTATTGAAAAAAAGATACAGCTTGTAGCTCATGTTAACAGTTTTGCAGTTTATAGCTTACAGCTTACAGTTAACAGCTTATAGTATACAGCTAGTTTTACCAAACATACCCATTATCTAGTAAAAAGAGGAGAACGATCCGCATCATAGATTTGAAGATTAGATATGAAACAAAAATTACGAAATGAAAAAGAGAATGTGTTAAACATGTATGAAACTCAAATATTTAGAAGTTTTTGTGATACGTATAGAGGTATCAATAAATCAAAAGACGCACAATTTGGTCGATTTGTTGAAAATACTGCCTATTGCCGGCCTAGTGATTTATTTAGATTGGTTAGAGTCAAAATTTCATCAATATTATTAATTAGAGAGTCATGGACCATGCTTAATCTCAAAATTGGTCAAAAATTCACAATTTTAGAAATTTGGAGAAAGGTAAGATTCAAAAAGAAAACCTTTTAGACTAAATGAAATGGTGACACTTGTAGAACCTTTTAGATGAATGATACCACCAAAAACATACTCCATAAATCAATTAAATTAACACACACAAACATGCTCACACAAGTTTATCGAAAACTCAACCGATTCGTCCCTTTTCTTGGTCTAGAATGCGCCCCATGTGAGGGGGTGTAATGGGTGCCGACGCATCATCCATGTTGGTCCACCGGAAACTCAACCAACCATTATACCCAATCTTAGAGAACGATGCAAGAAGCACGTCTTCCACGGTGTATGGGGGAGGTTGAGACCCCTATCTAAAAGGACCTCCGGCCTTGCAAGGGGTGAGGATCGAACCTTTAACCTCTATCTCCAGAGGCAAAGATGTTAACCACTTGATCCAACCTTACTCTTCGTTAATTACTAATTGATTACCAATATTGCTATTGTTGCCAAACATATCATGCTCATCTCTATCTCTACTTAGTATGGCAATGGGTCGGACGCAACCCATTATAATATCCACATCCATACCCGCCCATTACTCGTTGGATACTTGGTTAATATTATCCATCAGTTTTTCGGGTTTCCCCACGAGTATCGGTTATCCCAAATTAAATATTCTATGCACAAAATGGCGGGTTTCAAGATTAAGTCACACAGAAACCATCGACAAAACAAAGCAAAACACGCTAATACATTCAATTTTTTTATAAGTTAAAGAAAACGAATATCGTATCAAACGATCTAACACGTTTGAATAATTCATGTACAATTTCAAATGTGTTAGATAATAGAGATACTTATTTAAAAAATAGAGTAAACTCCAAAAAAAATGTCCATGAGGTTTCCTCAATTCACAAGTTATGCCACCGAAACTTTTTTTAGTTTTTTTTTCAAATTATCCCATTCTTGTTTACTTTTGGCTGCAAATTGTGTCCATTAACCGGTCAATGCCCTGCAAAATGACTAATATACCCTCGTCTTTTTTTCCTTTTGATTTTCTGTGTAAATTTATATTTAATTTTAATACAAAATAAAGAATACCAAGAACAACAAACCCATAACTTTAAAAAAAAACCCAAATCCTCAAGAACATAAACACACAAAATGATTGATAAATACACTCAAGAACACCACTTCAAAACTCAATCAATCAAGAACATCACTAAAAAACTATTAAATTATCAAGAACAAACATACCACAACCTATGACTAATCTGTCTCATCCATTATCCTAACTCAATCCGTCACATTGTCAACAATAACACATCGAACATCAAACCCATCTCTATATCTAACAACAAGACTCAAATCAATGAAAACAAAAAGATCTCAGAGTGTTTTATTAATGTCAAACGATCTTTAAAAGATCTTACAAGCACAATCTTCACAGAACAGCACCAATCAGCGAACCAGAAAGATGTTATGCTTTATTGGGTTAAGATAATTCACCACGAAAATAAGCTCGATATGTTGGTCGACAAGGATCTGAAAATGAATTATGATATAATAGAGCTTGAGGAAATGGTTCAAGTGGCGTTGTTGTGTACACATTATCAACCGAACCAAAGGCCTAAGATGTCCGAAGTGGTTCGGATGTTGGAAGGCAACCGACAGAGAAATGGGAAGCATCTCAAAGAGCAGATTCTAATAGAGGAAGAGCTAATGAGTTCTTGTCTTTAGAGCGATATTCTGATCCTATGGACGACTCTTCCTTGCTTGGACAAGCAATGGAGCTATCAGGACCTGGTGATACATCACAAAGATAACAAATAAAGTGGCAGAAAAGGGGTTGATTTCTGAATGTACATAACCAATATTGAAATTCATAAGCTCATGTTTATTGTATGGTTGGTTTCGACTTCCGAGTATTAATGTTGTAAGACACAACTTGTGTAAAATTTTGTTCTCTTTCGAATATGGCGAGAACCATTTTATAAAATGTTAAAGTGATATCAAGTAACTAGAACAAGATAACCTCAGTTGTGATCCGGGGGACATATTTAGATGTGCTTATGCGGTTTGAATTTTAATAAACATATAGAAAATAACCAAATGTTAATAGGAAATAACCAGATGTTATTTTACAGGTAAACTGATTCTGAAGACGTATTTGGATTTGGTTTTTTTTTTAGGATATGGGTTTGTTGTTTTTGGTGTTCTTTATTTTGTATTAAAATTAAATATAAATTCAATAGAAAATCAAAAGGGAAAGAAGACGAGGGTATATTAGTCATTTTGCAGGCCATTGACCGGTCAAGGGACTCAATTTGCAGCCAAAAGTGAACAATGGCATAATTTGTAAAAAAAAAAGTTTCGGTGTCATATCTTGCGAATTGAGGACATCTAAGGGACATTTTTTGAAGTTTACTCTAAAAAATATAATGGAAGAAATTATATAATACATATATATGATTAATTATTGATGACGTATAGTCTACACCCGGGTCACGAACCCGGTTAGTAAATAATACTAACAATTAAGCCCACCACGCTTGGGCCGCAACTGGACTACCAGTTATGCGGCTTGGGTCGACAAGGCCCAAGCCCAAAGTTATTTCCGGATTATATATAGAATATCTCCTAAATAAAGAAGATATATACTATATACCCGATGTCGGCTAACACGCCGAAGAGTAGGGAACACGAAACCCACTAGGGTTTCATGCATATATAAAGGGCGCCCAAGCCCTCGGTAAAAGGTACGATCTTCAATAAACCCTAACCCGTTATAAAACCCTACATTCGATTACTTACTCTCACGCCGGAGGATAATCGGGGGAGACAATCCCTCGATAAGCCTAACGGTGTTTGTTCTTTTTCTTAGTGCGCAGGTCTCATCAAGCATTAAGATTCGAATTGGTACGAGAATAGAAGCCCTATCAAGGAACGCCCAACTTTTGTATCAACAAGTGGCGCCATCCGTGGGACCCTACACTAAGAATTTTACCGAAAACTAGAATGACGAAACACGGGAGTCACAAGAGTCCGCATGGGAAGAAGGCGCAGGATGACCCACTAGGGAAGAAGCACCAAACGGATGCGCCCCCTAAGCAGACCCCTGGAACAACCAGTGTGCCTAAAAGCTTAGGAGTGTATTCAGATCAGGTCTTCCCTGCAGTGGAATCGCTTACCAAAACTACCCCCGCTATTACGACAAGTACTAGCGCGGTAGACTTGGAGCGCACTCCTTTCACCATGCCAGAGGTGAACTTCACTGAACCTCCCAATGCGCCTATCCGAAACAAGGATCCTGCCTTGGAAACGGACTCCATCGCGCTTGAAGGAGTCACTTCCGAATTAGCGCCAAGCGACTTTGTATCCCAAAACTACGAAGCCTTGACTGCGCTCATGCGAGAGGAGGCAAAGAAGAGGTCAAGCCAAAGTCTGCACGGCAGACTCAACTTTGACCCTAATCCTGACGCATCCCCACCGCGCTACCGAAAGGAAGGACGCGAGAGGGATAGCCGTAAACAACCAGTGTTCGCCAGGATTGGAAGGAAGGTTGTGGATGATGAAGCAGCCGATCTTCAACATCTGGAGGAACCTGAAGAAAGTGAGCGGCGCGCCAATGTCCACGCTAGGCTTGGCAAGCGCAAAATCCAAGATAGGCTTGGGCGACGATGCTCCCCAAGTGAAAGCCCCTCAAGCTCTAACTCTGAGGATAGTCGGCGCAAGCGCCACAGAGGAACAACCTCAGACTCTGATGATAGTCGACGCAAGCGTCACAAAAGAGTCCGCTCATCTTCAAGAGATTCCTCGGACAGCGAGACTGGACACTGGAAATCAAGAGGAAAATACCGCGACCAGGAAGACGAAGACATGTCTCTTCCCTGGCGTCGCCAAAAGGTTGATGCGTTCACGAGGCGCATCAGTGACTTTTCTGAGAATAAGAAAAGGCGCATGCCTGCTAATGTCAAAACATATGATGGGACAGGTGATCCTGATGATCACCTAAAAATTTTCGAATCAGCAGCTACTATCGAAAATTGGCCGCAACCTGTGTGGTGCCATATGTTCAACTCCACATTAGTAGGGAATGCGCGCAACTGGTTTAGTAAGCTTCCACGCAGAAGCATTGATGGGTTTGAAGAGTTGCGCAGAGCGTTTCGCTTAAACTTCACTCAAAGGAAGAAGTGTGCTAAAAACCCTGTCGAACTCGCTAGGGTTAAACAGCGACAAGGGGAATCCACAAGCGCTTTCATGGAACGCTTCAAGGATGAGTGCATGAAAGTCAAGGCGTGTCCGGAGATATTAAAAATATCGGGTTTTATGAATGCAATCAATAACCCAGATCTGATAAAAAAGCTAAATGATAAGGTTCCCCTAACCTTTGATGAGCTCATGAAGCGCACGAGGTCTTTCGTCCAAGGAGAAGAAGCCGCTGCGGATAGCAAAAAAGGCTATTCGAATCATAGACCACAAGAGGAGTCAAGGAGACAATCCAATGACCAGGGTGGCAGTCGTAACAGCCGCAGCAGAGGCTATCGCAACCAAGGGAGTGGAAGAGACAATGATAGATACACACCCCTCACAAAAACCCCAAGGGAGATATTTGTGACGGAGGGCGCAAACTTCCCGAAACCTCCACCAATCCGCACCCCAGAGGATAAGCGCATAGGGAATGGTTATTGCGAATACCATGGACAGAAAGGCCACACAACTAACGACTGCGTCCAACTGCGCCAATTGATTGACAAATTGGTAAAGGAAGGAAAGATGGACCATCTCGTAAAAAACATCAGAGAAGGGAAAGACAAATCAAAGCCAGGAGCCAAGAAAGAGACACCAAAAGAAAAGGCGGATATCATCTACATGATACAGCCATGGCCTCGCGCGACAAGACAGAAAGTTAGTCAGCGCTTTTCTAAGGAAAACGAAATTTCTTTCCCCTCCCTGACTGCGAACAACGCAGTAGTGGATCCACTCACCATTGAAATACATACGGGGGGTCACGACATCCGTCGCATGTATATAGATGGAGGTGCATCCGCTGATATCATATATGAACACTGTTTCAAGAAGCTGCGACCTGAGATACAGAGTCAGCTGACCCCAGCCACAACGCCGCTCACAGGCTTCACAGGGGAGAAGATATGGCCCACGGGGCAATTACGTCTATTTGTAGAAGTTGGTGACAAACCACACTCTACAACTACCTGGATGAACTTCATGGTAATCAGATCCCCCTCCCCGTATAACGGTATTATTGGGAGACCTGGAATATCATCCATCCGCGCCGTGCCATCCACAGCGCACGGGATGCTCAAGTTCCCAGTGGAAGGAGGTATTGTCACCCTTTACAATACCACCACACCACCCAAAGAATGCAACGCAGTGACAAGTGACGTAGGCGTTGTTCCAGAACAGCGCGCAATCAAAGTCCCAAACCTAACGGTCGCCATACACCCTGAATACCCGGATCAACAGGTATCTATTGGCGGGTCTCTGTCTGACAAAGGCAAATCAGCTATATGCGTACTCTTACAAAATAATTTGGATATTTTTGCATGGGAGCCTAAGCATATGACAGGAGTGCCACGCTCCATCACGGAACATAAGCTACAAATCCGACAAGGATATCCTCCAATACGACAGAAAAAGCGCGGACAAGCTCCAGACCGCGCAAAAGCCATCCTGGAAGAAGTGCATAAACTAGTAGACGCAGGCATCATGCGTGAAGTCTACTACCACGACTGGCTCTCTAACCCAGTAATGGTAAAGAAGAGCGATGGCAGTTGGAGGATGTGCGTAGACTTTACAGATCTCAATAAAGCATGTCCACAGGACTGCTACCCGCTACCGGAAATAGATTGGAAAATTGAGTCTCTATGTGGATATCCCTTCAAATGCTTCCTGGACGCATACAAGGGATACCACCAAATTCAAATGGCGGAGGAAGACGAAGAAAAGACGGCCTTCCACACAAGTCAAGGGGTCTACTGCTACACAAAGATGCCCTTCGGCCTAAAGAACGCAGGAGCAACATACCAAAGATTGGTGGACACTGCGTTCGAGAAGCAAGTGGGACGCAACTTGGAAGTATACGTCGATGATCTCGTCATCAAAAGCCATACAAAGGATGAGCTGGTGCGCGACATGGAGGAAACGTTCAAAACACTCAGGAGAATCAACATGAAATTGAACCCCAAGAAGTGTACGTTTGGCGCTACGGAAGGCATGTTTCTCGGGTATTTGATAGAACCCGATGGGATCAAGCCTTGCCCAGAGAAGACTCAAGCAGTCATTGACCTCCCCTCACCGCGCACACTAAAAGAAGTTCAGTCACTAAACGGCAAGCTAGCCGGACTGAACCGATTCTTATCCAAATCAGCAGACAAGTCACTTCCCCTGTTCAAGACACTCAAGAAGTGCACCAAAAAGGGAGACTTCAGGTGGACTGCGGAGGCAGAAGAAGCCTTCCAACAGCTCAAACAACACATAGCAGCGCTCCCAAAGCTTGTTGCACCCCGACCAGGGGAAGAGCTGATCATGTACCTATCTGCGACCCAAGGAGCAGTCAGCGCCGTCCTACTGACAGATAGGAATTCCGTCCAAACACCCATCTATTTTGTTAGTAAGGCGTTGAAGAAAACGGAGATTAACTACACTGCAATGGAGAAACTGGTCCTAGCCTTAGTGTTTGCGGCGAAAAGACTGCGCAGGTACTTCCAGGCGCATCCAATCGCTGTTATCACAGACCAACCCATCAAACAGGTTATATCGAAACCCGACGCATCGGGACGCCTACAAAAATTGAGTGTGTTACTGGGCGAACACAACATATCATACAGACCGCGCACTGCAATTAAGGGGCAGATATTGGCCGACTTCATCATTGAGAAGCCGGATACAGACACTCCACCTGCGACAAGCAAGGAGGAACTTCAAGAACCATGGGTCCTATTTACTGATGGATCCTCATGCGCAGATGGATCAGGAGGTGGCCTTATTCTCACCAACCCGGAAGGAGTTGAATTCACCTACGCACTACGTTTTGAATTCACAGCCACGAACAACGAGGCAGAATATGAAGCACTCCTAGCTGGGTTACGCATCGCAACACAAATGGGTGCACGCAACCTAGAAGTAAACGTCGATTCGCGGCTAGTGGCTAACCACGTGTCAGGAGAATATATAGCAAAGGAGGAACACATGATCCAATACCTCGAAAAGACCAAATCTCTGATCCAGAACTTCGATAGGTTTGTCATCAAGCAGGTTCCCAGGAGTGAAAATAGGAAAGCAGATGCGCTGAGCAAGATTGCATCCACCAGTTTTGCGCATCTATCAAAACAAGTTTTGGTGGAAACCTTGAAAAACAAGTCAATCACAGAAATGGAAATATCCACGGTGATAGAAGAGGAAAATCCTACGTGGATGACACCGATCATTGACTTCATCAACAAGGGTATACTTCCCCAAGAACAGAAGGAAGCTCGAAGAATCCGACGCACGGCGCAGCGATTCGAGCTCAGAGACAACGTCTTATATAGACGCTCATTCCTACAACCATGGCTTAGATGTGTTGGACCTCTCCAGGCAGACTATGTACTTCGAGAGATCCACGCAGGCTCATGCAGCATGCACTCAGGACCACGGTCCATTGTAGCGCGCGCCCTAAGGTCTGGATACTATTGGCCAACTATGCACCGCGACGCACGTGACTTGGTACGGAAGTGCAACGATTGCCAAGTTCACAGACCTATTCCGCGCCGACCACAACATGAACTAACACCTATTACATCGCCATGGCCCTTCTACAAATGGGGTATCGATATCGCTGGACCTTTCCCTATTGCCGCAGGAGGATTGAAATTCCTCATTGTGGCAATAGATTACTTTACTAAGTGGATCGAAGCAAAGGCAGTAGCGACTATAACAGGTAACCAGGTGAAACGATTCGTGTGGGACAACATAGTATGTCGCTTTGGATTACCTGGAGAAATTATCTCGGATAACGGAAAACAATTCCGTGATAACCCGTTTAAAGATTGGTGCGAACAGCTGAACATCACGCAACACTTTGCATCAGTAACTCATCCACAAACCAATGGTCTGGTTGAGCGTGCAAATAGAAGCCTAGGCGAAGGAATCAAAGCGCGCCTGGACAGACACAAAGGTAGATGGGTAGAAGAACTATCACATGTTCTCTGGGCGCACCGAACAACCATCAAGGTTAGCAACGGGGACACCCCCTTCTCTTTGGTCTATGGGACAGAAGCTGTTATACCAGCTGAAATTGGAATGCCAACCATCCGTACTGCGGAAGTTAACGTCGCAACCAATGACGATGAGCGGCGCATAGACTTAGATCTATTAGAAGAGCGACGTGAACGCGCAGCAATACGCGAAGAGAAAGCCAAGTCGAGAATGAAAAAATACTATGATACCAAAGTGCGCAGTACCTCATTCAGACCAGGCGACTTCGTATTCCGCGAAAACGACTCAAGCCGCGCAGAGGACACTGGAAAGCTAGGACCAAAGTGGGAAGGACCTTACGAGGTCATAGAAGCACTTGGCAATGGAGCGTACAAGCTACGCGACAAGGACGGAAATGAGCTACAGCGAACATGGAACGTCCGCAACCTTAAACGGTGCTATCTTTGAAGAAGGCTACGGCCCAACATGGACACTCATGCGCTTTAGAAAGTGCCCTCAATAAAGATCCATGTAATTTTATTTTTATTATCTAGATAAACATTCTTTTTCAAAACTTGCAAGTATTAATAAAACGTTATGGTTTCTAGCTAACTCCATAACACATTTAACTTTATTGTTTGCATCTTTTATTATCATGTTTCAATATTGTTATACTCTTGCCTACATGGCGTGCATGCACACACTAAGACCCACGATGGCAGAAAGGATGAGTTAACCTAATAAACAACTCGTTGAGTAAGAGGGTTGCAAACCCATCAACATTGGATCACGAATCCTTGTTAAACACCTTGCGCTCAAGACGTTGGCGCAAGTTCCTTCCGCACCCCACGACGGATGCGCAAAAGGGCACACTGTGCGCGTTTAACAACTCAGGAAATCAAGACTCTTGATTCCTTAAAGTACAATACGACAAGTAAACTTACAAAAATACATAGACGACTATGATTAAGTTGGAAAAATTCAACACACGACTACGGTCCTTAAGGAAATTCATACACGATTATGACCCTTATTTTCTAAATACGCTTAAACACTTAAAGTTATCTTCATGCAAGGATACATAAGTCATATAAGAACTACGAGTTCAAAAAGCATAAGTATTGAGAAGCTATAGAAACACTAAGTACAAAAGCAACTTTTTTATTCATAGAATACAGTTCTACAAAAAAGACTTGTACAAAAGAGCTAAATACTATATGTACGCCTTAACTGGCTGGAACCCCCGCTCAAAGCCGCTTCCTTTGCATCCGCGAGCCTCTTCAACAACTCCGCATCATCAAGGGAAACAGTGGCCACGCAGACGGGCACACCATCGGATCTAGGCTGATGCGCAGCGCCTATGCCGCACAGAATGGCCTTTCCTTTCTCGCCTTTCTTTCGTGCGACCCTGGAAACATGCGCATTTAGCGACCTTTGCAAAGAAATCTCTTTCTCAAGACGGAAAGGATTCAGAATGTCACGAGGCTGAGCAAAAATGGGTACCTTCAACTGCGCCACATCAGGCTTCAGGTAGAAGTCCACCTGCTGATCTGCACCATCCTGCAGATGCCTAGGAAGAGTGAGCCCCGCCATAATCACGCTGATCGGCTGGTCCTGATCACGCTCCAAGAGAGCGATGTGCGGAAGCTCAAGCTTCTTTAGCTCCTCCATGGCAGCAACAAGCTCAGCATGGGCATCCGCCTTATACCCAGGCACTTCAGTAAGCGGCACGGTCAGCAACTTGGCCTCCGCAAGCTTGTCTGCAGCCGAGGTCTCACCGTGCGCAATAGCGCAATTCACAACCTTCCCAAAGGATGCGGTGACCTCAGGATGCTCCAGCGTGCACATGGCAGCCAAGCGAAGACCATGGCTGATCAACCACCTACAAAATAACACAAGTGTTAAAGAAAGAAGGTCCAACATATATACAAGTTATAACGAAGTAAATTAGCACATACCTGCGCTCAGCCACAGACTGAACAAGATGGGGGTACAGCTCCTCATCGTACTCAATGCTGAGCTGGCGGAGCTTCTCCTCTTGCGTCTTCAAGGCAAGCTCAATGCGGCTGCGGAACTCTTCAATATTGGCAAAGTGCTTGCTCCTATTCTGTTCCAAGTACTTCAGCGCCCACAACGAGTTACGCCTCTGACGGTCTGCAAAAGCGCGCTCCCGCTCCAACTCAGCCATCACCATGACCTTCTCCTCACCCATTTTTCGCGCAGACGCCTCCGCGCACTCCAGTTTAGCCTTGGAGCTCAGCTGCTCAGCTTTAGAGATTGCTAACTCAGCCTGCACAGACGCTAATTGCGCCCGCAGTCTGGAAACTTCATCAGACTGGTACACCCTGGCTTGCGAAACCAGCTCAGACTGGCGCACAGCTATGGAGGCCAGCTCCTCCATCGCGGAGTCAAAAGGACTTAACTCCACTGCAATGTCCTTCGATGCAGACGCCTCAAGGGGACTCTCCTTGGGTGGCGCACTCTCATCAACAACACCAGCAGGCTGTTCACTGTACGAAAAATCAAGAAACAAGATCAGCATACGGAAAACAGTCAAGCATATACCAAATCCTAAGGGATTATTAAAAACTACTTACATGGGGGGAGGAGTCGAGGACACGTTTTTCTCCTTCTCAGCCTCAGTTGAGGACACGTCCTTCTTCTTCTCAGTTTCAGTCGTGGACGCACCTCCACCAGACTTCTCAGCTTCCACACTGAAGACACGAAGCAACACGGTTAGAATAAAATACAACTTGACAAAAGTTTATAACTAACAATTCAGATACTTACTCCATCTGCACCTGATGAACTCAAATAAGTACATTTTATTACTATCATTTATCCTATTAATTTGACTTGTTTTACTATATTATGTATGAGGATTGATACTTAATCGTTTACTTTTGTAATTCTCAGGTAAAAACAAGCATTTGGTGAAACTTGGCGATTTTGGACTAATAATGGAGCAAAACGTACATAAAGTGGAAGTCTACTGACATGGACAAGATCAAGTCAATTCTGCTCCAGATGCGCCGCATCTCACTATCAACATGCGCCGCATCTCTATCAAGATATCACCAGATACGATCCAAGATACAAGAGGACATGCGCCGCATCTAATAAAGAGTTACGCCGCATCTTCTGGCGGTGTACGAATATTCCTGAATATTATAATCTTGGACCCCACGCGAAGTTAAGTACATGCGCCGCATCTACTTAAGTAGATGCGCCGCATCTTCCCTCAGACACAAACTATAAATACCCCGTAGACCAGACGAGTTCAAGAGATTCGGAAACCCTAAAACCTAAAGACCGAACAGAAGAGAAGGACGAATTCAGTCAAGAGGCAGCACAAGACACACCCAAATCGAAGATACAAGAGCTGTAAGAAGGTGCTGCATGTATTTAATTCATTAAGTAGTTTTGTTTTATTGTTTTAGCAAACTTTAATTCATCAGGATTGGTGGCTTGTGTAATGTGACAACGGAAAGATTGCACTCCCTTTAATACTTGCTTTCCCATCAATTAAAGTTTATATGTTGATGTCTTTGGTTACTACTTATTAGTGCATTGACCACCTCTGTGTTTATTAGTGGCTTGCGGGCACCCGACTGCGGGACAAGGTGTGGCTCCCACGGTTGTTTCTAAATTGATCACTTAGGAATAACTTTTAGACATAAGTCGTCATTAAGGGTTTACTCGCCGATGAGAATAGGACCAACGAGAAAGGGTTAATTACATACACTTCATATAAAGCTATCAATAAAACAAGTGACAAACTACTTAATCATAAGGACAGCCCTCTTATTGTCTCAAGTATCTATCTGTGTACGTGTGTGCTACTTGCTGATTCGTGCCTATATGTTTATTTTATTATTTAATTGCAAACAAAACTGTGCCAGTCTCTCAGGCTGAAACCCCCTTGCGTTAGGATATTAAAATACTGATTAGATTAACGAGATTATACGTTCCACTCTTAGTGATCGACACTCTACTTACCATTATCTTCATACTGACCGGGTACACTGCTCGTTAAGTGTGTGTGTTATTGATAAGTCGGCTAAATATAAATTTAAAACTTGAGTAGGCATTAAAACTGCTAAACCGCAACGACACATCACGCGCATCAAGTTTTTGGCGCCGCTGCCGGGGAGTGAATTGTTATTTTCTGTTAATTTGATTAGTATTTTAATTAGGTTATTTTTTATTTTTATTAGATTAATTGCATCATTGTACTATTTTGCATATTTGTTGTATTGTGTGTTATTTGTTTGCTTTTGTTTTTATTTTTGTGTGTTTTATTTTTGTTTGTGTGTTTAATTTTTTGTTTTTATTTTTCGTATTTTTCTGTTCTGCTATCGTTGTACTGTGCTAAATCAAACGATACGGCGCATCTGATCTCTCAGATACGGCGTATTGCGTTTAATTTTTTTTATATACAACGCGTTTAATTAATTCGATACGACGCATCTTTTCCCCAAGATACGGCGTATCTGTTTTTAACAAGAAAATTTTTTCTAAGCGATAAAGTAATACGACGCATCTGCTTTTGTAGATACGGCGTATCTGTTTTGATAAAAAATTTTTTTAAACGTTAAACGCCATACGACGCATCTGCTTTCGCAGATACGGCGTATCTATTATTTTAATTAAAAACAGTTTGCGAATTATTAAACAAATACGGCGTATCGATTTCCATCGATACGGCGCATCTTACTGAATCGAAAAATCTCTTATTTTTAAACGTAACGAAAATACGGCGCATTAACTTTCGTTAATACGACGCATTTAATTTTAATTAGATAAATTGATTTTTGATTGATTAATTCGATACGGCGCATTCATAAATTCTAAGCGGCGTATCTATTTTCTGGATAAAGTCTGATTTAATTTTAACGATCATAAGATACGGCGTATCCAACTTTTTGGATACGGCGGATCGTCTGCAGATATCAGCAACTTTAATTTTTCGTATTCCGTTTTCGTTATTAATTATCTGATATACTACTTTCTCGAGCATACCCTACTGATATTTTTGTGTTGATTTCAGGAAGTGCATGACCAGGAGTTCGACTAAGAACTTAATTCAACCTTTCGAAGATCCTGAACGAGCCCTACATTCGCTTAAAAGGCTTTTCAACACAAGAAGCTTTGATCTTTCAAGTTCACTCGAGCTTGATTATTTTTCTGAAGAAAAAGAGGAAGTTGAAACTGAAACAATGGGCGAAAACACTACTATGGAGGAATACATGAACAATACCCGTGCTGATTACACTTCAGGAGTTGCTAGACCTAAGTTTGATGACAAGTCAAAATTTGAGTTGAGGGGACAATTTCTCAAAGAACTAAGAGAGAATGCTTTCAGTGGGACGGAACAAGAGGATGCTAATGAGCATGTTGAAAAGGTCCTGGAGATTGCAGATTTGTTTACTACAGAAAGTGTCAATACCGATCAACTCATGCTAAGAATCTTCCCAATCTCACTAAAAGGAGCTGCTAACAAGTGGCTAAGGAATGAACCTGCTAGTTCAATCACTACGTGGGAAGGTTTGAAAAGCAAATTCCTGAAGAGATATTGTCCACCTGCTAAGACTGCTAAGAAGATGGAGGCTATCAATAGTTTCAAGCAAGAGCCTGATGAAACCCTTTATCAAGCTTGGGAACGATTTAAAGATTTATTGATAAAATGTCCTCAACACTATCTAACCCCTATGCAGGAAATAATATTGTTTTATCAGGGATTGGACGTGCCTACAAGACAGATTTTGGATGCTAAGGGAGCTGTACCTCAGATGAGTGCAACTAATGCTAGGAAAGCGATCCAAGAAGCTGCTGATCATTCTCAGAAATGGCACGATGGGACCTCTACTAGATCTAAGAGCAGCACTAATTTTGATGGAATTGCTGCTATTCAAGCTCAATTGGATAAAATTAGTAGAGAGATGAAGAAGCGAGATGAAAGAGCATATGCTGCCCAAGTTGGATGTGAAAAATGCGAAGGACCTCACTACACTAAAGATTGCCCGAGCAAGAATGAAAGTGAGACGTTTGAAGAAGCTTATTACACCCAATTTGGACAACCATTCCGACCTTCAGCAAGATTTAGGGAAGCTAGTCCGGGATTCTATCAAAAGAACAACTTCAATCCCGCTTATCAAGAGAGGAGGCAGACTTTAGATGATACTTTAAAGCAAATTATGGCCGATGCTGCTAAAAGACATGAAGAGAATACTGCTATGATCAAGGATATTCGAGCTTCAACGGACACTACTACAAGAAATCAAGGAGCTTCGATCAAAGCATTGGAACAACAAATTGGTCAAATGAGCAAAGTTCTTCAAGAAAGGGGATATGGAAGCTTACCGAGCTCGACTGAAACAAATCCAAGGGATCATGTCAAGGCCATAAGCACTACTGAAGAAGTCACTCCTAATATACCTAGAAGATCGATGAATGGTAATGATGGTGCAAGACCCGAATTTTTCTTTAACTCTTCAATCAGCTTAAGGAGACTACTAAAAGAGAAGACAAAAATTGAAGAGGAAATCAAGGCAACAATGAAAGAAGAGAGCCCTGCAACCGATTCAAATGCCTTGCCTCATAAAGAAAGAGACCCAGGAAGTTTTACTCTACCTTGTTCTATTAATAATATATCTTTCAATAATGTGTTGGCTGACTTAGGAGCTAGTGTTAGTGTTATGCCTCTTAAGACATTCGCTACCCTAGGACTAGGAAAATTAGCACCAACTAAATTACTTATTGAATTGGCTGATAAAACAGTAAAACGACCTGAGGGGATTGCTAATAATGTGCTAGTTAAGATTGAGCAATTTATTTTTCCCGTAGACTTTGTTATACTAGACATGCCCGAGGATGTTAAGATTCCTTTAATCCTCGGAAGACCTTTCTTGTCTACTGCCCATGCTAAGATTGATGTGTTTAAGAGAAAAATTTCATTAAGGGTAGGGAATAATAAACTAGTCTATAAGTGCCAAGATCCGGTTAAAAGCATTATTAGAAGTGTTTATATGCTAGGATTAAGAGAGCGTATGGACCTCGATCTTGAAGCTAGACTTATGGGAGAAACATTGATTCAAAACAACTCAACTAATCCTAATCATGAAGACTTTGAGGAATTCATTGACCTTAATGTACCTACCGAACTTAGACGCGATGTTGTTAGTGATTCTGATGATGAGTGGTATGATTGTGTAGTAATTAATAAACGTAGGAGAATAGTTGAGAAAACAAATTTGAATCATGAGGTGTTTATTGAACTACCACCCCACCTTGCTTATTTGTGCCTACATAATAATAAGAATTTCCCGTCTATCATTTTGTCATCTCTGCCCGAAAGGGACAGGACTTTATTTATACAGATATTAAAGAAGAATGGCGTGGAAATTAAGAACGAGCAAGGAGTGTTCAATATTACTGAATTGGCAATGAAGGAGCGCGATGTTTCCGACTCCTTCAATGATCGAAATTAAAGAGCTGAAAGTGAGTCTAACTTGAAGACTCTGGAATAAAGACAAGTGCTGACCGGGAGACAACCCGGATTTATCATTTATTGTTCTGTTTTCTGTGTCGAGTCAGTCCAGGCCGCACGAAGATACGGCGCATCTCAGTCCTGAGATGCGACGCATCCTCTGCAATGGTCATATCTTATTTTATTTTTCTGCATTTTTATTTTCGACTTTAAAACTTTTATCAGTTTATTTTAATGCGGCGCATCCCTGGTTAAGGATGCGGCGCATCTTTATTCTGATCCGTATTTATTCCAGGCTCGATACGGCGTATCTTCTTCAATAAGATACGGCGCATCGACTGACCTGATGATTTTCAGTTTTACTTTTTTAGTTTTATTTTTCCTAACTACTAATGTATTATGCAAGTTGAACCTTTCTTATCTTAGGTGTGTTTTAAAGTGTTGGTGGTATTATAGTTTTCTGAATTTTCTGTGGATAAATCAAGTATGAAGCTTTAACGTTCTAATCCACAAGAAAGATGATTTTTGCTCTTGCACTAATGGAGGATCATACCGAGCAAATCTCAGGGGAGTTTTTCTGTTCTAATTCTTTTTATTTTCCAGTTTTTAACCTTTTATACAAACAACGAGGACGTTGTTTAACTTAAGTGGGGGGATAGGAGAATTAGAACACTTAACACTTACTTGTCCTAAACTTTTTCAAAAATTATGCTTAAAATGTGCTTACTTAACACTTACTTGTCCTAAACTTTTTCAAAAATTATGCTTAAAAATGTGCTTAATATATCAAACTTAAAAATTTTTTAGCATGTTTTTGTTTAAGATCTAAGTTGCATAGCTGCACACATGACGTTATTTTCAAAAATTGTGATTTTCCAAAATTCACAAATCTATGAGTGTGCCGGTGACTTGTAAACTTTAGAACTTGGCTTGTATACTATTCGAGACCACCATAATGAGTATTATTTATTTAATTGGAATGACTTGTCTAACTTGGTAAAATTCTAGGATTACACCCAAAAAGCCTTTATATGTTATGTGTTATTAGCTAACTACACTGGTTAGTTAACCCCCGTATAAACCCTTTTGTTACTCTCACTTTTAGAGTAAGATACCCCTAGAAAAACACTCAGAGCCATTCCTTTCGTTTCTTACACCTATGTTTAAAATGTTTCGTTACACCTTACACCTTAGCCTACCCTGTAGATTAGAATCCGTGGTTGGTTAATTGCTATAGGCAGAGTGTGTTTCCTTACATTACCTGTGTTCGCGTGCGTAATTCATTATATATGGTTAGGTCGGGAAATTGCACAATGCAATTGGAGTGAAAGTAAATATTGTATATTTTGGAGTTTATTTTTCGTGTGTGTTTACTACTTTCACTATTTACCATTATTTCTGAAAGTATGAAAAGTATAGAAAAAATTATCCGGAAAGAAAGCTGTAGTGATGTGGTGAAATTTTACACATCTATGTTTATGTTTCAAGTAAAAAAAAAAAAAAAAAAAAAAAAAAAAAAAAAAAAAAAAAAAAAAAAAAGAGAAAAGAAAAAGAAAAAGGGAGTGTTGGAAGTTTGTTATAACCAACGATGTAAAGTTATGTAAGTGGTCGATATCACCACTATTTGTTATACTATATCTATGGATTGAATGGGAATTGGCAGTTATGGGAACGCCAATTAAGGATTATTCTTTGATTAAGATTTTGTTGAGTATAATTCGTGTCTACCTAAAGCGTGTGTTTCAAGTGTTAAAGCGTGAGTTATTCAATGATATGAGTCTTATTCATGGGATGGTTGGGATAGTGATTAACCACACTTAGGATTTTAATTTATTTGTTTTGTTTATTTTTTATTTTACACCAATTTATATCCCAAATATTATCCATACCCTATATTATTCTTTATCCAACCGAACCTTTGATTTATTGAGATTAGGGATTTGAGCAATCTTAAGTATCGTAGTCGTGGATTCGGCTATGTATTTATGATTTTGTCGCCCTTTTTGATATATTATTATTGGTGAAGTTTGGACCTATCTTTAGCCTATTCGAGTTAAGGATTTGAGCAATTGCAAGTATCGTGTTCGTGGATTCGATCATGTATTTGTGATTTTGTCGCCTTTTCTGGAATTTGAGATCGATAGTGAAATAAGAATAATTAACCCTTAAGCCTAAAAACCCTTTTTACCGCTTTAGACTTGTTATTCCTTAGCTTTAGTGGTGGAGATGTGTATACTTGCCAAGCTTATGATAGAATATTCGTCGCGACTGGACAGTTAAACGATTAGATTTGCTTTTATCGACTTATTTTATTTTACTTCTAATTCGTTAAGTGTTTAGTTGTGTGATTACGAAATAAACGAATACATGCTTAAATATAAAAATAAATCCTAACATCTTTTAGGATACATTTTCATAAGTTTTAATCTAAGGTTTACTTGGGGACAAGTAAAGTTCAAGTGGGGGGATATTTGATGAACTCAAATAAGTACATTTTATTACTATCATTTATCCTATTAATTTGACTTGTTTTACTATATTATGTATGAGGATTGATACTTAATCGTTTACTTTTGTAATTCTCAGGTAAAAACAAGCATTTGGTGAAACTTGGCGATTTTGGACTAATAATGGAGCAAAACGTACATAAAGTGGAAGTCTACTGACATGGACAAGATCAAGTCAATTCTGCTCCAGATGCGCCGCATCTCACTATCAACATGCGCCGCATCTCTATCAAGATATCACCAGATACGATCCAAGATACAAGAGGACATGCGCCGCATCTAATAAAGAGTTACGCCGCATCTTCTGGCGGTGTACGAATATTCCTGAATATTATAATCTTGGACCCCACGCGAAGTTAAGTACATGCGCCGCATCTACTTAAGTAGATGCGCCGCATCTTCCCTCAGACACAAACTATAAATACCCCGTAGACCAGACGAGTTCAAGAGATTCGGAAACCCTAAAACCTAAAGACCGAACAGAAGAGAAGGACGAATTCAGTCAAGAGGCAGCACAAGACACACCCAAATCGAAGATACAAGAGCTGTAAGAAGGTGCTGCATGTATTTAATTCATTAAGTAGTTTTGTTTTATTGTTTTAGCAAACTTTAATTCATCAGGATTGGTGGCTTGTGTAATGTGACAACGGAAAGATTGCACTCCCTTTAATACTTGCTTTCCCATCAATTAAAGTTTATATGTTGATGTCTTTGGTTACTACTTATTAGTGCATTGACCACCTCTGTGTTTATTAGTGGCTTGCGGGCACCCGACTGCGGGACAAGGTGTGGCTCCCACGGTTGTTTCTAAATTGATCACTTAGGAATAACTTTTAGACATAAGTCGTCATTAAGGGTTTACTCGCCGATGAGAATAGGACCAACGAGAAAGGGTTAATTACATACACTTCATATAAAGCTATCAATAAAACAAGTGACAAACTACTTAATCATAAGGACAGCCCTCTTATTGTCTCAAGTATCTATCTGTGTACGTGTGTGCTACTTGCTGATTCGTGCCTATATGTTTATTTTATTATTTAATTGCAAACAAAACTGTGCCAGTCTCTCAGGCTGAAACCCCCTTGCGTTAGGATATTAAAATACTGATTAGATTAACGAGATTATACGTTCCACTCTTAGTGATCGACACTCTACTTACCATTATCTTCATACTGACCGGGTACACTGCTCGTTAAGTGTGTGTGTTATTGATAAGTCGGCTAAATATAAATTTAAAACTTGAGTAGGCATTAAAACTGCTAAACCGCAACGACACATCACGCGCATCAGCACCTCAGTAAAAGATGGGCCTTCCCCAGCCTCAGTCCGCGGCCTCTTGGAAGGCCCTTCACCATAACCACCAGACGCTCTCTTCCGCGTCAGTGGGGAGCTCTCCTCCATCTCACTGTCAGTTTCCTCTAAATGGATCACCATTTCAGGAAGAGGAGGCTGCGCAGCGTCAGGACTTGGCTGCACAGGAGGAGCCACCTCCTGTATTGGCTCAGCCGCTATCACATCAGGGGAGCCTTCGGGATCTGGGATAACCAAATCCACGACGCGCCCTGCCGTCGCCTGCAGAATAGTCTGCTCACCGTCCCCCAGAGGACGCACTCCCACCGCCACGGAACGCGGATTCTCCAGCCTCACAACAGCGAACAGATCCATATCTGCGCATCAAATAAACAAAGGAAAGCAAGTTACATAAAGTATGGAAAAAGAAGAAGCGCTTACACTAATAATGACAGTAAGGCGACAGAAGGAGCACCCACCCGTGCCATCCGCATTCAAGAATGTGGGGACCTCCGTCTCATGCTCGAAGTAGTTGCGACTGATGCCCATATGCACCAGGAACGCCTCCAGATACGGCTTGATGGGAATACGGTTCTCATCAATGATCGCCGCATGATCCGCGTTATACCACGTCTCAGGGGGGCGCTCATCCTTGGGCAGATCGGCACGGGTGTAAAATGGAAAATGGTCAGGGAAGACGGCTTCATCAACCCAAAAGAATTTTTCCCTCCAATCCTTGAGCTTATCTACCTTAGTCTGATAACATTGTAACTTCCCTACGCGTTTGGCGAAGGTAACCCAACCATTTGACCACGTCAAATGATAAAACGCGCGAAATAAGTGGAGAGATGGGTGGATCGCCAACAAGCGACAGTTCACCTCAAAGTTAGCAATCTTCCCAGCACCAATACAATGCAACTGGGAGATGTGGAGATTGTAATAATTGAGTATGTCACTCAGTAACACGGAGATGGGGACGCGCTGATTCGCCCACTCGAAAAAGCGCGTATATAACCCCACCTTCCCAGCAGGGAAATCCGCGATGGTGTCATTCGGACCGGGTACCTCTGGGCGCAGGCCCAAAGGGATAAAATAATCCGAGGTGAACTGAATCAGTTCCTCCTCGGTTATGTTAGAATGGAAATCACGAAGTTGCGCTACCATTTTTTGATTCAGATTATGTGCGCACGCGCTATTACCTTTGAATTATTGTTTTTCGAAGAAGATTTGAAGATGTAAAAATGGCGGAATTGTGATCTTTTAACTGTGGACGTCACAGTGAATGAGAGGCGGTAGTTTATATACTTTTCCTACCCACCACAGATGATTGACACGTGTGCCCCACTAGCTCAAATCGTGTGGCTAGGATAAATGACGGTACAAGGCAAGTGGGCAAACTCTCCACTTCCCAAGGTACCCAAATTGCACTTTTTTGGACTAGATACATCACACGTGTGTTTTTGGCGGTATATTTTTTGAAAGCTTCCCGCGTACGCGTGGGGGATAATTTCGACATGACTCTAGTCTAGCGTCCGCAGGTTTTACCCTGCGCACACTAGACTGGGGGGACATGATGACGTATAGTCTACACCCGGGTCACGAACCCGGTTAGTAAATAATACTAACAATTAAGCCCACCACGCTTGGGCCGCAACTGGACTACCAGTTATGCGGCTTGGGTCGACAAGGCCCAAGCCCAAAGTTATTTCCGGATTATATATAGAATATCTCCTAAATAAAGAAGATATATACTATATACCCGATGTCGGCTAACACGCCGAAGAGTAGGGAACACGAAACCCACTAGGGTTTCATGCATATATAAAGGGCGCCCAAGCCCTCGGTAAAAGGTACGATCTTCAATAAACCCTAACCCGTTATAAAACCCTACATTCGATTACTTACTCTCACGCCGGAGGATAATCGGGGGAGACAATCCCTCGATAAGCCTAACGGTGTTTGTTCTTTTTCTTAGTGCGCAGGTCTCATCAAGCATTAAGATTCGAATTGGTACGAGAATAGAAGCCCTATCAAGGAACGCCCAACTTTTGTATCAACAATTATAATAGCAATAAATAAGGTACGATTTTTGGTAAATGGATATGGGTACGGGTACAGGTAATCAGACGGGTATTTACAGAATCCGTCACCAAATCCATACCCGCTAAAAATTTTTATCAATACCCATACCTGCATTCAAACGCGCCAACCGGCCTCCAAACCTGACCCAACCGTTTCGAATTTCCCATCATTTCCGGGTGCATCCCTAATCTCTACTTACTATATAAAATAAAAAACCATATTTGCTTAAAAATTATCAAGTGACAACTGTTAAATTACTACTTTACATTTACTTCATAATTCTTCTAATATTATACTTCCATTTACATACTTTTCGCTCATGCCTACTTATAAGTTAAAAGTTTTATTCAATAAATAATACGGAGTAACCAAAAATTTCTACTATACTTATTTGGCCGTCAAGACGGATATAACTTTTTAATTATGGGTGGAAACGAGCCGGGCGAGCCTCAGCTCGGCTCGGCAGCTTGGTTCAAGCCTTATTTTTTAAGTTCGAGCTCGGCTCGTGGTATGTTATATAGATTCGGGCTCGGCTCGAGCTCAACTCGTTTATAGGATTTGGCAATGAAAAATTAAAACTTGGCTCGAGCTCAGACTAAAGTTCGTTTAGACTCGACTCATTCTTGCTTTATACAAATTTGATCCCGAGCTTTTTACGAGCGGCTCGACTCATTTCCACCCAGGCAAAAGTTCAATTTTTTTGATCAAAACAAAAAAAATAAACTTTCACCATTTTTTTAAAAATTAAATATCTCGCAAACCGTTAATCGTTACGCGAAAAAAATTATACCATCACAAAGAGAATTAAATTATATTTCTATAGATATGCATTTCTATATACTTTCGACAAACTTTTTTTTTCAAAATTTTCGATCAGAAAAATCATACGTGATTTGTAAAAATCATATATGATTTGTGATTTTTACAAATCACGTGTGATTTTGCCTAATCACATGTGATTTTTCTGGGTGGAAATTTTAAAAAAAGAAAGTTTGTCGAAAATACAAAGAATTGCATATCTATAAATAGATAATTTAATTCTCGTCACGATCGCAGAATTAATATGTTAAATATGAGATCTACTCTTTCCACTCTTATTTCTAATAAATGAATATAGAGAATTTATAACGTAAAAGTTTGTATTCTAGTTGATCGTCGTATTTCTAACTGTAAACACAGACTTTCATTCTCTTCCTCCTCCTTTGTTATGGCCGCCTGAAACAAACAACAAACGCTTTTTGTCTCTGTAAAATTACACTACTTCACAAAAACGCACACTAAAAAAACACACACATGTAACTAGCATAACTTAAACCAAATTAATTAATTTACAGGTCAGTCTTCTTTTCATTTACTTCACAATCGTTACTTTTGATTACACAACATATTTCTGTTAATTTGAACTTAATTCCTGTTTGATTATATGATCCTTATGTTTGATTCTATTTTTACTTCGTTTTTATATGTCATCTTTTTGTATATAGTATGCTTTTTTTTGTACTTTTTATGGGGTGATAATTGGGATATCTTATTTTTACTTATTGTGCGTGTTTTTAAGCAGAATAAGGTGTTTGGATCATCCAAACTGCCTATTTTCTTCTTTTTGAGCAAAATTATGCTTATTTTGATTTTTGAGATGATATAAAAAGTACTTATTTCAGTTTGCTTTATTTTAAGCAGAATAAGCTGTTTGAACTTTGAAGTACTAACATACCTCACCTGAAAAAGATTATAATTGGATATGACGAAGTAATTTTTATAAAATATTTTATCAAGTAAGTAAATCCAAACACTACTTCTTGAAGTGCTTATCTATAAGCAGCAAAAATAAGCAGTCCAAACGCCCCCTAAATAGCATTAGATATTTTTTTGTAAAGGTAAAAGATGTATGTTAATATTTACTGAAAATATGCTGTGAAATTTGATTATGGTAGCAAGGAGGTTTTTTTTTTTTTTTTTTTAAATAATAATTATAGTTAAGTTTTGGGAGATTATAAAATAATACGGTTTGGTCAAAATTTGTGATATGTGTTGTTTAGGAGATAAAGTCGCTGAAGTTTGGTGGGTTGTAAAATTGGGAAGGAATATTAAGCACATGGGATGGTAATAAGTGTCTGATTATTGGTGTTTACAAGATTAGATGTATTTTGGTAAATGGTAAATATAGAACTAGTTTAAACTAGAGAACAAGTCATAGAAAATTAATGTTGAGGCATGGACCTACATACTTTTTCGACATGGTAGGTGAAGTGTGTATCTGAAAAGGGGAAAAGGCTTTACAAAAGTAGTAGTACACTTTGGTGAAGAAATGGATTCAATAATTCTCTTGGTAAAAGAGTGAAAAAAAATGGAACAAAAAACTCGAGTGTCGTGATCCATCGTTTGATTTAATGGGAAGGAAGAGCTTTGAAATCGATACATGTTGTATTTCATTTATTTCTTTCTGATTTTTTTAGAAAGCGTTAAGTGATCTATGCTTAGTGATGTATTTATAAGCACAAGAAAAAAGAAGCAGGTTTGCGTGATGTATTTTTTTTCTAGATTATGCTTAGTGGAGAAAAGTCGATTAAATTTTGCTGCTAAATGGGATTATAAAGATGCTGCTTTCTTCCATATACTCTTTATTTTCCAATAGTTTTTATAGCAATGGCTAGCCATGTGAATTTGTTGGTTGCCATATGACATGTTTTTCTGTTCCTACTTATTATTGTTTGTGTTTTTCAACGTTAGCGATGTCCAACCAGAAAGGTTTTTACTTTCACTCCATGACTCCAGTTTCTAAGATTGCCTATTCTTGTTTGTTTGACAGAGGATTGTAGACATGGAAAATAATGAAGAGTCAGGTAGCCCAGGTTGGGGTGCTTCGTTTTTCATGCAGACTACTGAAGATGTTGCAAGGGCTGTTCTGGCTGCAGCAGCATCACGGCCATCAGTTGCATACTCGTTAAACGACGATAGCGGCGGCCATCTTCAAAAACTTCAAAATCAAGTTTTCAAAGTACTGAAAGGCTTAGCCAATACCCCTGAAGAGGATAAAAACTACAACCCAGAAATATTAACTACCCAAAAACGCCAATGGGCAAGCTTCCATGTGCAGGCCGTATGTTTCATCTCTTGTACTCTGATATGCTGTAAATTGAACTGTTATCACTGTGTTTTTTTTTCCCCTTACTTTATAGAATTTTTCAGCATCGGAGGATATTAAAAGAACCATCAAGGCTGTTTGAGAGCATAGTAGTAGTTGGACTTCATCCTAACTGTGATATTCAATCACTTGAGAGGCAGCAGGGTGGGAGAAAATTTAAGGTTCCAGAAAATCTAGAGCCTCAGGTGTTGCCTCCAACTCATAAATCATGTTATGATATTTTAATGATAGACGGTACTTCTGGAGTAAGTGATTTAATGATTTACGTTCCATCCAGGTTCTGTTTGTATACCCTCCGGATAAACCGTTGCCTTTAAAGTACAGAGATCTCCTTTCATTCTGCTTTCCTGACGGAGTGGAGGTGGGGCAACACTAGTTTATTAGTTACTTGAAATAGTTGTGATATCTGCAGTTAATTCCAGTGGTTGTAACTTGAAGTATTGCATAATATGTTATATCTCATAAATATCTTGAATGAAGATGAGCTGACATGCATTTTGGTATAACTGCTAACACGTCTACTTGAATGATGATGTTGGCACATAATTTGGTTTCATGTGGTTACTCATTCTACCCATGCCCATTAGGCTCTTCCAAATAGTGTAGCATTATGCATATTACGGGCAGACTTATGATTTTATTGGTGCTTATTGTATGTTAGTAATGCAATCATCACAATTTAATATCTATGTACTGAAAATTGGCAAACTTTGTATAGTTCCAGTCTAATAGTGTGAGCGGTGTGTTAGTTTTCTCTTGTGTAAAAGTATCAGTATCGGTCTTATTGACGTTTATGTACTAAGTATATTGCTACATATAATCGCAGGTTAATGCTGTTGAAAGAACTCCATCAATGAGTGAACTGAATGAAATACTTCTTGGACAGGTACATGTTGAATTGACTCCCATTATCAAATTAGTTAGTGATTTCCCGTGCCAGAGTTTGATAAAAGTCTCTGACTACTTGGGTTACACCCAAAGAATACACTCTCTATAGATGATAAACTCGTATTTAATTATTCTTTAATTGTTAACTTGAAATTTGATAGTAACCTTTATATAAAGTCATAGAAAATCTTAACGCTGTGCATTTTTTTCCGTTTCAAGTGTCGTCTGTTAACATGTTGGTAGTTTTGCAGGAACACCTTAAGCAAAGTGACCTGTCCTTCGTATTCAGGTTACAGGTAATCCACAGAATCCCTTACATTTTATATTTTTGTTAGTTTTGGGATACTGTTTTTCAACACAGCTTTCAATCTGATTTGAAAGTTGACTGGAGCATCATTTATGTAAATTCAATATACAACTAGTAGACCTTTCATTAGTTGTTAATAAAAAAACAGTTCCACTTTGTTTACCATTTTCATATCTTAGAAGATTCAGTGCCTATCATTTTCTGTCTCTTATGTAGTCATAGTTTCTTGGGACTGCAACTATGACTTCTTTCCTATGTCATTACAATATTTTGGGTTCTGATGTTTAACACTGCGTAGGGTGCAGATGACTCGATTCTGTATGGTTGCTGTCTAGTAGCTGATGAATTAGTACAAAAACCATCCACATTAATTTCCATGATGTCAGATGAACCGCCTGTTCGTCCAGCTCCCAGTCGTCACATTTTAACAACTCGCCGGTGTTACTGCATTCTTTCAAGGCTTCCATTCTTTGATCTGCATT
The DNA here is from genome assembly GCA_021014915.2 of Artemisia tridentata subsp. tridentata. NCBI lineage: Eukaryota > Viridiplantae > Streptophyta > Magnoliopsida > Asterales > Asteraceae > Artemisia > Artemisia tridentata. The sequence continues at coordinate 151,255,174 of CP139507.1, read as the reverse complement.
TTGGCGTGTTGAACAGGTCTGTCATAAGCAAGTGATTTTTTTCATCTATTTGCTTCACATGTGGTATTTATGTGGTTAAATTATCATGCACATAGTTCTCATAAAAATGGTGTATCATCACTCTCATATAAAAATGGCCAGCACATGATCTTTTGTTGAAACAGTATGCAGTCAAATTTTCTTGTGAAGACTAGCCATATAAATTTCCTCATTTTTTCCTCCATTTGCATCAGAAATAGTGCATATTTCATATGACCGAGTAATTTCACTAGGTCTTTTTCATTTACTCTTCATGAACATCATTCACTGATACAACCACGTCTTCTTAGTGATATAGGAAATTTAATTAAAGTTTAGCATATTAGTTCTTGTCTGAAGAAGATAGGGACAATTATTCACTGGCTTTTTTCTTTCTACATGTCATTAATATTACATTGTTTGTAATTTTATTGTAGCATTTCAACTGAAGAAAGGTTGGAACGGTTAAGGCAAAGTGTCAGTGGCTTAGATCTTGAGTCTATCGATGTGTATGACAATGAAGGATCTTTAGAAGACAAAGAAAGTTTTATTTCAGCCAAACTTGGAGCTCAAGGAATGCAGAATGGGACCACAGAGAGTGGCCAATTAAGCAGCCATAATTCTATCACCGAAACAGCAGCAGATGATCAATCGCTTATCGACTCTCTATCGTCAGATAAAGGGGCCAGCGATGTTATATCTATGGATGCTGCGACAATAACGGATTCATCTAAGCAAGAATTTGTTGCTGCTGAACCAGTCTCTAAGTTTTGTGATAGTCCAGCTTATGATATAGCTGACAACAATCAGTCAACTCAAAGGAATATACCAAATGCAATTTTGCCTCTTCTACGTTTTCAACAATATGATAGCTCTGAATCTTCTTCAAGGTATTTGATTATCTATTGATATTTATGGAATAATCTGATCCCTAACTTTTGAGTAAGCAAAAACACACAATACGGAATCATGATGCACTATATTCCTTAGTTATATGTATTGGTATTACATGACGGGAGTTGTCTTAATGGTATAGGTGATAAAGTCTGTTTCCTGATATATGTTTGCATCAATGTTGGCATGTCTATTCAGTTTAAAGAAACATTGTTTTTGATGACTATTTTTAAGAAAATCTGGACATGATGATGATATTGCTTAGTGCAGTTTTCAGGGCTCGCCTAGTGAAGATGGAAACAGTAGGAGTGAGCTTGATTCAGCAGAGACGGATGAAACATCTTTCTCTAGCCAAGACGATAATGAACATGATGAGATTCTTGAATGGGCCAAGGTATTTACTTCTGCTGGTCTTGCTCTTGAGCCTTCTTATTGACTACTAAAAGTGATAAAGATTCTTTTTTTTTATCCCCCCTCTAAATTACGAAATATATGCAGGCGAATAGTCATGGTTCATTACAGATAATATGTGAGTATTACCGATTACGCCTCCCTGCAAGAGGCTCAACAATTAGGTTTCACCCTCTGGAGCACCTTCATCCTTTGGAATTTCATAGACCTGATGAAACAGGTTTACATATTGCTGGGTCAACAGTTGATCTCATGTCATGTAGCACAGATTTTGAAGTAGCAGAGGTACTTATTATCTAATTCTATTAGGTAGACCATGAATGCATGGATAGTAAGATTTTTTGTTGCTCTAGGCTCACAGTGCACTTGCAGTGGAGGAGGAGGCGACTGCTATGTCAGTATGGGCAATAGCATGCTTATGTGGCACCTTGCGTCTCGAGCATGTATGTATTATCCCTATCAAGAATAAATATTACAAGTATTACTGTTCTCTCTCTGCTGTATGCTGGGCCGCTATATTTCATGGACAAGATACTTTTCACTGTCCCAAGGATGACCTACTTTATGTTACTTCAGTTCATTTATGTCTTTAGAGAGAATGTTGTAATGCTGTATAATCATGCATTTCATGCAATTGCAAATTGAAAATTTGAAATTAATACATGGGTTTAAAATCTAGCCTTCATATATGTTAATGAGTGTGTAATCCAATGGTACATTAATCAGATAGACTTAGGGGCTGTTTATTTATTTTTCCTGTTTGGATAAAGTTTCTGTCTAGATAACACTAGTTGTTTGGAATAAGGATCATATTAATAAATGATGTTTCTTTTTCCTACTTAACAAGCCTCCTAAATAAATGTAAATGACTATTTTACCCAAATTGTTCAACACCAACATATACCATACCATGTTCATGATACATTACCTACAACATCAGATTACCATATTCAACACCAGCCTATACCATTACCTACAACAACCCAAATTGTTCAACATGAGCATATACCAGATTGTTCAACATCAGCATATAACTTCCAAATTACCCAAACAAATGTTCTCGTATGAAACCAAAACCAAACATATACCAGTACCTACAAGGCTACAACATCATATTACCATTACCATTACCTACATCATATTACCAGTACCTACAAGGCTACATCATTTTACATGTAGTAAACTGAAACATCATATTACCAAAACAAAACATTTACCTACATCATAATGTTCAATGTTCAAATTACTACAGTACATGTTTCAACAAAAAAGGTGCCCATGTTTCAGTTTACTACATGTTGCCCAAAAAATCATTAAAGATGCACATGTTTCGGTTTACTACAGTAAATGAACGTTTTAGATCCTAGGCTGGGGCCCATATATACATGATGCGATGTAAGTCTGAATTGACAAGAGGAGAGGAACAAATATATTTGATATTGTAACCAAATGAATTAGTTATGGAACAAATGTTACCTACTACATGCCTCACAATGCTTTTTTGCTTGTTCACATTATTCTGCTATGTACTACATGCCACACTGCTTCTATAAATGCTGCACGGACTTTGTTTGTATGCTGTATTCGTTCGTTTGTTTTGCAAGATGCTGTCAAATTAAATATGTTTCTTTGGAGCTTTATTGGTTTTGTTGTGAAATTCATGCGGCTCCTGTCTAACACATATTGTAAAATTCTATGTATTAAATAGCTGAGTTCCCATTGTCTTCTATCTTCCACAGGTCATGACAATATTTGCGGGTGCTCTGCTGGAGAAGCAAATTGTTTTTCTATGCTCCAATCTGGTACATATATCATCACTGAGTGCAATTTTTTCTTTTGGGGGTTTATTTTTGATCTGTGCCTCAAAACGTGTCTTAATATCTGGTAGCCGGTGCTCCTTTTTAAGCTTAGCAATTGTTGTCCAGTTTTGGAGATCCACACAAACGCACCTATGTTCAAAAGATATTGATCATATGTTCTGATGGATTTTTTGCTATTTAGAGCTCTTTCATGTATCATGTAGATATTGGATATGTGATTTATTTAGAGTGAGCAACATAGTTCATTTTTTTTTTCTTACACTGAATATGTTTCATGTACAGGGAATATTGTCTGCTTTAGTGTTGTCAACCATCCCCCTGATTCGTCCCTACCACTGGCAGAGCTTTTTAATGCCGGTAATGGCCAAAGATATGTTATTCGGTTTATAATGCTCACCCACCATGACTTTTAGTGGTATCGACTACCTGCAAGCTTAATTCTCTAAAAGTGTATGCATATTACTTCCAGGTCTTGCCAAACGACATGTTGGACTTCTTGGATGCACCTGTACCGTTTGTTGTAAGCTCTTAACCAATTTTTTTTCTTCTCCTCATTCTCACTCTTAACTGAAGGAGAATTCTCGTTATAATTTATTGGGTTATCCTTCGAGGACCCATGGACGATTTTTCATATAGTAATGATAGACATTTCATCCTAGTGATCCAAGGACTTGCTTTTCTCCAATAGTTAGAAGTTAGAACTTTGTGCACTATGCGAACCTAACAACTTGTATGACCAATATGCTGGATTTGACCATATAAACTTTCAAGTGTGCATACTTTAAGATGCAAAGTGAGTTTGTTGTTTGGAGGCACTCTTGTTATAAAAGGACCTATTTTTCAATTTGAAAAGTTAGACTAGTAGCTATCAGATTCCAAATTCATCCCAAGTTCCAACATGTTAATATTTTTACTCAGTATTTGTCTATTAGTTTATGTAGTAATCTTCTTGTAACTCAACATTCGAAAAAGCCTTTTTTTTTGGGTAAAGCAGTAGATCAGTTATTTGTTGATAGGAATTCTAAATGCAAACACCAAAGAGATTATATCTTAGCCCAGTAGTTAATTGCTGATTCCACATGGGCTACTCCGTCTAGGATATGGGGAGGGAACTTTTTGTTGGCAAGTATTCCCGTGCATATTGTTTTCTTGAACTTATTATTGCATTTCTATTTTTATGACCTATTAATATGTTGAACAGGTTGGTGTGAAGCACAAAACTGTTGAAGTACAATCCAAGTTGGCAAATGTTATTTTCGTTGATGCAAACAAGAACCAGGTAAAGTTCTGATCTTTCTGATGCTTCTCTTACATCATTGTCATAAGCAATTAGAAATTCTTTTAGTATCTCTTGTTTTGAGTTATGTGATAATGATGTAGGGTGAGGTTATTTTCTTTTGGTTAATCATAATATTCACTATTCAGAAGAATGTTTATGTAGCCATTTGTGCAAATCTCATGCTATTCAGTGTTATTCGTGTTAATGATCAAGAAGTAGACTATGGTCTATGGCTGTCTCTAATTTGTCTTTTACCTGATTAGGTAAAATCATCGTCAATACCAAATTTGCCCCAGCACAAGGAGTTATTTGCAGCCTTAAGTCCATACCACGCTCAGCTTGTGGGAGAGAGTTATCTAGGGAAGAGGAGACCAGTTTATGATTGCACTCAAGTGCAGGTATAGTCTTTCACTTGATCATAAAGTCCACACATTTCTTAGTTCTCTTAAGCCTGAGATTTCACTGATAATCTGTTGCCGAAAGTCTTTTATTGGTTTTTATGCTTGTACTCTTGATTCTGTGGGCTTCTTAATCGCAGTTGGACCAAATAGGTGTATTAGACCTTGTCTGGAGTAGCTAAATCTTTACTTGACAAAATTATGAACAAGTTCCATAATTCTTTTTGAATTTATATATGAACAAAACATATGTCCACTTCAATATGACCTGTATGGAAATATGGCCTAATAGAAAAAATAAAAATAAAAAATCATTCTTTGTTCTCCAAAGGTCAGGAATCATGGCTATCTTTAGCAGTTCTGTTAATTTTGCGGAACGACTCACCACACAAATTAATTTGTGTTGGTGCATTAATTATGCTTTTGCAACCTCTTTGTTACTACCTTCTAATGTTGAGGGTGAATCTCGAAACAGATTTAGGTAGGTGGTTGTAGCATTTTTTGTGTCAGAAGGAAACAGTTGTGTTTGGTCATCCTAAACCTTTTTATGCTGGAAAGTGAACTTTTTATTTTACTGCTTGGATGTGCACTGAAACTTGTCTATGATGCTGAAACTTATGCTATCTTCTCTCATATGATGCTTGAGTTTATGATTTGCTTTGGCAAATGTGATGTGGTTTTTGATGATTTTGTGGATAGTTTTTTAGTAATTACGTGTTAGAGGATGTAGATTTTGTGGATAGTTTTTTAGTCTTTGCCTTATTCAGGATCTTCCGCAATAATCGTGATCAGAATTTCACTGAATATTCACAAACATGACTGTCTTTCTAAGGCCTCCGAGTCTATATAAGCTGTGGTTCTTATGTTTGAACTGAATGACGTGATTCTGTTTTTGGCTCTATGCAAATTAAATTTCACATGATTGCTGCAGGTTGAAGCAGCAAAGGGATTCCTCACAGTACTAAGATCTTACTTGGATAATCTTTGTTCTAACCTACGTTCTCACACAATAACAAATGTTCAGTCCAATGACGATAAGGTCCTCTTTCTGCCTTAATATAAATATATAATTTCAATTTACACGTGTTTCCATCTAAAGTGGCATTAATACTCCTTACTGTCTCTTAACCTCTTTTAACAATGGGTAATATACAAATAGAAATACTAATAAAATATTTTTTTTACCATAGGTATCTTTGCTGTTGAAGGAAAGTTTCATCGACTCTTTTCCTAGTCGTGATCGACCCTTTATGAAGGTATGTGTATTATCTTTCTGTTTTAAATTAAGGATTTTTGTAACTAACATACTTTATTCAATTATTTTGCCTGGCAGCTTTTCATCGAGACACAACTCTTCTCTGTACATACAGATCTGGTCTTATCTTTTATCCAGAAGGATTAGTAAAAACATGTGAGCTTGGATATTAATGTATAATTATAGGCACTTAGAATAAGTTTCGAAACTCAATGCTCTCACCAAGTTTGAACATTATATCAGTTTTGTTTTCATGTTTGCAATGTAAACATGTGGGTTATCCTTGTCCTCTCTTAATGTCAGAAGGCAAGGCATTTCGGCATAATGAAGAATTAATATATATCAACCAAAGACCTTGAATTTGATTGGTCCATAACAAAGTTTTTCGCCTCATATGCTGAACAAGCGTTTCTTTGCAGCATAAGCCTTTTCCTTGAGTAATATCACAAGCTGGCAGATTGATTATCTACTTTGACTACTGTAAATGTAATTTCAATGCTAGATTTATTGTGATTGACTAAATGGCCATGTGTAGTCTCCAATCAAAATCCTTTTTTAATACAACACGAAACTCTTGGGTGCTGCGGAGATATCTGCATTTGTTCAAATCTTCAATTCTGATGGACCCCAAGTACTAACGCTAATTAAATTCAAGTTCAGAGTACCAGCGACGCTTATCCAACCGTTCCTGGACACCTTCTGTTAAATGTAAGTTTTCTTGTGTCCCCAATGCTCTGGTAGATGGAAATGCGTTTAATGTTCACATGGTTTATGACTTCACAATTCGTTTAGTAAGTTATCTAATCACAAAAGATAAGGCAATATTGTTTTACGATCAGCAAACCTCATGATCTTTATCTTAGTTTTCTTCCGTCTTACCTTCATTTAAAAAACTGAGACCATCTTGGTGCTTCAAAAGGGTCCTCAAATCCTCATGTTTACATTTGGTTAGTTATTTACTTATGTCATATACTTGATCTGCACCTAATAAATGAGATGAAGGTAGTACACTAGTACTGACCTAGATTTATTATTGTAGTATACTCGGTTGGGATGTCAGTTATGCAGAAATGGAAACTGAAAAGGGGACCCTGAGAGTGTGGTTAGAATTGAACCAAGAAAATTAGGAAGAACTATAATGAGAGACAACCATATGAGTAGGGCAGTTTGTCAGTAGAACCATGAATATGAATGTACTTTTGGCTTTGTGCTGAATGAAATAATTGAGGCTTTTTTACTGTAATACCCGGTAATTTTCTCGACATGTTTTATTCGGAGAACCAACGAATTGATTTGATTATTTTATTTATTTTGAGAAACTAGGTGTATTTATAGTCGATATTATTGGAAATATTATTCTGAGCGCAATGGCGTTACTCTCGTGTCTCGAGTCTACCGTTTACTAGCCTAAACGTGTCCCGAATCGCAATACCTCAAAAGATAACAAAAATGACAGAATTGGTCCCTGGCATAAAATTTCACCACCCGCCCCCTTATTCCCTTTTGGCAGTTTTAGTCCCTCGTGGGAGTATATAAGGCCCAATTACTATTCCGGCGCCGTCATTTGCTATACACACCTCACCGGAATTACTATTCCGGCGCCGTCACCGCTTTCTGGCCAACTTCCGGCCACCCCACCTCCATTTACCGACGTGTAGACCTCGAGCCCTACATCATTTCTGGAGAAGATCGGAGCAAGAGGAGCTCATTTGGTCGTGTTTTGAAGTTTCACCGCCACTCACCACCACAGCGCCACCGTCACCGCGACCTCACCTCCGCCTCTCCTCTTTTTTTTCTCATTTTGTCGGTATACTAAGTCCCAAACTCGTCTTGTTATATTTTTATTTTGTTCAAAAAAGATTATATTAAAGATTTGTTATTAGTTTTCCTAGATATAAATCTAGGGTTAAAATGTGTTCTCGAAGATTGTCATGCTATATACAAGACATAGGGTTATTGATTCATTAACTCTTGTGCACTTGCTATAACCCTAAACTCTTTTCTCTTCTTTGGCCGATCGAAACTAAACCCTAAATGGGTTGATCGACTTTGATTTTTCATAAACAAAATTGTTTGGTTTATTTTGTGTTTACATTACTAGCATAAACATTAATTTGGTTATAGTACGTGTGTACAATATCGTGGTATTAACTCATCATAGTTAATATCTTGGATTGAGATACAAAACGGTAAGGGGTATCTCGTTAATCCATTCTTTATAAAGATTGAAGAAGATTTGAAGTTTGATTCTTGTTGTGCTAGAATTAAAATGTACGTTCACTTTAATATTCGATTAATTCTTATGTGTTAAAATTAGATCCTACGCTTTCACATGTGTATGATGATTACTAGATTAATATATCACCTTGTCATGATTATTAAATTTAACAAAAATCACTTCTCATATTTACCATATATGAAAATCATCTTTGCTTGAATGAGATTTGATGGTCAACTGAGACTTAGATGCATTTGTGGCCCTGTTTACACATGTACAAATGCTATGTGTTTAGAACTGAGATTTTTTTTTTTTTTCAGGGTATGGTCTTTACTGCACAAAGTATAGTTGAATGGGTTGTGTTATACAAACTCTCCCTATATTGTCACATAGGGGGTTTGGTCAAACCATACAACCCTTGATGCACAATGTACAAATCGATGATACGTGCAATGATTGGAAACTCTCCCATCCAAATAACTTGCCCCTAGTTCAATATAGTTGTTGGTCAAATGAAGTTTAAATGCATCATATCGTGTGGTCCTATTCAACACTGCAATAGGCCGGAAAACATAGTTTGTATATCTAGTATTATTTGTTTCTATGACATGAGATCTTTTTCATGAGATACATACTAGGGTGCGGTCGAGCTCTTTCTTTCGCCACATCAGCTTCACGTCATCATTTTACACTCTCGCTCTTCTTTCCTTCTCATTTCCTTTAACCTTTGCAACAACTTCTCTCTTCTTTTAATTTTAGTTTTCATTTTTTGTTATTTAAAAATACCCTTAAAACATACATACCCACTACATAATACACATAAAGAAATAAAATATTATTTATCTTTATTGAAGAATGTGCTTATAGTTCGGCACTAAAGTCCCGCTGGGAATTGTTTTTCCACTTTTCCGTTATGTTTGCATTGGATTTGCCGTAAGGAAAAGTGTTTTCCTTCTCCTTTCCCGAAGGTGCACCTTGCAGCCTGATAGCACAAAGTATAAAGGTTTTAAAGCATTGTTTCTAGGAGAAATTGGACTGGGGTGGTAGTGGTTGTGAAAGAAACATCACTATATTAATGGTGAAGCTTTTGCTTCTGCACCTCTTACAATTATGGATATTGCTAGTGATTTTGTTGTCTTTAAATGGACACTTTTTTCCACTGTTTCACATGTTTGCTGAAATCAGATTACATGCTTTAAGTATGTTGTGGAATGACCATTTCATGAATTTGTTTGATCAGAGATATGATATCATATTCTTTGTCATATATGAGATTGGTTAACAGGATTCTCTTTTACCATACTTGAACTAGGTTCAAATCTTTGACCTACTAGTCTAGGTGTTGAGTTGAGGATCCTGGGTGAAATGGGATAAGAAATATAAATGTTTTTTTTTTTTTCCCTTCTAATTTACTAATCAAACAATTTCACTAAGAAAGATTACCAGTTATTATGCTCCAACGAGACTCATCATAACCTTTGTGCCAATTTGTTAGAACACTTTTCACGTTTAGTTATCGTCAAATCCACTATATAAAAAAATACCACACTTAAACGTAAATATATCAACAACACACATTTTAAAGAGTTAAACTTTCTTGTTTTTAATTTGGTTGTCGGGATAACTAAACTATTGCTAAAGTTGATCCACCATGCATGGCCGTGGTGGGTGTATTAAAGGTGCGTCATCATCTAATGCATTATTACACCGGTCTAAAGCTGAGTGTAGTGATGACTGTGATCACCATCATTAATTCAGCGTCACATCAGATTTTCAACACAATCAACATCACCATTAACATAGTATAATAAGACAACCAATGTCATCAACCAACATACTTCACTAAAACACAAATTTACCTCACAAAAATTAAAATCACAACTCACACACACAAAATAACTCCCACTCCATAAGTCGGTCTTGGTGAAAACCGACATCAACCCAAAACCATGTGGAAAACGCGTCGTGTGAGGGAGGTTTTTTAAGGGTGACGCGTATGTGAGTGTGGAAGACGCGTTGTAAAACCCTTGTTACACTTTAGTCTTAGGTGGTGAAGAACTGAAAATTACACATGGTCTTAGTTTAATCTTAAATGTACGTAGTATCACAAGAGAAACGTTATAACAAGGTCAGACTCTTTTTAAAAAAGTGCCCTATAAAACCAAAGTTGGATGGTTAGAGCACCTCCAACGGTTGGTTTTTGGTGGTTCAAACCAACCCAAAAACCAACCAAACCATTGGAGGCTTGGTTCAAACCAAGCTTGGTTTGATTTTTCAAACCACCAAAAACGGGCCCCACCATGGTTCAAACCACCAAAAACCACTCCAATGGTTGGTTTTTGGTTGGTTTTTGAAATTGAAAATTAATGTTTAAGTGTTGTGGCTGGTTTTTGGTTGGTGTATTGTTGGAGTAAAAAATGTGTTTTTTAAGAAAGCTGATGTGGCAGTGATGTGGCTGGTTTGAACCAGAAACTGTTGGAGATGGTCTTAGAGTAACCCAAAACTAGCAGGTGAGTAGATTCGTTTATTTACTGTGACACTGTAAAAGTAACTGAGATAAAAAAAAGTAAAAGTTAAAAAAAGGAGAAACCGTACGATGGTTCTACTCTCTGGGAACTAGCACTTTTTTACTGTCACTTTTTGCAGAGTCTGCACATCTGATACCAACTCATGTGCAGATTTTATATTTGGGAAATCTTCTTTCCATACATTCCCATACATAGTAATATAGTATGTCTTCTATATGCACTTGTACGTTACGAAACAGTAGTAGTAATTTTGTCCTCCAAAGTTAGCAATAATATTTAACACTTTATTTGACATATATTTTGGATCTAATTATGTTGAATACCAAGTACTCTTGATCGTTAGTCTGTTTAACCCAACTCTAAGGGTGCTTACTGTTGGTGTATGTGTCCGGACGCTAGAGTCGTCCGGACCATGCTCCGGTGTCCGAACACCAAGGATCGTTCGGACTGTCTCGGACCTTTAGATATACACACAGAGCGAACCGCCGCCGTCTACAGTAACAGGTCCCATCAACTACTGACACTCCAGATATTACGGGATTGTGTCTCCCACGTGGCCTGACACCTACTTTATAGGTCAGACATAGGTCAACTCGCGTGGTCCCAAGGTGAACAGGTACAGTAAGTGTGGGTAGTATAAATACCCACACCTCATTTATGATATGCATTCAATTTAACACCTACTACCATTACTTTAATACTACTGTTCTTATTAACCCGAAACTTACTCTCACGCCGGAGGTCGGTCCTGGGATCGAACCCGGGGCGAGCCTGACGCGTGTTCTTCTTGTGTAGGAACGAACGAAGTCCAAAGGATCCCATCCGAAGGACGAAGCTTAGAAGTGGGACCTATCCGCAGGGTTTTACTTCAACAAATTGGCGCCATCCGTGGGACCCGCTATTCAATCTACTAGAGCATTGACATGGCTGGTCCTTCCTTCACTCCTCTTCGATTCGGAGACGGAAGGATCGAAACAAACAACAACAACCGATACGAGACTGATAATACCTTAGACCCGAACGAGGCCGACAATATTCCCCAACCTCTCGCCGGCAACAGATACGAAACCGATAACGTCCAGAACCTAAATGAAACCGACAGCACCCTTCAACCCAACAATAACCGGGACGAAACAGGTAACATCCGAAACTCAAATGAAGGCCCGGGCGAAGAGTCCGCCGATCTTCGAGAAATGATCACGGCCCATGTGGCGTCATTGACGGAGCTCATCAAAAAGCACAACAGGTTAAATGCAAGCGCTCTTAAGCCGATACGGTTAAACTTTGAAGACGAAGAGAATGCAAGTCATATAAAGGACAAGGGAAAGGATGATGATCTGCATAAGCCCTTTAAGGAAACATCGAGATCACCATTCACCCGGCGCATTGTGGAATTCTCCGGGCCGAGTCACACTATGCCGTTGAACATGAGGTTTTATGATGGCTCGACAGACCCGAACGACCATCTCACCAGGTTCACAGGAGCCGCGAACCAGGGGGAATGGCCGATGCCCGTATGGTGCCGCATGTTTCAGCAGACATTGGACGGGGCCGCAGGTGGATGGTTCGAAAGATTAGAACCCGGAAGTATTGATAGTTGGAACGAGTTAAGGGAACAGTTCTCCACGAGGTTTTCACTCAGGAAGAAATGCATAAAAAACCCCACAGAGATCGCAAAAATCATTCGTCGAGCTCATGAGTCTCTTCCGGAATTCAAGGAGAGATGGACAGATGAGGCAAGCTATATAAGTGGGGTACCGGAGATTATGAGAATTTCAGCCTTCATGAGTGCGCACAAATGCCCCGCTCTCGCCAAAAAATTCTCCGACAGGGTTCCGCATACGGTCACAGAAATGTTTACCAGGGTAGATGACTTCATAAGATCTGAAGAAGCGTTCCGTAGTACAGAACTACCGAAGGGCGAGGGTTTCGACTCAAACAAGAAGGGAACCCAGGGTTTTAGAAACGATAGACCGCGAGTGGATCGCCGAAACGACTTCAAACAGAAAGACACATATCACCCCTACGCAGTTCCACTCAGGAGCTACCCTCGCAATGATTTCCCCCGTAACGATCTGCCCCTCTTGGACTACCGCCGCAACGATCCTCCCAAACGGCCCAATGGATTGTGGCCGTTAACTAAGCCCCCTAGGGAAATTCTCGCCACGGAGCACCATTTGAACTTACCCTTCCCTCGCCCAACCGGAGGCAGGATAAGAAAAGAAAATTTAGACAAGTTCTGCGAGTACCACAGGGAAAAAGGACATCTCACCGACGATTGTCATCAACTCAAGAAACAACTGATATTTGCTTTAGAATCCGGAAAGCTGGACCACCTCATGAAAGATCTAAGACAACGCGAGATGGAGAGAGACAAAGACCAACAAAGAAAGAATGATAACGGAAAAGCCAAAGTGATTAATCTGATAGAAAGCCCGGCCGACGATCAAGAACCAAGGTTGGGACATGGAAATAAGAAATGGATGAACACACCAATAACCTTTCCTTCGTACGCATTCGGAAGGTTATCATACGAACCCCTTGTTGTGAGAGGCAGTGTCGAGGGAAATCTGGTCGAGAAGATACTGGCGGATGGTGGGTCATCGGTGAACGTCATATACGAACATTGCTTTAACAAACTAAACACCGGAACAAAAGCTAGGATCAAGGCAACCCACACCACCCTGACAGGCTTCTCAGGAGAAGGCAGTAAGCCGAGGGGTAAGGTTGTTTTAAAGGCAATTCTGGGCAGCCGTGGAAAGTACAGGAAACTGCTTATAAAATTTTACGTCGTACGGTCTCCGTCACCATACGATATGATATTGGGGAGAGCGGGTCTCGGGAAACTCCGAGCTATCGCTTCGACCAGCCACAACATGTTGAAGTTCCCCACCCCGAAAGGGATCGCAACTTTAACTACACAGCTGACTGACAAGTCCGAATGCCAAGTTTTCAAGAAAAATCGACTAAGAGCACCCTCCGAGGAAGATAATATTCTCAGCTTGAAGACGAACGGGATATCGGAAGAATAAAACAAGGAAGCTTTGACTTCAAAACCTTCGCAGTAAAGGCTTTGGTTTCAAAACCTCATTCAAAAAAAAAAAAACACAACACCGGACGACGGGGACGATACTGTAATGAATGTATGATGAAGTTTAATTTTGAAATTGTCTTTTGTGGAAAATGTAAACTAACATTCTAAGTATCTGTAATAATTTATGACCTTCTCCTTTTCCCGGAAATATTGTATTACAGTTATAAAATGTCAAGTGCCATGTCACTCTGGATTATTCATTCATCGGATTGTGGAAAACACTCCCTCCCTCGGGAGTGGATCGTGATAACCCTCCGGATTATTCATTCATCGGATTGTGGAAAACACTCCCTCCCTCGTGAGTGGATCGTGATAACCCTCCGGATTATTCATTCATCGGATTGTGGAAAACACTCCCTCCCTCGGGAGTGGATCGTGATAACCCTCCGGATTATTCATTCATCGGATTGTGGAAAACACTCCCTCCCTCGTGAGTGGATCGTGATAACCCTCCGGATTATTCATTCATCGGATTGTGGAAAACACTCCCTCCCTCGGGAGTGGATCGTGATAACCCTCCGGATTATTCATCCATCGGATTGTGGAAAACACTCCCTCCCTCGTGAGTGGATCGTGATAACCCTCCGGATTATTCATCCATCGGATTGTGGAAAACACTCCCTCCCTCGGGAGTGGATCGTGATAACCCTCCGGATTATTCATCCATCGGATTGTGGAAAACACTCCCTCCCTCGTGAGTGGATCGTGATAACCCTCCGGATTATTCATCCATCGGATTGTGGAAAACACTCCCTCCCTCGTGAGTGGATCGTGATAACCCTCCGGATTATTCATCCATCGGATTGTGGAAAACACTCCCTCCCTCGTGAGTGGATCGTGATAACCCTCCGGATTATTCATCCATCGGATCGTGGAAAACACTCCCTCTCTCCTGAGTGGATCGAAATCGCTTCACCCGACACAGCGGATTATACAAAAAAAAAAAAACTAGAATAAAGATGATAAACAAAATAGATGTGTCACACTCCGCTTCACAACACGAATCGTCAAGTCAATCTATAATGGATAATCAGTCAACTCAAGTTGCGGATCCAAAGGTAAAAAAGGAGCCAGAACATTAGTCGCGAACTATTTATAACGACCTTCTTCGCGCCAGGATAAGTACCGGTATGCTGGAACGCCGGGACTCCAACCACACTCGAACAATAAAAAAAAATATATGTATATATCTATTCAGAAGCCCGTTTCAACGAAAAAAGAGCAACGCCACCAAAAAAAAAAAAAAAAAAAAAAAAAAAAAAAAAAAAAAAAAAAAAAAAAAAAAAAAAAACAAAAAAAAAGGGGGGAAGGGGATACCGTACGACGTCCCAAACACTCCAAACGGGACAAGCTAGCTTAAACAACACCTCGTTATCAATAACACACATAAGCGGGATATCTATACGAACAAATTAAGTAAAAATTATTCCAGCAAGTATAAGAACAACGTCTTCAAGCCATCACAAGTAAGTTATTACATGGCACTTATCCACAACAAGTATCATCATTACATTCATCCGAAACAAAAACAAAGAAAATAACCACTAGCCTTCACCCGCAACGTTCTCAGCAACGGAGGAACCTTCACCCGGTCTGTGCTTGGCCCCGGATGACTCTCCGACCTTTCTAGCTGGTGCGGCTGTCACAGGCTTCGACTTAGGAGCACCAGCAGCGGGCAACAGATTCATGAGGTCACTCAACGGCATCCGGTACGAATCGGCAAGCTTCTGAATATACGGATACTGGGCATCAAACAACTTTACATACTCCGCTTTCCAGATACGGGGAGCCTCCATGTTAAGCTTATCAAACTTACCCAGAAGTCGCTCGTGATCGTCTTTCTTACGCTCATAGGCAAGACCATCCAGGAAACCTGCGGTGTAGGCCAATCCATAAACCCATCCCATCTGTGCCTTGTACTCAGAGCTGCAAAACAAACGTTGACAAGCAGTCGGGAGGAGATCCTTCACGACATTTTGACGCTCCATCTCCAACCTCCCGACCTCAGCAAGCAAATCCCTATTCGCCCCCTCAACCTTTCCTAAGGCTTCATTCTTTTTCGCCATCTCCTGCTCCAACCCTTTAACACCCTCAGCATGAGATTCAGCTGTTCTTTTCCAATCATCCCTTTCTTTCTCCATCTCAGCTAGCCGAACTGCTAGTTCCTCCTCTCGTTCCGATATACCAGCTCTCACATCAGCCAATTCTTGCTTGAGGGCATCAAACTCTTCAACCAACCGCACATATCTGCCATGCTCCGCACCATGCTCCACCACGCTATTTTTATACGTCCTGTCCAGCTCCCTGTGCTCATCGAGCAATTGGTTGAAGCGACGAAGTAGCTCGGCCTGCATCGCAATCCCACCCCCGGATTGCTCATACGACCGATGAACCAGCTGGCTATCGGTCAACCCTTCTATCGCAATCTTCTCAGCTGGAGGGGTAAGATGTGCCAGCAACTCCAGACAAGCCCTATAAGAGTCCAAGCGGACATGATTGGGAAGAGACCAGCCGGGAGCAAAAATTTCTCCCTCGAAAGAGCCTTCATCTGCAACAACGTCAGAGGTCACTCAACAAAAACAAGGACATAACGAGTCAATATAGCAGGACGAGTTCGCCTTACCTGCTCCTGGTGACGGATGCACCGTAGAAGGTGGCGGGGAGTGCATGGAATGATCCGAATGATCTGTAAAATCAATAGGAAAGCATAAAACACAGCTCACATACATAAAAGAGGAGGAGAAAAAGGTACCAGAGCGTATCCCTTACCATCGGAAGATGGTTGCTCTTCCGTATGAATATCCTGAGCCGGCTGACCTTCAAGGTTGGTCTCAGCAGTGTGCTCATGCTCGCTCCCTTCACCCACAACCTACTCCCCCGATTCTCTTCTTTCCCCCTGATTCAGCGCAACTTCGGAAACAACTTGCGGTTCAATACGGCGAAGGGGGGAGGCATCGATAGTTCGGTCAGATGGTTCGTCATCTTTCCGTTCGGTTTTCTTCTTCTTGCGAGAAGTGGCAGTCTCTGATGGTCCCTCGGCGCTCCTTTTCTTCTCCTCAGCTTCCATCTTTTTTCTTTCCTTCTCCTCTCTAGCAGCTAACACGTTCAAATCCGCCTTCTCAACCACCTTCTGTATAGGAGTGGTCTTGGGCACGGTGCTACCTGCTACCAAAGGCTCGATGGTTCTCTTCGGTCTCTCACTCCCCTCCTCAAGAGGATCTCCCCTACCAACGTCCACGTCAACCTCCACGGGAAGCTCCAGATACTCTGTCATGGAAAGAACTACAAAAACAACAAAGCAACCTAAGGTCAAACCAATAAACAAGCAACCCCTGCGAATGACGGCTAAAGAAATCTGTTTTACCATGCCCATCGGCATCCTTTAAAACGCCCTTGTACCCGGGGTACTCGAAAACCCTACTAAGCCCCACCATCCATAAGATAGCATCCAAAGGTTTCCTCAGAAAGATAACCTTCTCTGCAACTTTCTCAGCATCTCTCTCAGAATAAACCACCGGAAAATCATCTGTAACTTTAGAATCCCTATGCCTCCACGGCATACCATGCGGTATCGCCCTCCGATCTATCAAAAAGAAATGACCCTTCCAATTCTTTAGGCCGGTCAACACTTCCTTAAAACATTTTAAGGCTCTCGTTCCCGCCCGGCTTTCGAAAGAAAACCAATGCCCCTGCTTGCACAACCTATAAAAAACCCGGAAAAGGGGAACAGTCGGCACCACGTTCAGACTGTAGCATCGGATTTCAAACATAGTGACCCTGTTCAACCCTATCGGAACCACTTGAGAAAAATGTACACGAAAATATCCTATCACTGCTAGCAGAAAAGTAGAGAAAGGAATCCTGACACCCCCCGTCCTCAGCTGATGCACATAAACACCAATCTTAGTCTCCGGCAACATGTCCATAGTCATACCCAGCGGAGGAAGCACCGGATGCAAATCCAAAGGAATTCCGAACTCCGCAACCACCCGGTCCAGCTCACCTTGTGTCAACTTAGAAGTATGTACATGCATGTCAAACTTAGGTGCTACCCTACTAGGTTGAGGCCCAAGTCTACTTACCAATGGGAAGTCCCTCTGTTCACTCATCTCAGCGGTCATATCTAAAAGGATGCCGATGGAACAAGTGCTAAAGATAAATTACAAGAGAGTAAGGTAACGCACCTCTCGGACTTCTCAACGGTTGAGCAAATTGTGCAAAATATACAAACACCGATGATGAGGTAAGTAAACACACAGTTAACAGAAAAACTCTTATAAGAGCCAAACCTATATATATAGGGAAAGACATAAAGACAATCAAAAAAGTGCCAAGTCAGCCTGTCACTCGCTGACGTGGCAAAATATGGAACGTTAGATTCCCACGGTTAGCATACGCGTGGCATGCCAATATTTCACTAAAAAGACAACTGCTTTGCTCGGCCCATGGGCCTGCAATTAAATTAGCCCATCAAGGTAAGATGAATCTTTCAAAAATCCGACCCAACACTTACATAATTCATACATAGGGTTCGCTTGGACGGAATATATAATTGAAATGGGGACGAGGACGCAAAAATAAAAAGACACATCCGAAGAATACAAAGCAATAAACCACAGCACATCCGTCAAAGTATTACATTACTAGTCTTCTACTAGTAATACAATACTGGGGGGGACATGTTGGTGTATGTGTCCGGAGAAGATCCAGACGACTTGGCCGAACCAAAAGGTGCCAAAATGCATGAAGGTGTTAATAAAGTATTGCACCATCGATCTTCAACCGATAATACAATATGAAGGTGTTAATAAAGTATTGCACCATCGATCTTCAACCGATAATACAATACTGGGGGGGACATGTTGGTGTATGTGTCCGGACGCTAGAGTCGTCCGGACCATGCTCCGGTGTCCGAACACCAAGGATCGTTCGGACTGTCTCGGACCTTTAGATATACACACAGAGCGAACCGCCGCCGTCTACAGTAACAGGTCCCATCAACTACTGACACTCCAGATATTACGGGATTGTGTCTCCCACATGGCTTGACACCTACTTTATAGGTCAGACATAGGTCAACTCGCGTGGTCCCAAGGTGAACAGGTACAGTAAGTGTGGGTAGTATAAATACCCACACCTCATTTATGATATGCATTCAATTTAACACCTACTACCATTACTTTAATACTACTGTTCTTATTAACCCGAAACTTACTCTCACGCCGGAGGTCGGTCCTGGGATCGAACCCGGGGCGAGCCTGACGCGTGTTCTTCTTGTGTAGGAACGAACGAAGTCCAAAGGATCCCATCCGAAGGACGAAGCTTAGAAGTGGGACCTATCCGCAGGGTTTTACTTCAACACTTACTATAGGTATATTTTGATTACAAGGATGTATCATATCAAAAGGATCATTGTCATTGTTATTATTTGATATAAAGTTTAACGTAAATGTATCACTTCTAAATGGGCTCCTTCAATAGCTAAAAAGAACATAAAGAAATATAACATTAAAATAAAAAAATATAACTTGTATAGTGTTAAAAGTTAGTAGTAAATATAAAAAGTAGATGTGCCTCACGGAAATTGTTGAGAAAAGTCAACCATCGACACTACTATAGATCTATCATTGTTAATATCATACCTTAGTATCAATCTCTAACCAAACATCTTATATGGATATGAATGTGATTGATTCATTCCTATATACTCAAATCAAACGGCTCCTAATTTGATTTTTTTGTAACGTTAATTATATTATAGCTTTTCTAGTTTGTGACATATTTAATAGTAAGTGTAATAAGGGAGATTGTCACATCAGCTTCAACTCAGTTTTTTCTCTTTACAACTAACTTCACATCAACTCATCAACAAAAACATATCACACTTAAACACAAATATACCTGATGCGTGCGTGCGAGTGCTCTAATTAATACCCACGGTATGTCGTTGTGGTTTTAGCAGTATTCAAGTTTTAAATTTATATTTAGCCGACTTATCAATAACACACACACTTTAACGAGCAGTGTACCCGGTCAGTATGTATATAATGGTAAGTAGAGTGTCGATCACTAAGAGTGGAACGTATTATCTAGTTATTCTAATCAGTATTTTAATATCTTAAGTTAGCTATACAACCTAATTTAACGCAAGGGGGTTCAGCCTGAGAGACTGGCACAGTTTGGTTGCAATTAAATAATAAACTAACTAATAGGCACGAATCAGCGAATAGCACACACGTACACAGATAAATACTCGAGACAATAAGAAGACCTGTCCTGATAGTTAAGTAGCTCGTCACTTGTTTTATTGCTAGTTTTATATGAAGTGTATAGTTCGATGCAACGCACCGAGATTAAGTCCTTTCTCGTTGGTTCTAATCTTATCGGCGAGTAAACCCTTAATGATTACTTATGACTATCCCATTTATCTTTCTTCCTACTTTTCTACAGACGATAGAATGCATAGGCGATCTAATAAATAGGCGAGGAAGGGGCATGGCGACCCAAGCAATGCTCAGCTAGACACAGAGGTTATCAATGCACTAATAAAAGTCACCAAAGACATCAACATATAAACTTTAATTAATGGGAAAGCAATTTTAAGGGGAGTTGAAGTGAATGATAACATAACACAAGCCCATCAATCCTGATCAATTAAAGTGTACTAATACAATAAAACAAAACTACTTAATGAATTGAATACATGCAGGACCTTCTTACAGCTCTCGTATCTTCGTTCAAGGTGTGTCTTGTGCTGCTATCACGACTGAATTCGGCCTAGGGCTTCTGTCCTTCGAATATCGTACCTCCACAAAAGTCTCTTAAAGTCGTCTGACTTTGGGGTATTTATAGTTTCTGTCTGAGGTAAGATGCGGCGCATCTAATAAGTAGATGTGGCGCATTGACTTAACTTCGCGTGGGGTCCAAGATTAATATATTCAGGAATATTCGTACACCGCCAGAAGATGCGGCGTAACTCCATTTATAGATGCGGCGCATGTCCTCTTGTATCTTGGATCGTATCTTGTGAAATCTTGATAGTGATGCGCCGTATGTAATAAGTAAGATGCGGCGCATCTGGAGCAGAATGTCTTGATCTTGTACATTTCAGTAGACTCTTAACTTCTTGCTTGTTTTGCTCCATAATTAGTCCAAAATCGCCAAGTTTCACCAAATGCTTGTTTTTACCTGAGAATTACAAAAGTAAACGATTAAGTATCAATCCTCACAGATAATATAATAAAACAAGTCAAATAAATAGGATAAATGATAGTAATAAAATGTACTTATTTGAGTTCATCAAATATCCTCCCACTTGAACTTTACTTGTCCCCAAGTAAACCTTAGAATTAATCTTATGAAAATGTATCCTAAAAGATATTAGGATTTATTTTTATATTTAAGCATGTATTCATTTTTGTCATAATCACACAACCAAACACTTAACGAATTAGAAGTAAAATAAAATAATTCGATAAAAGCAAATCTAATCGTTTAACTGTCCAGTCGTGACGAATATTCTATCATAAGCTTGGCAAGTATACACATCTCTCCCACTAAAGCCAAAGAATAACAAGTTTAAAGCGGTAAAAAGGGTTTTGAGGTTTAAGGGTTAATCATTCTCATCTCTATCGATCTCAAATTCCAGAAAAGGCGACAAAATCACAAATACATGATCGAATCCACGAACACGATACTTGTAATTGCTCAAATCCTTAACTCGAATAGGCTAAAGATAGGTCCAAATTTTACCAATAATATTATATCAAAAAGGGCGACAAAATCATAAATACATAGCCGAATCCACAACTACGATACTTAAGATTGCTCAAATCCCTAATCTCAATAAATCAAATGTTTGGTTGGATAAAGAATAATACAGGGTATGGATAATATTTGGGATATAAATTGGTGTAAAAATGAAAAATAAACAAAACAAATAAATTAAAATCCTAAGTGTGGTTAATCACTATCCCAACCATCCCATGAATAAGACTCATATCACTGAATAACTCACGCTTTAACACTTGAAACACACGCTTTAGGTAGACACGAATTATACTCAACAAGATCTTAATCAAAGAATAAACCTTAGTTGGCGTTCCCATAACTGCCAACTCCCATTCAATCCATAGATATAATATACAACAACTAGTGGTGATATCGACCACTTAATACAAAACTTCACATAAGTTGGTTAAATCAAACATCCAACTTTTCCTTTTTCTTTTTCTTTTCTATTTTTTCGATTTTTTTTTTTTTAAGAAACAAAGATGTGTAAAATTTCACCACATCACTATAATGATAATTCTGGATAATTTTTCCATACTTTTCATAACTTCAGAAATAACTGTAATAGTGAAAGTAGTAAACACACGAGAAAAATAAACTCAAAGATATACAATATTTACTTTCACTCCAATTGCATTGTGCAATTTCCCGACCTAACCATAGATAATGAATTACGCACGCGAACACAGGTAATGTAAGGAAACACACTTTGCCTAAAGCAATTAACCAACCATGGATTTTAATCTACAGGGTAGGCTAAGGTGTAAGGGTGTAACGAAACATTTTAAACATTGGTGTAAGAAACGAAAGGAATGACTCTGAGTGTTTTTCTAGGGGTATCTTACTCTAAAAGTGAGAGTAACAAAAGGGTTTTTACGGGGGTTAACTAACCAGTGTAGTTAGCTAATAACACATAACATATAAGGCTTTTTGGGTGTAATCCTAGAAATTTACCAATTTAGACAAATCATTCCAATTATATAAAATAATACTTATTATGGTGGTCTCGAATAGTATACAAGCCAAGTTCTAAAGTTTACAAGTCACCGGCACACTCATAGATTTGTGAATTTTGAAAAATCACAATTTTTGAAAATAACGTCATGTGTGCAGCTATGCAACTTAGATCTTAAACAAAAACATGCTAAAAAAATTTTTAAATTTTGATATATTAAGCACATTTTAAGCATATTTTGAAAAGTTTAGGACAAGTAAGTGTTAAGTGTTCTAATTCTCCAATCCCCCTACTTAAGTTAAACAACGTCCTCGTTGTTTGTATCAAAGGTTAAAAACTGGAAATTAAAAGAATTAGAACAGAAAAACTCCCCTGAGATTTGCTCGGTATGATCCTCCATTATTATAAGAGCAAAAATCATCTTTCTTGTGGATGAGAACGTTTAAGCTTCATAATTGATGTATCCACAGGAAATGCAGGAATCTATAATACCACCAAGACTTAAAACACACCTAAATTAAGAAAGGTTCAAACTTGCATAATACATTAGCAGTTAGGAAAAATAAAACTTAAATATTAAAATGAAAGTCATCAGGTCAGGCGATGCGCCGTATCTTATGGAAGAAGATACGCCGTATCGAGCCTGGAATAATTACGAATCAGAATAGAAGATGCGCCGCATCCTTAACCAAGGATGCGCCGCATTAAAATAAACTGATAAAAAGTTTTAAAGTCGAAAGTAAAAATGCAGAAAAATAAAGTAAGATATGACCAGTGCAGGAGATGCGTCGCATCTCGGAATTGAGATGCGCCGTATCTGCTGCGGGCCTGACTGACTCGACACAGAACAGAATAATAAAAAAATTTCCGGGTTGTCTCCCGGCCAGCACTTGTCTTTATTCCAGAGTCTTCAAGTTAGACTCACGTTCAGCTCATCATTTAGTTCTTGTCACGGTCCATCCTTCTTCCTTCATCCGAAAGATGTTCCCGTATAGCATTGCGACGTTTTCTTCCGTTCGACTTAATCTAGTATAATTCTTGGTCTTCGTCGCAACATACTCTTCATCTGGTCTCAAAGAATATTTGATGATTTTAAATTTTTCAGAAATAATCATGGGTGGCTCATTATAAGGGATCCCAAGTAGTTGACACTTTCTTTTGGTGAATTCTTCTTCGTCTTTATCAACAAACTTAAAATAAGGATCCTTAATCAAATAGTCATCAAGTTCATCAATTAATGACTTATTGTCTTGAATTGCCTCCCACTCTCTTTCCAATTCCCATTGTAACCGTCGACTAAGCTTCGTGTAATCATCAAATTGTT
Organism: Artemisia tridentata subsp. tridentata; assembly: GCA_021014915.2. Lineage (NCBI taxonomy): Eukaryota > Viridiplantae > Streptophyta > Magnoliopsida > Asterales > Asteraceae > Artemisia > Artemisia tridentata. The sequence goes on along the minus strand of CP139507.1, from coordinate 151,231,189 downwards.
CATGCACCCATTCCCAGAAAGTAGTATCCGATGTTCCCTTAAGTCCTCTCAAGTACTCAATTCTACCCTTTTCTTGCAAAGCCTCCGCTTTTTGTGGGCAGTCTTCTACATTATCATACCACTCATAGTCTTCAAAGGTTACATCGTTTCCAACCCGTTTCATCCCAATTATACTTCCCCCATTACAGGTTCCGTCACTCTTATAATCACAGGTCGGCCAAACACTACTCCCATCCTTGAAAACGAAGGGTGTACAGGTGTGATTAATGTGCTCAAATTCCCATGGTTTATCCCAAACCCATGGTATTTGGTCATTCCATTCGTAGTACCAGGTGTTTTTGAAATCATCATAAGTCTTGAATCCTGGTAGATCTCCAGTAAGCACATCATCGTCAACTTGAAGAAGGTAGTTAAATTCCTTGAATTGCTTGCACAAGGGTGTCTCATAATCGAACACATCAATGTCAATTCTGAATAATTCTTCAATGCCCTCATTAACTGTTGAATCATGAAGTGACGACCCATAGTCGCTCTCTACTTCTTCGTCTTCACCTCTCATCCAATATACCCATAACGCATCTTTAGTAGCTCGATCCATACTCTTATGGTTATTGAACTTACTAGCCAACCACTCTGAAAAATCAACATTGTTAGGATCATGGTCAACGTCAAAGCAAGCTTTACCAATCATTTTCCTCCTTATCTCCATGAACTCGTTAAATTGCTCCCTAAAACTCCGTGTCAACCATGAAGTCATAATCCGCTTGACTTCATTCGCAGGGGCAAATTTCGGACTACCATATTTAAGTTCAAGCCATTCTTCGAGGGAGAGGTCCATCAATCTTACCAACCTGCCATGAAATAGTAACTCCGCCACAGCATAAATCCTTTCATCGTCCAGATAGTTCTCATTTAATCCCCAGTACTGTTCGGAATAAGGCATGTAAGAGATATGGGTATTGCCTCCACCACAGCTTTTATTGCTTGAGTTCATGAATTCAATTTGGAATTTCCCATCATTCTCTTTGATAATAGTCCAAGTCAATCCTTTAGATTCAATGACGGGCCATAAGAGTACCAATTCATCTTCAGTGTAGCTCATTAGTAAATCATACGAGAATATCCCATCTTCAATATTGCATAAGCGCTTGAATTCCTTATAAGTAGCTTCAAGAGGGGTTTCCCAAGAAAATAAATCTGCATCAATTACGAGCACATTGAAGTTGACATCATCAAAAACTTTCACATCGAATGAATCCGAAAGCAAGAGTTCCTTAGCAAGATATCCGTTCACTGACATGTCTTCCATAGCAAAGCCTGTCATCATAGGTAAAATTTTCAGTAGGATTTGTTCGCTAGAAGAGAAATTAACGAATTTAGAAACGGATATAAGAATAAAAATAACTGATATCTGCAGACGATGCGCCGTATCCAAAAGGTGCGATACGCCGTATCTTATAATCGTTAAAATTTAATCAGACTTTATTCAGAAAAGAGATACGCCGCTTAGAAATTTAGAATGCGCCGTATCAATTTTAATAATCAAAAATCGATATTTATTTAAAATTAAATGCGTCGTATTAACAAAATTTAATGCGCCGTATTTTCGTTACGTTTCAAAATACAAGATTTTTGATTCAGAAGATACGCCGTATCGACAAAGATCGATGCGTCGTATCTGTTTAATAATTCGAAAACTGTTTTTAATTAAAATAATAGATACGCCGTATCTGCCAAAGCAGATGCGTCGTATGGCGTTAACGTTTAGAAAAAATTTTCCTTAAAAACAGATACGCCGTATCTTGGGGAAAAGATGCGTCGTATCGAATTAATTAAACGCGTTGTATTTTATAAAAATTAAACGCAATACGCCGTATATGAGAAATCAGATGCGCCGTATCGTTTAAATAAGCTCAGTACAACGATAGCAGAACACAGAAAATACGAAAAATAAAAACAAATAAAAACACAAACGAAAATAAAAACAAATAAAAGCAAACAAATAACACACTAAACAAAAAATATGCAAAATAATACAATGAATGCAAATTAACCTAATACACAACACAGTTAGCGGTTAGATAAAAAATTAAAAACCTAATTAAAATACTAATCAAATTAACAGATAATAACAATTCACTCCCCGGCAGCGGCGCCAAAAACTTGATGCGTGCGTGCGAGTGCTCTAATTAATACCCACGGTATGTCGTTGTGGTTTTAGCAGTATTCAAGTTTTAAATTTATATTTAGCCTACTTATCAATAACACACACACTTTAACGAGCAGTGTACCCGGTCAGTATGTATATAATGGTAAGTAGAGTGTCGATCACTAAGAGTGGAACGTATTATCTAGTTATTCTAATCAGTATTTTAATATCTTAAGTTAGCTATACAACCTAATTTAACGCAAGGGGGTTCAGCCTGAGAGACTGGCACGGTTTGGTTGCAATTAAATAATAAACTAACTAATAGGCACGAATTAGCGAATAGCACACACGTACACAGATAAATACTCGAGACAATAAGAAGACCTGTCCTGATAGTTAAGTAGCTTGTCACTTGTTTTATTGTTAGTTTTATATGAAGTGTATAGTTCGATGCAACGCACCGAGATTAAGTCCTTTCTCGTTGGTTCTAATCTTATCGGCGAGTAAACCCTTAATGATTACTTATGACTATCCCATTTATCTTTCTTCCTACTTTTCTACAGACGATAGAATGCATAGGCGATCTAATAAATAGGCGAGGAAGGGGCATGGCGACCCAAGCAATGCTCAGCTAGACACAGAGGTTATCAATGCACTAATAAAATTCACCAAAGACATCAACATATAAACTTTAATTAATGGGAAATCAATTTTAAGGGGAGTTGAAGTGAATGATAACATAACACAAGCCCATCAATCCTGATCAATTAAAGTGTACTAATACAATAAAACAAAACTACTTAATGAATTGAATACATGCAGGACCTTCTTACAGCTCTCGTATCTTCGTTCAAGGTGTGTCTTGTGCTGCTATCACGATTGAATTCGGCCTAGGGCTTCTGTCCTTCGAATATCGTACCTCCACAAAAGTCTCTTAAAGTCGTCTGACTTTGGGGTATTTATAGTTTCTGTCTGAGGTAAGATGCGGCGCATCTAATAAGTAGATGCTGCGCATTGAACTAACTTCGCGTGGGGTCCAAGATTAATATATTCAGGAATATTCGTACACCGCCAGAAGATGCGGCGTAACTCCATTTATAGATGCGGCGCATGTCCTCTTGTATCTTGGATCGTATCTTGTGAAATCTTGATAGTGATGCGCCGTATGTAATAAGTAAGATGCGGCGCATCTGGAGCAGAATGTCTTGATCTTGTACATTTCAGTAGACTCTTAACTTCTTGCTTGTTTTGCTCCATAATTAGTCCAAAATCGCCAAGTTTCACCAAATGCTTGTTTTTACCTGAGAATTACAAAAGTAAACGATTAAGTATCAATCCTCACAGATAATATAATAAAACAAGTCAAATAAATAGGATAAATGATAGTAATAAAATGTACTTATTTGAGTTCATCAATACCTCACAAAAATAATTTAATAAACACACTCACACACAGCAAAACTCCTAACTCAGTCGTCTGCACGACCAAGTTATCTCTTGTTTGATTATGACCGCGGTCGTCTGAGGCTACCTTAATAATGTAAGACGCGTCTTGCATGCCAAAGTGGCAACGGAGACTTGGTCCACGATCATATATTACGCATGGTCTAAATGCAATTTATGAACCCATTTATTTTAAAAAATAAGTTCTTTACCATATAAAACAAGCTTGAAATTTGATAATTAGAAACAAATTAGAAAAAAGAGTAAACTGCAAAATACATTCTTGTGGTTTACAGTTTTTGAGACTTTACATCCCTTTCAGAAACTATTGGCATGTTACATCATTCGTTAACCAAACGTTTGCCACCATACATCCCTCGTTTACAATTAAGACTAACGGTGCAAATTATTTCTCCGTTATCTCTTAACGAGATAGATAATATTACACCGTTAGCCTTCAGGACTAAAGGTATTTGCACCGTTAGTCCTTTTTTTTTACGTTATCTCCGTTTTTTATACGTTTCTTCATTTTTTGTACGTTTTCTCCGTTTTTTATATGTTTTTATCCGTTTTTTGTACGTTTTATCTGTTATTTTTGTTTTTTGTACGTTTTATCCGTTTCTATCCGTCTTTTGTACGTTTTACCCTTCTTTTTTTTTTTTTTTACGTTTTTATCCATTTTTTTAAATATTTTTGTACATTTTTATCCTTTTTGTACGTTCTATCCGTTTTTTGTATGTTTTACCTTTTTTACGGTTTTATCCGTTTTTATCCGTTCTTTGTATGTTTTATACGTTCTTTTACATTTTTTGTACGTTTTATCCGTTTTTTGTATGTTTTATCCGTTCTTTTACAATTTTTCTATGTTTTTTATCCGTTTTTTGTACGTTTTATCTGTTTTTACGTTTTATCTATTTTTATCTGTTTTTTATCCATTTTTTGTACGTTTTATCCGTTTTTTATGGTTTTCGTACGCTTTTGTATGTTTTTTACGTTTCTATCCGTTTTTGTAACTTTTGTACGTTTTAACCATTTTTATACGTACAAAAACAGATAAAACGTAAAAAAAGGGATAAAACGTACGAAAACGAAAAAACGGATAAAAACAAAAAAAAAGGATAAAAGTGGAAAAAACGGATAAAAACATAAAAGAATGGATAAAAACGTAAAAAAAGGCGCAAAAAAAAGGGATAAAACGGATAAAAACATAAAAGAATGGGAAAAAAACGGATAAAAACGTAAAAAGCGAAAAAAAAGTACAAAAATGGATAAAAAAACGTTAAAAAACGGATAAAACGTACAAAAAACGTAAAGGAAAGGATAAAACATACAAAAACGGATAAGAACGTTCAAAAGCGGATAAAACGTAAAAAAACGGATATAAACAAATAAAACGTACAAAAAACGTAAAAAAAAAGGATAAAAACGCACAAAAACGGATAAAAAATGAATAAAAACGTTAAAAATGGAAAAAAACGTACAAAAATCGAATAATACGTACAAAAAACGTAAAAAGGTGATATGACGTACAAAAAATGGATAAAAACGTACAAAAACAGATAAAACGTAAAAAAAACGGATAAAACGTACAAAAAACGGATAAAGACGGATAAAACGTAAAAAAACGGATAAAACTTACAAAAAAACGGATATAAACGGATAAAAGGTACAAAAAACGTAAAAAAATAAAAAGGATAAAACGTACAAAAAACGGATAAAACGTAAAATAAAGAGTTGATAAAAAACATTAAAAACGGATAAAACGTACAAAAAACGGATAAAAATTTACAAAAAATGGCTAAAACGTACAAAAAACGGAGAAACGTACAAAAAACGGAGAAAACGTAAAAAAAATGACTAACGGTGCAAATATCATTAGTCCTGAAGGCTAATGGTGTAATATTATCTATCTCGTTAAGAGATAACGGAGAAATTATTTGCACCGTTAGTCCTCATTGTAAACGAGGGATGTAGGTTGGCAAACGTTTAGCTAACGAATGATGTAACATGCCAATAGTTTCTAACAGTAATGTAAGATCTAAAAAACTGTAAGCCACAGGGATGTATTTTGCAGTTTACTCTTAAAAAAATATTAATATCAACTAACTTGTAAATATGTCAATTTTGATCATTAATAGCGCCTGCTATGTGCCACTATGGTACAAATTGGAAAAAATAATAGGGTTGTGTTAGGGGTACACCCCCTATTATGTGGGGTCCCTCTATTTTGGTTAGTTTGTACAATTCGTAAAGCAGCAGGTACATGCTAGAAAAATATTAATATCAACTAACTTGTAAATATGTCAATTTTGATCATTAATGTACAAATTGCATTTAATGCACATTTATTGAACCCGTAAATTATCACAATTAAATCTGATTTTTAATTCTATAAACTTAATGTTTCATTTTATAATAACGTTAAATTTTGCCCCGAAGGTACTCGTTAGACAATCCTTTGATATAATTAACCACTGGGGGTGACCCAGCGGTAAGAGCTCTGAGAATATAATTGACTCCGGGCTATCCAAAAAGGTAGTCGCTCTGAGAATAGTCGGCTCACAATGTCGAGTCAGAACCCAGGTTAATAAAAAAAATAAAATAAGATTCGCTTATGTTACTAAGATTAATATTTGATGAATGAAGCACAAAACTCATTTCTAAGCATGCTCCACGTCTGAAGAAACTATTAAAATATTGCTTAAGATTCTTTATATTTTTACAATCACCATTCATCATTTAAACATGGGTTGTGTTATTCTCACCTATTTTTTATGGAATGTATAATCCGACAAAGCAGATAGTACAAGTGACGGCAGCGGTACAAAGTCAACACACCCCTACAGGGAGTGTCTGACTAACCTGTCCCTTCAAACATATATGTGTTATGGATGGAGATCCTCTCATGTTCCATTTGAACATGAGAGGTCATGGTATTTACTGTTTTCTTCATAATGAGTAATTTATAAAATAATGGTCTCACAATGATTAAGTTATTTGTTTTTTCTTCACTCACATAAACTTCAACATTACCTCTCATGTTCAAATATAACATGAGAGTATTTCAATCCATGTGTTATATAAATAAGATGATGGGAATAAATTTAGTTATTAGATAGAATAAAATTAGTTTGGTATAAATATGTTCAAAGTTACAACTATGCTGTAAAGGTGACACTCAATTGGGGGATAAATGCAAGTAAATTGTGTTACTTTTTTCTTCAAATTAACAGAACTTTTGGAAAATATATGACTGTTCATGCCCTAAGACTGAAGGGAATGGAGCGATAAACCTGGCGACCCAGGCTTGGTTCGCCGAGAACACCACCCCCGGCTGGCGATCCAGCTTCTTGGCAATCAAAATGGCTCGGCGGCTGAAGTTTGAAATTTTTGCGTGGATCCATGTTCTAGCCGTTACAAACGGCTATATTTCTTTATTTTTTATTTTTTTTTCTTCCACTTCATCAAATCTATATATATATATCCACATATATCATATTTCTTCCACTTCATTTTATACACATACTACTACTATCTTTACATATATCATATTTAAAAAAAAAATATGTATCCAAATCCAAATAATTTTCGCAGCCCGTATGGGTATCGTTTAGCACGTCCAAACGTCCCAAATCAACCGGATATGAATGATCCAAATTTACTTAATAACCCGGCATTGTTGACCACTGACTACAGCCATCTAAAGATCAATCATGGAGAAAGCGAAACAAGAAATTCGAGAAAAACATGGCTATTCGTAGTTTATTATTTTTTAAGTAATATTTATGTTTTAGGATTATTATTTATGTTTTATGAACAATATTTATGTTTCTATTAATTTTTAAGTACTAGTAATATTTATGTTTTAGGATTATTATTTATGTGATATTGTTATTTTTAGGATATAATATGTATTTTTAGTTATTATTTATATAATATGTAAAAAAAAAATGAAAAACAAAAAAAAAATCAATCATTGAAAGTGACACGTGTCACGAGTCGCCCCACCCTCCTGGGTAGCCCCACTCCCCCTTTTTTATGAAGCTACCCAAATTGCTGACGTCAAGACAGGTGTAACGATAGAGACCACCTCCACGTCAAGACACATCATCTCTCCTTGCAACTACTTTTACCCATGTAATAGTCATATTACAATCTTTACCATTTACTTGCACCTCATTTAACACACAATCATACCACACAACACATTAAAAGAAAGAGACAATCGTTGGTCATTCATCATTGATTTACCCAAGTATTTTTAGCCTTCAACGCAGTCTTCTAGACTTTCATAATTCATTACAATGTTTGCGCCTGATACATGGTCTTTCATGCGTTGTATTGTGCCTTAGTACACTCGATCTAAGAGCATCTCAATATACTACATCCGTCTCAAAACAAATGTCCACTCTCAATACGCACTTTAAAAATTACCACTAACTACACTCTCTACTAATTAAATATCATCCATACCTATTAAATTTTTTTTTTGATTGGTTGAAAAATAAAGTGAGCAAACCACTCAAGTGTGGCCTAGTTGGTAAAATGGCTTGTGACTATTACTCTAAAATGTGTGAGGTTTCAGGTTCAATTCCGGCCATGCCAACCTCCTGAAAAGGGAGGGCTTTCCTGATTTGAGTCTGTGTGGCGATGAGTTCAAACATCGTAGATTAGTCGGCCAAAAGGTCAGAAACTATAGTTACCAAAAACAAAGTGAACGTTTTTTACTCATTCCGTCCCAAAATATAAGTCAATTTGAATTTTCAAAGTTTTTTATTCACCTTAATTATTTTGTTTTCGTGTAATATAATACTTGATGCAAAAATATATAAATGAATTTGTGATTTAAATGTACTTTCACCAGTATACTTTTTATCAAATATTATATAACAGGGAAAAAAAAAATAATTAAGGTCAAAATCAAAATAAAAAGACTTTGAAAAGTCAAAATGGACTTATATTTTGAGACGAAGGGAATATTTGAGATAACCCAAAATAGAAAAGCGGACATTTATTTTCTTATGAAGTTATAAGTCAATGTTGCAAAAATCGTGAATCGGTAGCATGGCGGTCGACCACCCTGCAGCGATTAATCGGCCAAGGCGGGATTAATCGGTGATTAATCGGATTGACATTTTTTGCATGTTTTGGGTATTTCTGGAGACCAAACTAAAGATCGTAACTGATTCCAAGCCTACTATGTTTCCAAACCTCAATAAAAGGCTCCAATTCTGATTATGAGGCTCATTGTGTGTTATAAGTGAAATAAACGATTCCCAAATTAAGTAGAATGCCTAAATTTTTATTTTTTTTAAAGCTGACCGTTATGGCTGATTTCTGGCCGATACGGCCGATTTTTGGCCATTTTTTTGCCCAGACTGATTTTTTGACCGATTTTCAAAATTCTACAAAGTCGAAGGCCGATAAGCGATATATCGTCGATTAATTGGCCGATACGACCGATTTTTGCAACATTAGTTATAACAAAGGCAACATTATGTTTGACGTTATAAAGAATATTATGTTTTCCACTCCACATTTTTTACCAAAACATTCTATAAAAAAGAATATTACGGAGTATATAGTAAAAAGGTACAACATAATAAGCTATTCATGTTTTTATTTCTATTTTTGAAGATAAGTTTAATTAAATGCTTTAAAATTTTGATAGAAAGATTTTGTGTAAATACACATCAGTAGTCGAAAAAAATGGTCTAATACCGTATAAATATTTTTACACGTTACATTTAACCCCATGTACTGGGACATATCTACGAAATGGCATCATCAAGCACGATATATGGTTCCAACAGTGATATGTATAAAAAATGTTTGTTTTTTTATTCGTATAAAATTGTCAAAGTGTCAGGGACAAATGCTGCCATAAAGTAACAACCTCAGTCATGATACACACCACATCTCCATCTCTATCACCAACATCAGAATCATAGCCCTATATATAATACCAACAACAATCTTAAAACACAAAACCATTTACTAGTATTTGTTTATTCTTAAAAAATGATGAGCACTAGTTTAAGAAACAATGATAATTCATCAAGCAGGTTTCCATTCACATTAACTCAATGGCAAGAGTTGGAACATCAAGCACTTGTTTACAAGTACATGATTTCTGGTATGCCTATTCCTCATGATCTCTTGTTTGCCATTACTAGAACCTTGGATCCCCCTAAATATGTGGTGCATCATCCAGCAAGTAAGTTTTTTATTGTGTACTTTTGTAGTAAGAGTTAATCTGTGGATATGTGTAATTATGCATGATGACAAGAAAAATCTTTTTTTGTTAGTTGTGGAAGATGGATGAATTGTAGTTGAATATAAACAATTTTGAAGTAAAATTTAAAGGGTGTGTTAAAGTTAATTCTTACAAGATATTGACATAGTAAAAAATTTGAGGGTCTAGATTAAGTGAGATAATGATTGAAAAATAGATAAAGTAAAAAGTAGGAAGATATTGCAAAACTCGTTCCAAAATGGCTTTTTATGTTCTTAAAAAAGAATTGAAGTTCAAACAAATTTGAAGAAAATTTAAGGGTATATTAAACTAATGAAGTAGTGTGTGTTTCTTAATATGCATGTTTAACTGTTAAAAGTAAATCCTGAATGTATAAGAAAACTACTTTTACTTGTAAAAACAAACAAAAGTAGTTACTTCCAGACAATTAATGGTTAAATTAACTTGCTTCCTGATTTTTACTTTTTCTAAAAAGGACTATATATATATACTAATGGGTACAAATATTTTTACTTTTTGCAGTTGGATGGAACCTTTTCCAGATGGGATTTTGCAAGAAAATAGATCCAGAGCCAGGGAGATGCAGAAGAACAGATGGTAAAAAATGGAGATGTTCAAAGCCAGTTCATCCTGATGGAAAATACTGTGAAAGGCACATGCACAGAGGCAGAAATCGTTCAAGAAAGCCTGTGGAACTTGTTAACACAAATTTATCATCATCATCATCATCATAGAGGCAGCAGCAGCAGCAGTCTAATGTTGTGTCATCTCAAGATCATTGCTTTTTGTTGGAATCTAGCCCCTATTCAGAAAAAGATTACAGGTTTGTTTAACATGCATTAATCCATTGTCATGATTGTACACATGCATAGCTATCAGACAATCACATGCTTATGTCCACTGTCATTTAAATGATTCTTTATGTCACATATGCTACTACTTGTACTTTTATATGCTAACTAGTAGCTTACCATTTAAAGATGTAAAATTTGGCATTGATAGTGTCATTTAGGATGGATTTGGATAATCTTTGATTGTACTTTTTTTGAATAAATAGGAGAAAGGGGTGTTTTGGTAATTTTGGTTAGCATGATTTGAACATCACATTGTAGACTAATTAGAACTCTTGAAAATATATGCATAAGTGCATGGGAAGCTCAAGTTAAAAATGGAAAATGCTTGGTAAATATTGTAGACCTGAAAAGTTATAACTTAATGGGGGAGTTTATACGGACCGACCCTCCCATTCGTGGGGCCCTGGGCATTGCGGGTTTGTACAGTGTGCATCACGGTTTGTACATTCTGACCAAAACCCCTATTGTCACATCATAGGGGGTCTTAATAACATAACCCTAACTTAATTTAGCTGATTAACTATTTACTACTAATATGCATATGAGCTACAGCATACAGTTGCAACTTAAATATTAACCATAATCCTTGTCAACAATATCAAAATTTTTATTCATGTTGGTAATTCTTAACAAGAAGTTTGTTAATTCTTTGTATGTTAAATGGGTTTCCATAAGCAAATATGCGTGTGAGCATGTCGCCTTGTGTGTATATTCTGCTATTTTTAGTTTATATTTGATAATTTAGTGTTCAAGATAATGTGATCAATGGTTAATTATACATTAAATTTAGTTTTTGGACTTGTAAATCATCACTGTTTTGAAGTTATCACGCAACTAAGTCCTAAGATATATCTGCAATATTATTTCCTCATATGGATCGTGGTACGTAGTTATGCCTTGTGGTTTTGAACTTGTCGAAAAGATGGGCTTGGCTCCAAACAAAACCTCATCGACAACATTTTAAAGCTGAGTTTGTCAAATTTTTGCTAGCTATGGGATGAAAGAAGAAGTAGATGAACATCCACTTGCTTCAATTTGTGATTCTTGGCACCTGGCTATGAACAACTCTGCTTCTTCACTGGCAAAAACCAAGCAGCGATCGTTCTCTGAATATCAAAATGACTACTCATATCTGCAACCTCAAAACACTCCAACAAAGCAACCACAGAAGCAGGATCAGGGACGTTGTTATGATCACTTAGCTCTGAAAATCGAAAGAATAGATGAACCCCAGAAAGTAATGCACCATTTCTTTGATGAATCTCCACACAATGGCAATGATGACCATTGCAAGGATGAAGATTCTTCCACAACTCAACTCTCAATCTCCATCCCGAGTAGTGCTCATGACTTCTTCCTGACTCATAATGGTAATTTCACCTCTTTGACACTTGTATTATGCGCTCATGTCTGAATACTTTTAACACAGACGTCGTTAACAAATGCACACGTGTTCTGTCAAGAATCCCTGTTAATTTTGCTATCTTGGAGTGTACTAATTAGGATAATGAATTTCTCAGTTACTTATCTTTTGTTGCAGATAAATGAGGTTTTCAGTTATGCGTGGTAGATATGTTGCTTACCTTCAAATAAGTGCACGAGGTAATGATAACTGCAGCCGTGTTTGCTTTTTCGTGTAATCGTGGAAGGAATGCTAATGGTACTATTGATATCTTCTGATCAAACTTAAATGTGTTTCTATTAAAGTAGTATATTTATATGAGGTTGCCCACATCTTTCTTTAGTTGTTCCCGCTGGTCTACCACAAAAATATGAATTTTGTTGTTAATTAAGTGCATTAAATGAGTCCGGTGTTCATGACTTGATGAAAGGTAGAGGTGATCTTTATGAACTACAATTGTAATATGCTTGAAGTCTTTAACATTATTAGATGTTATATAACTTTTTAAAAGAGCAGTTGACATGAACAATGCACGCTAGTATTACGACTAGCGTAAATTTTTTGACAGACTTGATTGGTTCTATGTCTGATACAAGTTACTGCATATGATTGTTAAACTCACATGTAAGTATTACTAGTAATTGTTATGTTGATTATGATCCAAAGATTAGGCTCTGCATTATTGAGGGTGGTCAATTATATATTAACCGAACTGAGCTTGAGCTTATGCTAAGGTGGCCGAGTTGAGATCCTTTGCACAAGAATAACTAAATGGGCAAGTGAGACTTAGAGCATACAGAGGCAGAAAAATTACACACATGCTGCAAACAAAATTTACATACCAAATCCGAAGAGTTCACAAAATCTTTAGAAAGCGCCCCAAGCTCATATAAAGGTCATCCTGCTATACTTTAATGCTGGACTAAATTAAGTACATATTCCTTCTTACATTTTCCTCAAGTTATCTAACCTCGCTTGTAAATCATTGTCTATCCCGTCATCATCAGTTGTGGGTGCTTCAGCTTGTGGCACCTTGTTCTTTGCAGCAGGGGTGGAGACAGTCTCTAATGGCGCATTCAACAACTGCAACTCACAAGTCAATAATTTTATATTTTAAAAAAAGTTTCCAAAACCGTTAGAAACTTAGAACAGTTGTTTTAAATTCCTTTAAACCAGAAAGAAAATAAAAATGTAAAGGTAAAGATTACCTCTTTATTGATGTCGATTCCAATCTCATCGAGGACTTGACTCACTAACTCTTCAGTTTCTTCCTCTTCTTCATCTCCTTCTAACGCATCATCAATTGCATCACCCATCACTTCGCTTACCATTTCCATTTTCTCATTTTGTTTCTCGAATTCTCGCATTATTTTTTGCAAGGTTGGCAAGTTCATCTGCTTGTTCATCTTCCCCATAGCTTTAGTCACACCTTTCATCGCCTCACCCATAGCTTGTGTTGATTTTAATGTCTGCAATGATATTAGATTCATGGTTGATCAGATGCATACACTAATCAAAGTATTAATAAAAAGATAACCGCAGTACAATATTTCAATAAAATGAGCGAAAATAAATAGAAAATGTACCTGAATTCTAAGTGAAACACCTTGCAGTTGGGATTTAAGCCTGTAAAATTTATCGATTTGATGTCGTGTTCTGATGAGATCTTTTGCCATAACCTTGACAGCTCCCTGAATCAAATTATAGCGTCGAATTCAGTCATGGTAACTTGTACCCATAAAAGAGCCTAAATTATGAAGGCTATACACGGAGTAGTGATATTATTGGTATCATCTCAATAAAACCTTCATCCGCATTGTTACTCAATATATCAGATCAGAACATAAATTTGGATAAGATATTCCTCTTAGATGCAAGATGTTGCATACAGATTGCATAACCTACTTATATTAGTCACATTACTATTATGCGTTTAGAAGTTGTTGGGGAATCGTACAAAGATTCGATCAATATATTTGCTCAATAATGTTGCTATGAAGTTTATTACTCTAATTCCAATCATAAAAACCTGGAAGTTAAACTGAAGGAAGCCACACAGAAACACAATGAGGTTTTGCTAAAGGACTAAAAAACCTATTTCTTCTTCAACTCAAATTTGCAAACATTAACAACACCGTTCCCAAAGTTGAATGGTTTTTCAAGTCAAAAACCATGAAGGAATGAAATGGGAAGAAGGAACGATCCAGGAATATTTACGAGTCAAACTATGGTACCAATACACATGTAAGCAATCTAAAAAAAGTATTACCATTTGCCCTTGTTTAGCACTTTTCTTAATCTCTACAATCAGCTTCTTCTCTTGTGTCTGCAAACCTTGTCTCTCCCTTTCTATTTCTCTAATAGATCTATCAAGCATTCTCTTGTTTTCCCGCAAGAGCTCTGCATGTTAAACACATAAGTTGCTAGCCTTGCTTATCAAAGCCACACATTCTACAAAAAAACCAAAAAAGTACTACTACTCGTGATTTAGATTGCTAAGGGATCGCCTGGGAGCGTACTGTTGCAATCATCTATTTGTCACCCAAAGAGACTCAAATAACCCAAAGATATCACATATATATTCAAGAGCTAGACCAACTTTCCCTTGTGATGCTTTTTTTTTTTTTTTTTTGAACTATTCCCTTGTGATCCATTTTATGTGATATGGATATTAAGCATGCATACGTACATATATACATGCAGCTCAGTTCAAAAGATATCTCTTTCAATTCAACCTATGAAAAGTATTTTTTGTTGCCTTTTAATGTAACAAAATAATACGGAGTAATAAACTAGTTAGGATTATAGCACAATGCATACCAAACATGTTGTTTTAAGGGACAAAAACAATTGATTCTAACTATCAATCCAATACTTTCATTATACCATTTAACACATTCTTCACATGAATGCATATCCAATCAAATAAGTAAAACACAAATAAAAAACATGCATGGATTGAAAACTAAATAAAAAATAAAATAAATAATAACACTATACCTGCAGGAGTTTTCTTCTTCCAAAACTTGAAATTCATTGTCATAAAAATATTCAATAAACCCTACAATAAAAAGTTGGATCGATCGTTTTGTTATTCCTGGTGGTCGTGGAGTTGTGAATAAGACGAATGCTATTGTTTTTTATATTTTTATATCTATTGGCATAGAAGTCTATGCCAATTGGGATTGGGCTTTTATGTATCGGATTTAGAGTTTGTTTGAGATTGCTTTTATTTGGGGTGTTATCATTATCTTCTTATTTTAAAGAAAAGTTTTGTAATAGTATTAACTAAGTATTGTGAAAATATTCAAAAATTGTACGTTTAAGGTATACCACCTCTAACGATAACCATTTTAACCAACGTCATATGTACAATCAATTTATGCAATCGTAAAAAGAAAATAAGTCATGAATAAATAATAAAGTCTCAAAAGTACACTATTTACTTATTTAGGTCACTCATATATGTCACTAATATATAAAAATTCCATAACAATTAAACATTATAAAAAATTTTACCTTTTTTTTTAATAAAAAATAAATTAGAGTAAACAAAACTTGACCTTTGTTGCTATACGACAATTTTCACCTTTAAAATTTTACATTAAAAGTATTTCTTATTTATATTTATTTGTTTTAAAGTGAAATAAAAAGTTTTTAATAACTGTTGTTTGTTTTAAAGTGCTTATACGAAATGTCTTACTTGTGTATCTAACAAGTTGCTTATAATAAGCAAATCAAATTCTAGTCAACAAGTTGCTTATAATAAGCTAAAAATAATTAATTAGCTTGTGTAAAAATGGTATCAAAATAACTCAAGTAGCTAATCACCTAACCAACCACCTTTTGGCGATCTTTTTTATTATAACAATATGCACAGAAGACTAGTCCCCAAACATGTGCTAGCCAAACAGATTACAAAGAAACAGGTTGCCCTCAAATGGATGTAATCTAAGAACTAAACAAACTCACACTTACAAACCCAATTTTTTTGGGAACGACAATTTATATAACACCTAGCAAGGAGTTAGGAAAAAAGATTACAAAGAAGAAGTGAGGGAATTGTGAGGGTATGAGAACTACTCAACCAACTACAAAATTTTTTCCTACATCTATTGGAAATCCAAATAAAAGAGTTGAGTTTAACATCGTTAAGGATAAGATCCTTGCTGGGTTTTTTGGACCCAAAAGTAAACTAATTTCTATAGCGCCAAAGGATCCATATTGTTGATTGAACAACCGCATCAGATATAGGGACAAAGACTAAACCAACTGAGAGATCTAGAGAGAATATTGTGTGTGATGAACTTTGATAATGAGAGAAGATGAAATCTTAGCACGGATAGATTTTTTTATAAGAGTAATGCTATTTAAGCTTACAATTCATGCCTAAATATATGACTTATGCATAAATTACTTGTACAATTGTATTATACATTTTCTCTCTCCAAATTTCTACCAATCACTTTTTCAAATCTCTTGCTAATTAGTCATAAGAATCATTTTTCTTTTTAGAGTAAATTACAAAGATGGTCATTGTGGTTTGCGTTGACTCACACTCTTGGTCCCTTGACCAAACGACGTTAAGTTTGACTGTTAAACACACCTCATGTGCAAACACTCTTGGTCCCTCGTTGTGAGTTAGTGATTGTTTGTGCAAAAAAAAGTCAAAGGACCAAGTGTGTGAGTCAACGCAAACCACAAGGACCATCTTTGTATTTTACTCTTCTTTTTATAACACCTCACAGCTCAATGTCACACTCTGCACCCTCCACTAACACAAGCTCACAAAACTAACACCAAAACTCATTAAGTGAAATGTTAGTTATAAAATATTTACAAAATAAACCCTGAAGATACATAAGCTTGCTAAAGTGTGTTATAAATTTAACAGCTTGAAACACCAAAAACTCACCGAACAATTGTAAAAAGAAAATATATAATCAAAGGGTTTTTTGTGTGGTTCATATGTGAGGTTAGCGTTCCCACACAAGTAATTGTGTGACCCATTATTATTAGAAACAAAGTAATAAAAATATAAGGTTTCATTTTAGGTACTATAATTATTCAATATTGCTTACCCATTCAGTCAAAATCAATAAAGATCTTTCGTTAAAAGAGTTTCTATTTACTTGTATGTGTTGTTATACGTGTTATGATCAGGTAAAATTTAGAAGGAAAGATACTTGAGTATGTTTAGTAACTTTTCAATTCCTATATGTTTTCACACCATATTGCGCCTAAAATCAAAAAATAATTTGGTAACCAATAACAACTTGCATTGCAAGCCATGTATTTAGAAGTAAAAGAACAATAAAATTAAAGATACAAACACAATATAATCACGAGTAGAGTAATAATCTTTTCTCCAACAAAACTTGTGAAAATTAACAATAAAAAAAATAATATATATATACTTGTGAAATTAAATCCTTATTGCACAACAACACTTGGCCCCCAAGGACCCAAAATTTCGGTGGCACAAACTATATATGCGCCTCCAGTTCCTAACCTAATCGAATCACATATTAACATACAATCCTCGATCGATCTTAGTCATCCGAAAAAAACCTCCGAACGATTAATATGGATTCCGAGCTTTGTTACGATACCATCCTCGAAATTCTTTCTCGAACTTCTTTAAAAACCCTCCATACCCTTCGTTGCACTAGCAACGAATTTGATACTCTCATACATGGCTCTGAATTTCTCGACACGTACACGAAAAGAAATAATATGGTATCTGGTTTTCTCGTAAAAAACATGAGGAAATGTACATCCTATAGCGAGTTTGTACCTTCTCCTTTATCAAACAATATTGATCTTCGTTTTTTACCGTTTAATGCTCGAATCGTAGCATCTTCAGAGCAAGGAATCATTGTGTTCGAAAGTCCTGATCCGAAAAATCATAGGAATGTTTTCTACAATGTTTGCAAACCTACGACTAAGCAGGTTTCACGTTTGCCAAATCCGAAAACAAGGTATCGAACGGAAAAGGTTGCAATCATTGTCATGGGTTCAAAGACAAAATTGCGATACAAGATAGTCAGGTTATATTATCCTAAATTCACGTAAGTTTCTATCTATTTGTATTTGGGTTTTAAACATATATTTGCATACATAACTAGAGGCTGTCTTTTTTTAGATATTGTTAACATAGTTCTAAGAATAAGTTCATCAAGTAAAGTTTAGAGGGAAGATTTTGTGATTTAAGATGATAAGTTTAGTGTTAGTTAACTTGTTACGCTTATCTGCTTGCAGCTAAAACATATATAGTAATGCATGGTTCTATAGATTTTTGAAGTGTATACTGTATAGTAACATGAAAAAATTGATATTTACTCGTTTTAAATCATGATCATTATTTTTTCTTATTGCAGTGATTCTCAACCAAACGAAGAACTCTACACATTAAATTGTGAAATCTTTGATTCTGAAAGAGGGGCATGGGGACGGCTAAATCCCATAAGCTTGCCGGACGGTGTTTTTTTGACCAACTCGCAAGCAATTACAGCAAGAGGTTCCATAAACATGTTGCTGAACAACGGTGATGTCTTGATGTTTGATGCCTACATAGAAAAGTGGACGCGCGTTTCATCTCCCGTTCCATCCCTCAATGAATGTCGATTTGCAACACCAATGCAACTAGTTAAGTATGCAGGTAAGTTGGGAATCGCGTGGAAGCCAGCGAATGCTAGCTGGGAGATTTGGTTTCTTAGCCACGATCGATCGTTTAAGAAACTACATGTTTTCAGCAAGAATGAAGATAGTGAAAGAGAGTCACTGAAGGCGTTATATGATTCAGATACGAGCATTATGGTGGACTACAACACTATCATATTTCACAGGTTTAGAAGAGGCAATAATATCAGTAAGGTCAAATTGAGTTATCATCCTAGTCAAATCTTCAACTTCAGATCAGATTTTGAGCCGGTTGATTTTTGATGCGTGCACAAAACGATGGGCTTATATCAGGAGTTCTAATGGTTTTCGCGGTGAACACAGACCATGCAAAGAAGGAGCTCGTATTCTATGATGATCGTATTTATAATGCCTTATCCTCCAATGTGTAATTTTGTTACCTGGCTCTTTACTATCGTGTTTAAATACAAGTTTGGTTAAATTTTTTTTTTAAGATTTACAGTGGGATGCATTGATATACAAATATGTAATTTTGTTTGATGTTTGCTTTATAACATGTGCTAAATGAGGATGTTTCTCTGAGCATTGTGCTAAAATTTATAGGTATACAATGTTTTGATGAAAAATTACTTGCTCTCGAGCTTGAATTATTATGAATATACGTACGTATACACCGAAAGGAATACACCTACGAAAGAATTTGTTAAGACAAAAATGTAAAACATATTGTGTCAGGGGCAAGGTTGACAAGACAAAAGGCACCATCTTCTTCCTCTGTTTATAATTGTTACCTTGTTTACGTACACTTAAAATCATGTTAACTTGTTAACTGATTAATTTGTACTTATATTTGAAAGGGGTTATACGAGAAATTTCAAATTAGTGCTAATATGACCGTTTTTTTACCGGCTACCGGTTAGACTGGTAAAAAGTTATATTTTCGTGTTTTTTAGGTCTCACATCACTTAAACTCAAATCAAACACCCCACCACCACCCTACACACAACCCACCACCACCCCACCACCTAGCTAGACGCACCCACCACCACCCCATACTCTCGCCACTACCCTACACTCACCCTCACCACCTCACACCCGGCTATTGAGGTGGTGGTTATGGAGGTGTTGAAGATAGAGGAGATTGAAGGCGAAGAGAATGAAGATGGAGGTTTTGAAGATCGAGGTGGTTGTAGTTATGGTTATGGTGGTAGAAGGTGGTAGTTAATGAGAAGGTTAAAAGTTAAGAGATTGAAGATGGAGGTGTTAAAGATCGAGATGGTGGTATTTATGGTTATGCAGTGGCGGACCCAGATGAAAATCTAAGGTGGTTTCTTGATTTGGTCAAGTTGAAAAATGCAATGGGCCAACCAACTTATCAGTTTGTCGGGTCGCATCAGGTCTAATTTAACAAGATGCAATAAAAAAAACAATAAACATAGTTTATAGCATAATAGCTAATGCGTTTACAATTTCAATTTTACTTGCATCTTCATAGGTTTCATAGCTTGAAAACGAGCAATGATTATATCATTACTAATACCTTATAATATATCTTTTTTCACATACGACACTAAACAATCATGTGAAGTCATCCCGCATCTTATTGCATAGATCACACAGACCCTAAAATCTAAATAAACAATATAACGATTATAGTAGCAAATTAGTAATACAGTAATAAAGATTACAAGTACATATTTTATTCTCTTTAAGTAGCCCTAAAAAGAATAAATTAACTAAATAATAAAAACTTATAATTAAAAAAAAAAAAAAAATAAACAAAATAATTTAGAAGAAATCTGGTGAGTCACTGTATCCCATTGTTTATTTGACCATGATGACTTTTCGTTTCCCCACAATTACCGAATAATTGCCTAATTTTGTTTAAGTTAATTATAAATTATTAAATGGGTTAATTTTGTTAAGCTAATTAAGTTTTGGGTTAATTTTATTGGGCTAATTATGTTTTACTATATATAGATTTACAACTCTGACGCCGTCATCTTATGGGTTGTGACGCCGTCAGCTTGCCGCCATTTAGAGTTTCGTCTTGTGCAAGTCGCCGTTATGACGACGTCACGTTGTGTCTTCTGACGCCGTCACATGTGTCTTGACGCTGTCCTTTAGTAAATCTTCTGGGCCATCTCTTGTTAGCTTAACACGTGACTCTCATCTTCAAATAACACCTGACGCCGCCAGGTTATAAAGTCTTCAGATTCATCTAAGGCGTCGCTTGTTAATCTTGAGCTAAAAATTCATCTTCAGCAACAAGTGATGACATCACGTTGTAGTATGTGACGCCGTCAGATCTCCATATCTGTCAAAATTTTCCGACTTCATCGTTTTCTTCACTTTTACGTCCAAATACGCCCTAAAAGTGCTGATTTCCAGATTTTTTGTCCCAAATACCTAAGAAACGATTTGAGGTACTATTTGATCATATTAATACGATTTTGGGGTTAAATGACCCCTTAAAAAGGTACCAAATAAATCCTTATCAAATATGCCTACACTTGGGATTTGTTTGTCCTCAAGCGAATATGCTTTTATCCTAATCAATTTATAAGTTAGGGGTCAATTAACACTAATATAGAATTAATTACAACATACAATCGTTCCACGTTAGTTGAAATAAGCACGAAAATTATACACTAGCAACTCACATAAAGTGTTTGGATTCTCACATCTCTCGGGTGTATAAAGTTATATAACATATGAAAAAGGGAAAATAAAACACTCTCTACCTGTTATAGCACATAGATTACCATAGGCTTGGGTACAGATCAAATCTCCACCACTTTGGCGTAAGCACCTAGGATAAACTATCAAAGAGGGCTTTTAAAGGGTTGTAACGTTAGGTGTAAGGGTATGAAAAACACAGTTTTGTTTTATAAAGGGAATCTTTACTGGTGGCAAGTCAATTATCATGGTCAATTATATGTACAATGAGGCGTTGCTAAGCCAAGACTCGACTCGCTAACTACTAACTTTTTTTGTTTTTTCATGGCACTTTCTTGACTTAAACAAAAATAAAAGACGGGACGGTAGTCCATATGTTTTTTTCTCTCTCTCTTTTTTTTTTTTTATTTTTTTTTTTTTTTTTTTTTTTTTTTTCCTACACTCTTACCCTACCATCCAAAATAATACATCCATACAAAGGGATTACTTGCAACCTCCCTACACTTGAACTTTTACATACTTTACACATAACTAACTAATGACCCGAATTAAGAAAATCAAAACACGTGGAGTACTTTAAACATTAAAGCACATATGGGGTTAATAACATGACATTCTTCCCCATTACTCCATAATAACTAGTACTTTACCCATGCGTCCCAAAACTATATTTACAAGATATGACTCGACTTAGCAACCATGTAACCAATTAGATAATTAACAAAAGGGTTTAACACATAAGTTGTAACAATAACGCGCTGAAAATGAGTACATACAAGGAAGGCTAAGGCGATTTGGGTGTACATTTGGGGGTGAATTGTAAACAAATTCTTCCTTTAAGTAATCGGAATGCGTTATTCAGAATTTCTTTCTTTCGGTCTTTCCAATATATTTAAAGTTAGAAAACGAAAAGGATAGGCTCTGGGGGGTGTACTAGGGGTATCGTGTAGTAAAAATGAGTACATCGCAAAGGTGTGGGAAAATTACTTGACCAATGAAGCCAAAGTAATTATAATACATGTTTAAAACAAGGGTTATCATAATGCCTCTTTGTTGGTCCCTTTACACGATTAGAGTTAACTAGAAAGTTAATCTATTTGTGTTAATGACTAATACAATGTTTAAGGATAATTCTAACAGTTATAAAACGTGAATATAAAAACAACAATATTTTTCAACGTTTAAATTCTTATTAGAAATAATTCCAAGAATCTATACCCAAGTGTTTTGCGAAACAAACACTTGGGATTGAATAGACAAGGGTATGGGGTGTCTCCTATCGAAACTCAAGTTTTGCTTGAGTGGTAACAATATACCCACTGAGCTATCTCAGTGAGTTGTATACTCTTTGTAGGAGAGAAGTTCCTTTGTAAAAGTTCAAGACTTTAAATATACAAAGCACACTTTAACTTCTCTCACATCTGCTCTATTTATACACAAGTAATCTAAGTATAAGTGATTAAATATAATACAAGTTGTTGAGGTTGCGTGTCTGACAATTACAAATAGTAATTGTCATTTCCAAGAACCAATAGGAAAGGGCTAATAAGACTTTGGGAGTTGTTGTCTGACACTCCATGACTTTTAGCCGCAATAGGGAAGGTTGGATCTGACAAGAGAAGAGTGTTGGGTTTACACTATTATCTTCTCAGATCTTTTCCCTATTGTTCCCGCCTTTTCTTCAGGCTATAGTTCCTCAGTCCTTCAATCACTTTGTTGGTTGAGGAGACTGGGGTTCAGTGAGTTCTTGTCCAACACTCACTGAACCATCATCTTCTTCTTTGGCTTAAGTCCTACTCAGGGAGTACCGCCTTCCTGAGTAGTGAATCCTTCTTCTTCTTGAATTCGCCTTAAGCATCCTGAAGATGACTCACTGAGAGGCTGTTCTCTCAGTAACTTGAATTGTTCTTGGTTTAAGTTAACACTTAGTTAATTTGTGTCCAAATCATGTTTGAAGCATTCTTGGGTTTTTCATGACCCAACAATCTCCCCCTATTTGGATATAAATTATTCCTAAGTGTTTTGATCATATATGAGTGAGCTAAAGACTTCTACTCATACTGAATGTACTAGAATGTAAATAAGGACACTAAAATAATAAAAACATCATCTTATTGATATCATTTATAAGTCCTAACAAAACTAAGTACAAAAGGGATAGTGGTGGGTATTCAGGCAGGTCATCAGTTCAACTTGATTCCAAGGGCTTCAAGCTTGGGCTTCTTTGACTGCAGCTCATGTTGGTCAGGATGTTCATTGATTTTTCTTTTCAGGTCTTGACAAAACCTCACATTTTCAGGACTCTTGAGTGGAGAGGCCATCATTAGAAAGCCAAGCATTGCTTTAATCCCTGACAAATCTATATCACTCCACCTCTGGAAGGCTTTGTCACCGAACTCATCAATGAAGAACAAACCTCTTTCAGGCTGTTCAATGACCATATTGTTCCTGAAAGGAACACCTTCAGGGAGAGCCCTATTGCAGTCAAGACCAGGAATCTTGATCTCAGGCTCAGCTTCTATCTTCTTTCTTTTCCTTGAAGAAGACTGAGAGGGAGCAGGTTGTGCAGATTCAGGAAGAAGAGATGGAATGCCAAGTTCCTGAGGTGCTGCTGCCAATCTTTCGTACCTCAGACTCAAAGACTTCATCAGATTAGGGACCACAACATTTGATTTCTTTGCTATTAATGGACCCAACTCATCCAATTCAGTGATCCCGAAGTCAGCGAATCTGAAAGGTTTATGTACATCAAAGTTTCTCATGTCAGCACCTCTGTAGACAGTTACAACGGCAGGATTGGTGTTTCTTTGAATATGAACATCAGTGATTGGTTCTGGCTTCAACCTTTCAGTCATATACCACTGATATTTCTTAATCCTGTTCTGCCTGATCTCTTCAGCCCGTTTATTCCTTTCCTCCCTTTTCTGCCTGAGAGTGGTCATCTCCTCAGACTGAGCTTTCACAAAGGTCATACCACCTTCTCTTCCTGAGAGATCCTTAGCCTCAAGACCAATTTTCTCGGCCTCTTCATGAACAACCTTAATTATAGCCGGCTTGCTCACCTTCTCTTCCTCCTTTAACTTTTTCTTATCTTCCTCTTCCTGAAGATAAGCACTGAGTTCATCAGCTGTGAAGTGGTGAAGGACTCCATCAATTTCATATGGGATCCTGATTGGTGATTCAGGATCCTTTGCAACCGAGATCGGTGCTGGTTGAGGCTCAGGTTCAGTGAGGATGCCTTTGCCTTTATCTTGATGGGAGGAAGAGGCTTCAGGAATCTCCCCCTCAGTGTGAGAAGGAGGTTGTTGGCTTGAGACTCCAGTGTCTTTCTCCCCCTCAACTGTTGCTTGAGCCATTGTGAGAGCAAGAGTTGAAGTCACTGGAGTAGCAGGACCTTTGAAAGCCTGATAGATCTCAGTCATCATTGATTTGATGTCTGAGGTGTCTTTCTGAAGACATGAGATCTGATCAGCCAGAGATGCCTGAGAAGCTTCGATGCCTGACATCCTTGACCCAAGAGACCATGCCAAGGATGTTGAAGATTGTGCCCAAGTACCAAGATATTTTTCCTGAAGACCCATGGAAGTCCTGATTGAGTCCAAGGAAGTAGTAAGACCCTGAAGCTTAGAATCCTTCAGTAAGCTGAGAAGATCACTGATTTCAGCTGACTGTTTCTGATAAGTCTCAGCAGCCTGAAGGACCTTTTCAGTGAGTACGGGGTCATCCTTGACAGCTGACTGAATAGTTCCAAGGCTGTTGGTGATGCCTTCAATAGTAAGATTGAACTTCTGGAAATGAAGATCAATAGCTGTCAGGGAGTGTTTGGTGTCTGATTGGATTTCGATCACATCATCATGAAAAGTTTCAACATCTGCCTTCAGGTTGGCATAGTGAACAGCAGCTTCAGTGTGATGATCAAACATCTCATCAGTGAGACCAGTGAAAAGAGCTCTGTTGGTCTTCAGTAGGAATTTGACCAATGTTCTTTCAGTGAGGGGAAGAGAGTTATCATACTTTTGGAGGATGTCCCCAGTACCAGAAGAATCAGAAGACTGAGAACCAGACTTTTCACTTTGGCTTGGAGATGACTGATGTGATTGTTCAGGTTGTTCAAGTTGTATATCAGTTTCCATATCCTCACCAGCCTCAAACATTTCCTCTTCACTCTCTTCCCTGAGCTCTTCATCAGACTCCATAAAAGCCTGAAAGTCCCCCATGGACTCAATACCCAAAAAATCAACCGGCTCCTCTTTATAAAAAGACTTTCCTTCGGTTTGGTCAGGTCCTGACCCCGTTGTCATAATAACTGAGTGGGTTTGCTCAGCCTGACTAGCCATAATAACTGGGGTAACACCAGCCTGGCTTTTGGGGGCAGTTCCTGAGAGACTGGATCCGCCTGAGGGGTTGATGGGTTCCATATCAGCGGGTTGTTTCTTTCCCTCTGAGTCTTTGTCCCCCTTAGCACCTTCAACTACTGATGGGTGCTTTCTAGTAGTATTACTAGGTACTGATTGTGAAAGTTTGTGGACCCCCTTCCCATCAGGATTGTGCTGTCCTTCAGGGGATTTAGGGTCCTTTTCTCCCTGATATCCTGAGGGTGATTTCTCAGGAACGTTAGCGGGATGTGAATGTTTGTGGGTCCCCTTCTCAGTAAGGTAGTGCTGCCTTACCGAGGATTTAGAACCCTTTCCTCCCTTAGGAACTGATTGTTTTTTGACAGTTCCTTCATCGGGATGTGAGGGGGTGTGGGTCCTCTTCCCAGTAGGGTGGTGCTGCCCTACCGAGGATTCAGGACCCTTTTCTCCCTTGGGTACTGATTGTGATTTATCAGTACCTTCATCGGGATGTGAGGGGGGAATGTTTCCTGATCCCTCTGACTTGTGTATGTCAGTTGAACCATGTGGAATGGGTGTGCCCGAGGTTACTGAGGATGATTGCTCAGTGACTTCCATTGGCCTTTGTTTTGAGGTCAAGAGGGTCTCAGAAATGGGTGTCTCGGAGGTCTCGGCCTTTTTCAACCACTTTTTAAGGTTGAGTTGGTTTTGAGGATCAGTCTCAGTGGCGAGTGGCTTTGGTCTAACCACCTGGCTGGACTGACCCTTCTTTGTCTTCTTCACCTTTTTGGTCGGTGAAGGAACTAGAGAGATAGCGTCATTACCCTGAATGACTGATTGCATGTATTCAGTCAGGGCAATATGTGTAACCTCACTGATGCTACTAGTGAAGTTTGACTTGTGCAGGACGTCAGGCTTCGTACCTTCTGCATCAGTCCTCACATAGTCAGAACCAAGTAGGTCCTGAAGCACACAGGAAACAAATCTAGGATAGGACATATGCCTTTGCCTATGTTTTCCTGAGAGCTTAGCAACAAGGTCTCGGAAGATTATTCCTCCGATGTCAATTTTTGTACCCTCAAGGAGACTGAACAACATCAATTGTTGTGATGAGTTCAACTGTTCCGTAGAGGATTTATTTCCACCCAGGACCTGAATGACAAATGTCATCAGTATCCTCCAAATAGGGTGGAACCATGTTTTGACTACTGGAGCCTTTTCCAGTAAGCCTCCCGCAGACATTGTTGGACGTCTGGGGTCATGGGGTGCAAGAAAGATCAGTTCATTCTTTATGTCCTGATCAGTAGGGTTGGGTGAAAAGGCTTCAGCAAAGTCAAGGCCTGTGGCTTTGATGAAGGTTGAGTAGTCAAAGGAGTGGGTTCTACTCCCATTCATCACCGTGAAGGTGATGATTGACTCTTTGGTGTCTTTGGGGCTGTAGCCACAGCCGTACACCAGAATTCCCTCAAATAGTCATGGTAGATGACTGAGGGGGTGTGGGTGAAAGCCTTTGCAAGAAAACAATTACGAAGATATTTCATAACGTTCTTGTAGGCTGGGTAGATTTGTGGATATGAGAAATTTCCCACCACATTGTTTTTGGTTAGGTCTACACCCTCCATTGTGAAATCCACGTTAGGGGCGTATTTCACAGCTTTAGAAGAAGCCATTTGTGGGTAAGTCTGGGTTTGACTAAGGTTAAAGGGTTTCTAAAGCTTAAGAATGCACACACAATTTGTTTTTGAGAATTAAAAATGGCAGAGTTTTGCTTAAGATTCTATAAAACGTGTGTGTGTTTCTTTTGGTTGGGGTATTTATAGGAAAGTGGAGATGGGGGTGTTTTGGTCATTTGAGCGATCTTAATTTATTCAAAAAGAATTATTGGAAATTGTTTTGAATAATATGTTTTGGGATCCGCATTTAATGCCAACACTCCACTTTCTTGGTTTGGCGCAACAGTCGAAGTGAACAGTTGAGCAGTTCTGCAAAAGTGCACTTTGCAGAGATGAGTCATCACATTTCTGTAATGTGATTGGAGAGGCATTTAATGCCAAGTGGGAATGTGGTGGCCCAGAGGTGGAAGCCAGAAAGGCAAAAAGAACAAATATTCTTGAATTAAATATGTGTTCAGTTACCAACCTCGGACATTTACTAACTAGATACTTAGAGCATTTAAGTCAGTATTTAATGTCCTTTTCAGGGACCTGAATGACTCATCATTCAGTGATAGGTTTTTCAGGGACTTGGGATTAGTCACTGATGATTCAGGAATATGGAAAGATTCCTGAGAAGCAAGGATTCAGGAACTTGGGTTTAGTTCCTGAACCCTCAAAATTTCAGGAACTTGGGTTTAGTTCCTGAGGTTGAGGATTCAGTGATATTAATTCACTGATGTACACATTGAGTCAGGGACCTGAGGTTTTAAGAATTTATACTTCAGTTGGAAGGATTTCAATCAGTAGACTGATTTTCTATATCCAACATTCCTAATTCAGCTTTCAACCTAGTGAAAGTTGGTTCATCCAAAGGTTTGGTGAAGATATCAGCTAACTGATATTCAGTAGGGATGAAGTGTAATTCAATGTCACCATTCATGACATGGTCCCTGATGAAATGATATCTGATATCAATGTGCTTTGTTCTCTGATGAAGAACAGGGTTGTTTGAGATTGCAATTGCACTTGTGTTATCACAAAAGATGGGTACCATCTTGTACTGAATTCCATAGTCACTGAGTTGACTTTTCATCCAGAGTATATTTGCACAACAACTAGCTGCTGCAACATATTCAGCCTCAGCTGAGGACAAGGCAACTGATTGTTGCTTCTTAGCACTCCAACAGACTAATTTCCCACCAAGAATTTGGCAAGAGCCTGAGGTGCTTTTTCTGTACATGTTGCATCCAGCATAGTCAGAGTCTGAGTATCCTTTGAGATCAAGTCCTGAGCACTTTGGATAGTATAATCCAAGGTTAGGAGTGCCCTTCAGGTACCTGAATATCCTTTTCACAGCAGTGACATGAGATTCTCTTGGGTCAGATTGATATCTGGCACATAGACATACTGAGAATTGGATATCAGGCCTTGATGCAAGTAGATACATCAGTGATCCTATCGTTCCTCTAAAGAGAGTTTGATTTACTGGTTTACCAGTTAGATCAGGACCAAGGTTGTTTGGGGGGACCATGGGAGTTTTGACTGAGGCACAGTCACTGAGATCATACTTCTTCAGTAGATTCTTTACATACTTCTCTTGACTGATAGTGGTTCCTCTATCAGTCTGTTTGATCTGTAGACCAAGGAAGTATGTTAGTTCTCCCATCATGCTCATTTCAAACTTCTTTGCCATTAGTTTTTCAAATTGTTTGCAAAGTTTGAAGCTTGTTGAGCAAAAGATGATGTCATCAACATACACTTGTACTAGTATGACATCATTATTTGTCTTATAGATAAACAATGTGTTGTCTATCTTGCCCCTGACAAATTTGTTTTGGATTAAGAAGGCTGAGAGAGTCTCATACCATGCCCTGGGAGCTTGCTTCAGTCCATAAAGGGCTTTGTTAAGCTTACAGACATGATCAGGAGACTCATGGCTTTCAAATCCAGGAGGTTGCTCAACATAAACTTCTTCTTTCAGTGAACCATTTAAGAATGCACTTTTAACATCCATTTGGTATACTTTGAAGTTCATGTATGTAGCAAAAGCAAGGAAGATCCTGATGGCTTCCATCCTTGCTACTGGTGCAAATGTTTCCTCATAGTCAATGCCTTCTTGTTGATTATAGCCTTTGGCTACAAGTCTGGCTTTGTTTTTAATGACTATGCCATTTTCTTCAGTTTTGTTTTTGAATACCCATTTCATGCCAATGACTGAGACATTCTCAGGACATTTGACCAAGGTCATTACCTTGTTTCTGTCAAATTGTTCCAGTTCATCATGCGTGGCCTGAACCCAACTTGGATGTTTAAATGCTTCTTTAACACTTTTGGGTTCAATTGTGGAAATGAAGTCCACAAATAGGCATTCATTGGATGAGGCTGCTCTTAGACTAGCAACCATGCTCCTGGTGAGCATGCCTTCAGTAGGCTCTCCAATAATATTGACAAGTTCAATGTCCTGAGACCTAGTCCAACTTTCTTGAGGTCCTGGATACTGATTTGAACTTGTGGAGGCCTGATTGGGTAGAGGGGTTGGTTCTGGAGTAGACACATGATCATTGATTGGATCTTGAGTGTCTATCAGATCACTGAGATTGTTTGGATCTTGAGTATTTTGAACAGGCTGATTGATAACATCAGTGTGTGTATGTGCCTCAACAAACTCAGTGATGGTTGGGTTAGGTAGGTTGTGAGGGATTATGTAATAGGAGAGATTAGCATCATCTTGATACTGAGTAGAAGGATTGTTTTTCAGACAGATATTCATCAGGAGGATATCTTGAAGAATTATCAATTCCTATCTCTTCTACTGAGGCAGTTGAGAACCTGATTGCATCAGTGCTCTCATCAAAGGTAACATGAAATGTTTCCTCAATCTGCTGTCTCCTTGTGTTGAACACTTTGAAGGCTTTTGAGATAAGTGAGTATCCCAGGAAGTATCCATCATCAGCTTTTGCATCAAATTTCCCTAGGTGATCCTTGTGATTATGAATAAACACAGGACACCCAAAGACATGAAAGTAGCTGATGTCAGGGATTCTTCCTTTGAATAACTCATATGGGGTTTTCCCATGTCTCTTGACAATTATGGATCTGTTTTGTGTATAACAGGCAGTTTTGACTGCATCAGTCCAAAAATGGTTGGAAAGGACTGATCCACATAGCATTGTCCTAGCAGCTTCAATGAGTGTTCTGTTTTTCCTTTCAGCAACACCATTTTGTTCAGGTGTGTATGGAGAGGAAAAGTTTTGGGAAATACCTTTCTCATCACAGAAACATTCAAGTTCATTATTTTTGAACTCAGTCCCATTGTCAGTTCTAATTTGTTTGACCTTAATGTCATTTTGATTTTCAATGTTCCTGACAAAGGACATGATTGTTTCAGCTGCCTGACTCATTTTGATCAGGAAGAATACCCAGGTGTATCTAGAGTATTCATCCACTATGACCAGAGTATACTTCTCATGGTTAACAGACCTTGGACTGACAGGTCCAAATAGATCCATATGGAGAAGATGCAGGCAGTTCCTGATGGAAAAGTTGGTTTTGGTTTTAAAGGATGCTCTGTGATGTTTACCTTTTTCACAAGCTGAGCATAGTTTATCCTTAGAAAACACAAGAGATGGTAAGCCAAGGACCTTGTTTTGTTTTACAAGATTGTTAATGTTCTTAAAGTTTAGGTGGGTGAGTCTCTTATGCCAGAGCCAGTTGAGTGTATCAGTGGCCTTAGCAAAGAGACAAGTTCCATCCTGAGTTAGACTGGACATGTCTAATACATAGACATCTTGTCTTCTTGGTGCAATGAGGAAAATTTCCTTATTTGCATTGAAGATGGTTCCTTTCTTATCATCAAACTGAACTATGTATTTTGCATCACATAGTTGACTGACACTGATCAGATTATACTTAAGACCATTTACATATGCTATCCTAGTAAAGACAATACCATTGCAGTTTACTGAACCATAACCTTCAGTGAGACATGATGAATTATCAGCAAATATCACTTTGGGTCCTGGTTCTTCCACATATTTGTGCAGACACTCCTTAACACCAATCATGCTCCTTGAACATCCACTGTCTAGATGCCAAACAGGATCCCTGGCATGCTTCTGCACAAATAGTAAACTAGGTCAGTTCTTTCTAGGACTCCATTTCATGGAGGGTTTGGTATTGTAGGTCTTTATGAAAGTATTAATTGATTCATGGTCAGAGGTTGAGTGGACTGAGCTACCACATGTTTTGCATTTGGTTGCAGGGGTAGCCTCAGTAGTCTGAGAGGATTGTTTCATTCCTCTTCTTGACTGAATGACCTTCTCTTTTCTTGAGGATTTCTGAGTGGAACTTCCACTAGATTCACAATGTTTGTCATATTGACAATCCTCAGGGTGGTGGTCATTGAATCCACACAAAGGGCAGGGTGGAAAAGGCTTGGCCTTTTGCTTCTGTTTCTGCTTAGAATCAGAAGGGTAGTTCAGGCACTGAGCCTTAAGTCCTGAAAAGTTTGACATGACTGAGCATTGTTTATGATCAGAGGTCCTGTGATCTTCCTTTTTGCAAATCATGCAATAAAGGACTCTATAGCAATCATCAGTGAGATGATTTGTATAGTTGCATAGCTCACATCTTTTCAGGGGTTTTGTGGGTTTGGGTTTGGTCTTTGAGGAAGTTGGTCTTAGTTCCTTCTTGGATTGAGAAGATTTCTCAGAAGATGCAATCTTCTCTCCTAGCTTCCTGACCATTTCAGCCAACTGATCAAATTTTGAGTCAGGGCTTTGGGTTGTTACTTCAGAAGGGACTGAAGTTGATGAGTCATCAGTATTTACTGAGACATCAAGGTTTGCTCTCTTCAGGATGGTTGTTCCCCTTCCTGATCTCTCCTTTGGAGAGTGTGGTGAGAAGACCATAGGTGGGAGGCCTAAGTTAGGTGCAGCACCCTGAAGGGTATTTAGTGGAGGAAGTGGAGGGTATGATTCTGATTCAGACTCATTCAAGGACTCAGTGATTGGTTCAGTGAGTTCAAGCTTACTGAGTTTTTCAGTGAGTCCAAGCATATTTTTCAAAGCCTGACTTTCAGGAAGCAAGATCTTTCCAGTCTCAAAGTTTGGTAACTTACTGACTGGGTTGTCCCTGACAATCCAGTCATTTGACTTGGGAAGCAATTCTTGCTCAAAAGATATGCCAGCTGGAACAAAGTTTATTTCATTTGACACACAATTGGATCAACCATAAGAGGGTTAATGCCAATGGTTTTCTGAGAGATTAATCCCACAGTGTCAAAAACCTTAGGGTTCTTTTTGGTCCAGCTTTGAATGATATCCTTTTCTTTGTTAAGTTCAGTTTGAAGGACTTGGTTTTGTTTCAAAATCTCAGTGTTCTGAATTTGTAGAGTTATTGTTTCTAGTTTGGCTTGCTTAAGTACAAGCAGTTCATCTCTACATTTGTTCAATTCTGACACAATATTGTTATATTTTGACAACAAGTTAAGCCTTTGTTCCTCAACAAACTTTAAATCAACACAAATATAATTCATGTAAGACTGCCAATCAGAATCATCATCCATAGAAAGTAAAGTATTTACCTTCTTCATGGTGATGTTGACCCACTCTCCATTTCTAGCATGGCCTTTTCCCACAGCCACCTGATCCTCTTCGGAAAGTGCCATCAGTGCACTAACTCTTATCTCCTCATCTGAGGAAACCTCTTCATCATCCCAATCATATGCTTCAGCTATTAAAACCTTGTTCTTTGTCTGAATAGGTTTAGATGTTTGAGCAGCCTGAGGCAATATGGGGTTAGTTTCAAGAAGTGCAAGTTTAGCTTTGATATTCCTATATTTTGTTTTAAAATCCTTTTGACCCTTGTTTTGGAATTGTTGGGTGGACTGAAACATTTTAGGTTGAAACTTGCTAGTTCCTGAAAATTTGTAAGAAGGTTCTGAGATAGTTTTAGAATAACAGTCCCTAGCAAAATGACCTTTTTTACCACATTTAAAGCATTCAGTGGTCTCATTTGCTTTTGATTTTGTAAAGTTGGACTGATTTCTTTTGACGAAACGTTTTGAATTAGCAAGGAGTGCCCTTTCTTGGAATTCCAAGTTCAGGTCATTTAGGTACTCCTCATCAGTCCTTTCATCAATTTCTTCTTCAGAATCCTCTTGAATATCCTGCACAACACCATTAGAATAGAAAGCAGTTGATATGGGTGTGGAGGTTAAGGCCTTTTTGGACTCAAAGGCTTTTGAGTCAGGGTATCTCCTTGAGATCAAGTTGTCTTCATAGACAAACTTCCCATAAATTACAGGGAGCTCAAGGGTCTGAATGTGGTTAGCATTCCTCAGGCCTTGTGAGAAGTTGAGCCACTTCTCAAGGAGACTGTTGACAAAGCCAACATTTGTCTCATGTTTGGACAATACAACACCATCATTTGATAATTCATTTATCAAAGTCTTGTATCTGGTGTAGGTCTGTGAGAGATTTTCAGAGTCTTTTGCCCTGAAAGTATTATACTCAAGTTTAAGGTCCATGACCCTATTTTCCTTGGTATCTGAGGGACCCTCAAAGCTGTTTACCAAGTCATCCCAAGTTTGCTTGGCTGTTAGACAGTTGATGACTGAGTCCATTACATCGTCAGGAAGACATGATATAGGGATGCTTTTCAGGCGTTGGTCTTGATTGACCACCCTCCTCTCATCAATGGTCCATTGGGCCTCAGGCTTGTTTAGCCCTGTGCCAGTCTTTGGGACAAATGGGCCATCCCTGATACAGGTGATGTAGTAGGGTTCCATACCAGTAAGATAGCAAATCATACGCTTCTTCCATTTGCTAAATTTCTCAGCTTCAAGTCTGGGTGCAACAGCTGAGTAGCTGCCACCCTTTTTGTCGACTAGCTGGGGTACATTGATATCAGCCATAGTAGGATCTTGGTTTTAAAAACCTAGAGCACTCTTGGTTTGTTTCAAAGATTTTATAAACCAGATGCTCTGATACCACTTGTTGGTCCCTTTACACGATTAGAGTTAACTAGAAAGTTAATCTATTTGTGTTAATGACTAATACAATGTTTAAGGATAATTCTAACAGTTATAAAACGTGAATATAAAAACAACAATATTTTTCAACGTTTAAATTCTTATTAGAAATAATACCAAGAATCTATACCCAAGTGTTTTGCGGAACAAACACTTGGGATTGGATAGACAAGGGTATGGGGTGTCTCCTATCGAAACTCAAGTTTTGCTTGAGTGGTAACAATATACCCACTGAGCTATCTCAGTGAGTTGTATACTCTTTGTAGGAGAGAAGTTCCTTTGTAAAAGTTCAAGACTTTAAATATACAAAGCACACTTTAACTTCTCTCACATCTGCTCTATTTATACACAAGTAATCTAAGTATAAGTGATTAAATATAATACAAGTTGTTGAGGTTGCGTGTCTGACAATTACAAATAGTAATTGTCATTTCCAAGAACCAATAGGAAAGGGCTAATAAGACTTTGGGAGTTGTTGTCTGACACTCCATGACTTTTAGCCGCAATAGGGAAGGTTGGATCTGACAAGAGAAGAGTGTTGGGTTTACACTATTATCTTCTCAGATCTTTTCCCTATTGTTCCCGCCTTTTCTTCAGGCTATGGTTCCTCAGTCCTTCAATCACTTTGTTGGTTGAGGAGACTGGGGTTCAGTGAGTTCTTGTCCAACACTCACTGAACCATCATCTTCTTCTTTGGCTTAAGTCCTACTCAAGGAGTACCGCCTTCCTGAGTAGTGAATCCTTCTTCTTCTTGAATTCGCCTTAAGCATCCTGAAGATGACTCACTGAGAGGCTGTTCTCTCAGTGACTTGAATTGTTCTTGGTTTAAGTTAACACTTAGTTAATTTGTGTCCAAATCATGTTTGAAGCATTCTTGGGATTTTCATGACCCAACACCTCTTATCATTTAGTAAATCCTAACTACACGAATGTAGTCTCACTAGCGATCTCGGGATGCATCACAAACGCAAGTTTTAGAATCTATATACTACCGGTACACTTATAAGCATTAAAAGTGAATGCTTTTTCCTAAAGATCTAAAGGCGAAACTCTCATTTTTGGTGTGGAAATTTTTGAGTGGAAGGGTTTTTGTGCTAGCTATATAATTCATATCCATGAGACGCTTATTAAGACTAAAGTTTCACTCCTATATGTTGTAAAGAAAATTAAATTTGGTGCTAAAATTGCCCTAACAAATATCTCTTTTAGTTTTATTACACATCTGCTTTTAAACAAAACAAATATCAAGCGAAGTTATAGTTTCTAAGGTATCCTATTTTACCCTCCCTACACTTAAATTAAACATTGTCCCCAATGTTCTTGAAAAGTATCAAAGTTATGACAAACAGAAAAATAAAATAGATGAAAAAAATTAATACTCACCTGATTTGCTCGGCATGGACGATGTGAAAACATAGTTAAATCCTCCTCCATGAAAATAATAGATGTGCACGTTTGAAGTATGATGAGCTCTTAGTGAAGATTATTTTCTTGTACAATGTAACATGTAATTCAATGAGAAAACGAAACACAAAACCTCACATAAAATCGGCGGTAAATACTATATATATAAAAAAAAATCCTAGAAAGCAAAGTAAGATATAATGCTTGCAAAATAAATGTTTTACAGATTCCTTGAAATTTAAAATTCTGAAAATTTTCAAAAATCGAGTTCTAGCAAAAAAAAAAAAAATTCTGGAAAACTATACTACTACAGTGCTTGACGCCGTCAGGTGTTAACCATGACGATGTCAGGATTGACCTGACAGTATTTTTGCGTTTTGTTTCTAGAAAATTTCTGGAAAAATCTGAGTATTAAAACCGGAAAATTCTGCAAAACATTCATTGCGACTAGATACAAGCATTTGACTAAAACAAACACATAAAAGGGAGTTTTTCCCTACACTTAAGATTAAGTGCGGGTGATAGTAGCGATACACACCATTCTGGTGGAAGGGAGCCATATGATGAGTAATTGGTGGTTGAATTATATGCTCAAAGGGGTGTACTCCTTTCATAATAACCTTACCTAGTTCAATTGGGTCAATGGGGAATTGAAGTTTTCTCCTAAAAAGGGATCATCTTATATCAACTTCGAGAGACTCTTAGTTAGAAATCCATCTTGACCTAATAAACCCGGTTTAAACCCATAATGTTTCTTGTGATCAATCATGAATGGGTGATGTAAGTATGTAAGGTCATGGTTCACTCCTATATTGGCTTCCTATCTACAAGGCTTAGAGCCTACTACCTTCATCATAAAACTACCCGGACTATATGGTTTGATGGGTGGATCGGGGCCTTTTTCAATTCCTAAATTCACATCTAAGGATGGAAAATTGGGTAACGATTTTGGTTGAGGCTCCGGTTTATCAACATTAGGAACTTCCCTAGAACTAAGAGAAAGGTCATGACAACAAGCATCTAAACCTACATCCTCTAGTTGTGTTTGGTCCAAGGGTTTCACTTCCATCGAGGTTCCTATAGTCTCTTCTAATTCTTCTGGGTAAGTTACGGGCGGTGTGTATGCCTTAAATGATGGTAGAACTTGTGGGGTACTCAGTGGGTTTAGATTTTCTACTCTATCCTCCATCTTATCTAGATCACCTATGTCTTCATCTTGTATTATTGTAGGACCTAACCATGACATGCACCTAGGTACCTCAACTCTAACCATCTCATTCCTAAACAAACCTTCCGATTGAGTTTTCCAAATTGAAAATAGGTTTAAACCTTCGTTTTTTGGGTCCCATGTTCCACTTCTGAATTGGTTGTGAATCTCGAAGATTTCCCATGTGTCTTTAACACCAAATTTACAAAATTCCCCATCTGTTAAATAGTCAAGTGTCTTTTGGGTTACGCGGTCGATACGAGTGTAAAAGATTTGAAGTGGAAATAATAAATCTAGACCATGATGAAGGACTTTTTGAAGTAAATATTCGAAACGAGTCCATGCATCGAAAAAAGATTCACCATGATGTTGTCGGAACATTAAAATGTCATTTTGAAGTGGAAAGGGTAGATTTTGTAGTGGATTTGGTCGATTGGGTGAAACATTTGGAGAATTCGCGTTCTCCTTAATGTCTAACGGAATAGAAAATGAGAAATTTTATGAAACAAAAACACAAAGAAAAGATAGACTACAAGAAAGCTAAAAAGAAAAACAAAAATCTCACTTGATAAGAATTTAGTGAGTAGAACTAAACGAAATAGAAATAGAACCTAAACTATTAACTATTCCCCGGCAGCGGCGCCAAAATCTTGATGCGAGGGTTGCGAACCTCACAAGGAATTTTATAATTCTCTAGGCAGTGTACCTAACCGTTGTAGTGTAGGATAGGTAAGTCCGGGGGATTGATCGTTCTCTAGGGGAATAATCTCTCAATAGTTGTGGAAAGTCAAGATTGTTGAGATTAAAATCCTTCTTGTTAATACTGCTGCTCATGTTAATGTTATTGCTGCTCTGGTAAAGATAGTACTACTCATGAACTTCAAAGAAAATGTGCTAAGTGTTTACAACTGTTGGTGAAAGAGTTAAGGCTGCTAGTATAAGTTAATGCTGCTGAAGAACTTCAAGGAATATATACCAAGTATGTTAAGACTGCTAGTACAATGTTGATGTTGCTGATGAAGTTAATGCTGCTCAGTCAAAGTTACTACTGTTAAGCTTATAAGTTAGGACTGCTAGTAGAAAAGTTACTACTGCTTATGAGATATACATTGTAAAGTCGTGTGATATGTTTAGGTAATTATAGAAAAGATTTAGAAAATATTTTTCTTGGAGAGAAAGAATTGTAAGCTGACTAGAACTTCTTGGTGTATAAAAGGAGGTCCTAAGGCATAGAGTTAGATACATACGATTGTCATAGAGTTATAGCTTCAAGGTTTTGTAACCCTAATACTGTGAAGAGTATTCGTATTATTCATTAATAATATTGAGGCTTATTGTTTGTTAAACTGTTTGTTCATCGTATTACTATTCCATTAGAATTCTTCTTAATATTAAAGATTAGATTCTGCATAATCTTTAATACACTCGAACACAGTTTCTATCATAGTTGTGTTAGATTTATCTAATATAACTAAACCTTATACAAGCTAAGAAATTCGATCAAGTGCTCAACTGGGATCAACAAGTGGTATTAGAGCTTGTGATCTAGAAGTTGTGATCAAGAAGAAACTGTCTGCATACATAAGATCTTGCTAGAAGACATGGATCAAGATTCTGCACAAATGGTGGCTGCATCCAAGGTTCCTATGTGATTTTTCAATTATAGTATCCAAGGTATTACACAAGTGATATGTAAAACCTGGGTCGTTTTCCCGTCGAAGCGTGAATGGAATTAAGTGATTTCGGTTCATAAAACGTGTCGTGAATAGTGATAAAAGAGAGATTTTGAATTATTAAGCTAAAACATGTAAACATAAACTAAAAACAACTAAATAAGAAAGGTAAACAATTAAGCTAAGCACACACAACTAAAAACGATAAGAAAAACCTAAAAACGCTCATGCTCGGGCTAATCACGAGCCTTAAAAGTGAAATCTAATAAATACTAACCCTAGGAACGCAAAACTATTTTTCCTAAGTCTTAAATGATAAAAGAAAATTTTAGAAACAAGAAAAAAAAATTTTTTTTTTTTTTTTTTTTTTTTAGATTTTTATTTAATTTTCTATGAATTAAAAACTAAATTTGTCTAATTAAATGATTAAAATTATTAAACCTTTTTAGAAAAATCTGAGAATTTAATGAAAACTAACTAAAGTAATAATGAATAAAAGAAAAATAAGCTGAGAGAAAAAGCAAGAAGAAATAAGCTGTTTTAAGCAATTTTTAGAAAATATGCCAAAGGTTGAAAATTTGTATAAAAGAATTAAAGGATATACCTTGGGCAGAAAAGACCCAAGGGCAGTTATGGTAGCGGAGTGTGTGGTGTTGAGGTGTTGGTGAGGCTGAGGTCCCAGGTTCGACCCCTGCCTCAGCCTTTTTGAAAAAAAAAAAAAAAAAAAAAAAAAATATATATATATATATATATATATATATATATATATATATATATATATATATATATATATATATATATATATATATATATTTTATATATATATATATATATATATATATATATATATGATAAGCTATTTTTACAAAAGCAACTATTTTTTAAAACTACTAATAAGCTCAGAAATAAACTATGGAAACAAAAGACCAGTGTATGAATAAAGCATTTAAACTAAACTTAATGGCAATTAAGCTAATAAGCTAATTGAAACTAATAAGCAGACCTAAGTAAACTACAAAAGACTAAGGTTAATCTAAAATGACTAGGGAAGACAGAATAAGCAACCAACTCAGCAAATACGCTTTGAATAATCAATAAGCTAGAAGGGGTCTGCTGCAGGGTCCAAAAGGCCAACTGAGGTAGTTTTTAAGCTACGCAAAAGCTATCTACAAGCTAATATATAAAATCTAAAAAATGTTGAACAAGTGGATATGCTACCCAAGAGTTCTTGTACCAAATTTTAGAACATTTTAGCTTATGATGATCTAATGAAAATCGCCTTCTGAGTATATTTTAAGCTATCTAAAAAGCTACATACCGAAAAGCAATATGACTAAAACTCAAGGCTTATTAAGTTCCTACTCCATAACTACATAATTAAGCTCTAATGAATCCAATAAAGCACTTAGAACTAACTAGGAAATTAATGAGCAGGACTGATCAGGGCAAAAAGGCTACTGACGCAACATTTATACCATATTAACCAAAACTCCACAAATTCTAAATGGATTTGAACCAACTCTTGAATGTCTAATTAACTCACTGTAATGAACCCAAATTTAGCAAAAACAAGGCCTAGATCAACTTGATTATATATTAAGCACTTATGCACAGATTTTACCTTTAAGTCTTATAACATCTCTCTTAAAACTATGAAAACCTTTAAACAGCTGAAATCTCTATCAAATCAGCTAAAATGACTTAATTCAACCCAATCAAAGCTGGCTCAACTGCATTTGAACAGTGAATACCTATTTTTGACCCATTTTGGCTTTAAGCCAAACACCCCTTAATGTGGCTGTTTTGAGTAAAACGCTATTGAGATCTAATTTAAGCTATGGATTTTGAAATACAAAGGATTATCTAAGTTAATTAAGCACTAAAAAGCAAATTTTACTTATAAATAAGCACTAGATATAAGCTATATAGAGCTATTTTTGGTTTTTTTAAGCTTTTTAAGTACAAATGTAAAGTAAGCTTATACTATCTATCAAACTAACATCAATAAGCAATAACAAGAACAAATAAGCACAAATAACTCAAATAAGCACTTAATTAAGCAGGAAATAAGCTAATGTACTAAAATGGAACTTTAAATGAGAACTTACAAACACCCTTGCACAAACAGGGCAAAATAGGCTCGAGGAGCTACTCTA
This sequence comes from Artemisia tridentata subsp. tridentata, assembly GCA_021014915.2. Taxonomy (NCBI): domain Eukaryota; kingdom Viridiplantae; phylum Streptophyta; class Magnoliopsida; order Asterales; family Asteraceae; genus Artemisia; species Artemisia tridentata. The sequence continues at coordinate 151,190,302 of CP139507.1, read as the reverse complement.
CAAGCTCTAGCTTGTCAAAAAATAAGTTAGTAACAGCAATAAGCTCTTCCCTTGCTAGCTTATCTTCCAAAACAGCTTATTTGACTATTTTTTTTTTACTTTTATTGACTTTGTTTGACTTTTTGAAATTAAGACTGAATTTAACAAATTAACTTCTACAAAAGCTATAATGAGCTTATATGAGCTTATATGAGCAGAATTTGATGAGTGTGTAAATACTCATCATTTTATACCCATAAAAGACACTAAAATGACCTAAAACACCCAATATATATCGCAGATATCCTTGGTTTGTGTTTTATGTGTTTCAGGTACTGAAGGATTGAAAACGGAGCGAAAACGAATATTTTTGGATCGACTCGACAACAATTGATCAAGTGAAGACAAAAGTCAAAGACAAAGTCAAGTCAACCCCCAAAAATGCCAAAATGACACAATTGACCCTTGGAAGTAGTTTGCAAAAATGTCAAAGTTGGTCCTTGGATTTTCAGATTATTACACAAATGGTCCTTAAAGTTTACACTTTTAAACCTTAAATCCTTTAAACCAATTAAACCAAAATCCAATACCACATCCGGCCCTTTTTATTAAATAACCCAAACCCTAACCCAAGCCCAATCCATTAAACAAATAACCCGACCCACCCTTATTAGTAATACCAGGTTTGACTTCGGTCAAACCTTTCTTCTAAAACCAAATGCCGCCAAAACCATACCACCATAGCCACCGCCTTATCCCTGACACACCCACCCCCTCCTCCTATCCCACTCCACCTAACAAGCCAAAAGCATTTAATACTTCTTCCCCAACACAAGTTACCAGACCAAGTGGTATTTTTCCACTATCTCCATTTTGGCGCCAAAATGGGTTTTCAAGGGCTGAGATTGATTCAAGCTTATCCAATGGTGCAGAAATGATCAGAGTAGAAGATGAGACACATCCCACTTAGTTTTAGTATAAATAGGTCCACAGTGTAGCCTATTATGGCAAGTAGTTAATTTCCTTAAATCGTATTGTATTTTTATTGCTTAATGTTATCAATTTTAATTTCCAGTAATCAATTCAAGTTATTTTAAGTCTGTTTGTCATCAATCTTTGTACAATTTCCATTAGCTAATGATAATTCCAAGTTTTTAAATTTCTATGTTGTACTGAGAATTCAAATTAAGTTAAGTAATTATTGAAATAGCTTATTTTCTGTTTCTATAAGCTTACATAAGCTTACTATAGCTTTTGATAAGTTTATGTTAGTCTAAATCAGTTCTAATCAAGAAATCCAAGAAAAGTCAATAAAAGTCAAAGAAGCTCAAGGTAAGCAGTTCTGGATGATAAGCTGCTCATGGAAGAGCTTATTTGGTTTTCTAGCTTGTTTTTGACAAGCTAGGTGTGTTTCTGATCTAGTTCTACTGTTCTATAGGCAAAATCAGTTGTAAGCTATTTTCAAGTTTTTGCATTTTACTGTACAAGTGCTGATTCTATTGCTTATTATGTTATTTTTGTGTTTATTTGTTCTAAGTAAAGTTAGTGAATGCTAGATTGATGATTAGTTCTAGGATTAATTAGCTTTTGCCTTTATCAGCTTAAAATTTCCAAAAACAGTCAAACATAGTCTAGCTCATTAAGTGCTTATTTAGAGTTTAAAAGTTATTCAAAAAGGTTTAATTAAGTTGGCTAATCAGTTTTGACTTAGAATCATAGCTTATTTTGGGTGCTTGATAGTTAAAAATCAAATACAGTCATCTAAGGGGGTGTTTGGTTTGAAGTTGAAAATGGGTCAAAATGGTTGATCCCTGTTCATTTGCACTAATTTTAAGTTTGATCCAGCTCAGTTCAGTTAAAATAAGTGGTTTCTAGGTTGTGTTAAGCCCATTTAAATAGATTTGTAGTGTTACTTGAATTTGCATAGTTTTTAAGCTTATTTGCTTACTGATCTTGTGGATTATAGAGATAAGCTGATATAGCTTTTAAATGTTGCTTCTTATGCTTCAAATAGAGTTATAAGGTCAAGACTTTAAGAGTTGGATTATGCTCAGTTGGATTTGTTAGGCTTTTGACCAGTTTTGTGCAAGTCTGCACATCAGTATCCATATCAGCAGTCTGCATCATTTTTCTAAATTCCATCAATTGCTTATTTGTCATGTTTAATGTCTGAATTTTTGGTTTCTCAGTAGTTTGCTAGGTTGTCTTTGCTTATTCCATATATCAGTCCTTAGTTTACCTTATTCAAGCTTTGAATTAAGCTCAAAAGTCTCTTATCCACACAAGCATACACTGAGCAATCAATGTACACTTGTTTGGACTAGTCACTTTCTCAGCTTATTTTTAAGCAACAAATAAGTAACTCTTGATCTGCTTTTTGGTTTTGTGTGATCCTCAATAGGTGAATTTTAAGTGGAATCAGTTTTTGTGGTGATTATTAATCATTTAAGTGCTTAAAAATAAGTCCAAAATTGTCTAGAAATCAAATAGCTGCCCTGTGCATCAGTTCACTTTTTGGCTTATTTGAGTTTTGATCAGTGCTTATTTCTGAGTTCTAGTGCTTATTCAGTGTTCCTATCAGATAATTGTTGGTTGTTTAGCTTATTGCAACTTTGCCTTAGCTTATTACATAGCTTATCAGCCATATTGATAAAACCTTGGGCTTATTTTCCTTTTTAGCCTACTGATCAGCAAACTTAGCTTATTTCTGGGCTTATTTGAGTCTTTCAAAAATAGTGTCAGTTGTGAAATTTGCTTATTATCATTAGCTTAATCAGATTCAACAATAAAAATTCCAAAAATAAAACAAAAAGCAAAAAGCCATTGCTGGGATTCGAACCCTGGCCACCCAGCTCACCACACACACAACTTACCACTCTGCCCTTGGGTCTTTTCCAGTTAGATCCTACACCCTTTATTACTTAACCTTGTTTCCCTTTTAGCTTATTTATAGCTTATTTCAATAAGCTGGATCCTTGGTAGTAATTTTCCTAGGATTTTAATAGTATAAAGTATTTTTAGAAAAAGTTTCAGAATTTTTTAAATAGTTTTAGTATTTTTAATTAATTTTTCTTTTACGTTTAGTTTTTAATTCATAATAAAAAATATAAAACTTAGAAAAATATAAATCTTTTTTCTAAAATTTTCTTTTATTATTTAGGACTTAAGAAAAATAAATTTACACTTGTAAGACTAAATTTTAGAGATTTCACTTTTTAATCCCGTTTTTAGAATTTTCGTTTCGCGTTTTTTATATAAATTGTGTTAATCTTAATTTTCTTTTGAGAATTTGTTTCTCATTTGTTAATTAGAATTAAAAAATAAAAATTCCATATTCCAAACATCAGTCACTCTAATTCCAAACCTCAAACGATTGCCCATTCACACCTCGTTGGGACACGACCCGGGTAATCACTTACCTGGTATCACACATATCACAAACGTGAGTTTTTGCAAGTTAGCCTTTTTCCTAAAGGGTTGATTTGTCTCTATTCACGTGTATCCGTCTGATATTAATTATATACGTACTTTTCCACGGATCAAATTTTGGCGCCGCTGCCGTTAATCGTTAGCAAAAGGATAGGATATTGGGCGGCTGGATTGAAAACAGGCGCGACAATCATCACAATCCAAGGGAAACCTGCAAACAGAGCAAACAACACAAAAGAGCACAGCACAGTGGGATTCCCCCACACTTAGTGTTAGAAATAAGAGAGCAGACAGAAACGTGGGCGTTTACCCATGCAATGCTAATGTTTTTGTTAACCGAGTCACTAGCTTGACTCGACCCCGAATTCATTGGTTCTTGTGGGAGCATGTGGAAAAGAAAATCTCCATCGGACTTTCATTCAAAATGTTTGGATAAACATTGAAGTTCTTGAAAGTTCCACTCCGATGAGATACATCCGGCTCAAAAGAATGATAAATTGAGATGCCGGGGTCAAAAACTTTGTCCTCATTTCCGTAAGGAAATGAGAGTAAAGTTTCAGCAAGATTGAACTCCATGCAGAATAGGAGTTCACCATGAAGATAGAACAGAGGGGAATCACTTTTCTCCAGAATTAAAAGTTCCTCAAACGAGGTTTGTAACTTTAAATTCTTATCGGGAGTCAATTTCATCATTGAATGATTTTTACTACCATCGAGTATGCCTGGATTAAACACTTTGTCTTCACAAGAAAACTCGACAGGATACTCGGTGGAAGACTCAACAGAGAAAAGAGAATCACCCTCGGGTGATTGAGGAGATAAGTTATTTGAAATCATCGTAGGTTCCTCAATCACAATTTTCAATTTTGGGTTTTTATCTTCAAAGGTTTTATCATCAGAATATTCTCCATATAAAAGCTGTTTCCATTCATTTTTATCAGATCCAAAGTCAAAAAGATCATCATCACTTTGTGAATCACTATACTCGGTATAAGGGTAGGAATCGAGTGATGGATCACGATATAAAAGATATTCAATTTCTCTCAGATCTGATTCGAAATCAAAGTCATCATCTTCATCCCCCGGTGGGATTGGATCGATGTGAGCGAGTTCATCGGCGAACTCCTCAAGAAGATAATCACTTTTAGACATTTTAATTTCCTTCGGAGGGAGAGAAGGTGGATCATCATTAAGCAACTTTTCAATTAGAAGAATGTCTCCCTCCGGGTCAAACACACCATCATCCATTCCAGATGGAATTGAATCACAAGATAAACAAGCCTCAATCTCTTCCAAGTTGTAGTCACCTCCCTCAAACGGAGTAAGAGAGGGGGAAGAGAGAGCAATGGTAGGATCAGATGAAGTGGGGTTTTTAGTTTCATCCACAGAATCAATAATTTCAACACGATAAACCGATTCCGGAGGTGGGACAAGTGGTGTGCTCTTAGAGCTAGCAATTTTCACCACTTCCGATGTGATCTCCGATTCTTGTTCATCATAGTCAAAAACACTCTTAACTTCTGTAGCACAACTTTCAAACCATTTGCTTGAACCAGGGGTAATTTTCATCGCTTTGAGCTCAGCACGTTTTTGTGAAAGACTCTTAACCGTGAATCTTGAAAGTATCGAATCACTTCTTTTGGAAGCAATTACGGTATCAGATTTTTGATCAACCATAGCAACGTTGCCTTTGGTGGTTTGAGATTTAGAATTCGCATTAATGTTAAACGTAACTTCTTCGTTATCAACCCGAAGTGTTATTTCTTCGCCATAAACATCAATCAAAGCACGCTCGGTCCTTAAAAAGGATCTCCCGAGAATGAGAGGTACTCGGGGATCGCATTCAAAATCCACAACTACAAAATCGGAGGGGAAATGAAACTTTCCTACTTTGACAAAAACGTCTTCAGCAACGCCTTTAGGAGTAGTAACAGTGCGGTCCGCCAATTCAAGAGTCATCCTTGTGGGAGTAAGTTCCGTGAGTGAAAGCTTTTTCCACACGGAAAGCGGCATCAGGTTGATGCTTGCACCAAGATCGGCCAAGGCGTAGCATTCAGCCATCCCCGGGAAATCACAAGGGATGAGAAATTTACCAGGGTCTCCTAATTTTTCTGGAAATTTCTTAAGGAGTACAGCTGAGCAATTCTCATTTAAAGGGGTTTTTGTCAGTTCAAATCATTTCTCCTTGTTGCTTAAAAGACTCTTGAATTGAGAAGCGAATTTCGGCATATACAACAAGGCATCAGCAAAACTAATATCGAAGTGTAGTTTCTGGAAAATTTCCAGAAATTTCATCATTTGGGTGTTAGTTTTCTCTTGGAGCCTTTGATTATTAAGCCTTGAAGGATATGGAATTGAAGGCTTAGAATTAGCTTTCGGAACATCGGGTTCCGGAACTTGAGTTTGGACATTTGGGGGTTGACTTGACTTTGTCTTTGACTTGATCAATTGTTGTCGAGTCGATCCAAAAATATTCGTTTTTGCTCCGTTTTCAATCCTTCAGTACCTGAAACACATAAAACACAAACCAAGGATATCTGTGATATATATTGGGTGTTTTAGGTCATTTTAGTGTCTTTTATGGGTATAAAATGATGAGTATTTACACACTCATCAATCCCCTGGAATTCTCTTGAATTTTGTCACATTTGTACCTTCTAGTGCCCTAGTACCCCCGTTTTGGCCAAAATTTTAAATTTTTTTTCGTTTTTAGATAAGAAAATTGCAATAAAAAAGAAGAAGTGTTTAGTCTTGATTAGGTTAGAACAAAGGGAATCCTGACTCTGCCAGAGTATTGATCTGGCTGCTTCCTTAACGATTAGACTAAGGTTTTACGATATGTGCAAATGAAAATGCTAAGCGTAGAATAATTGGTTTTCTTTAGAGCTTATATAAGTAATCTATGGCTTTTCCTCCCAGGAGATAACTAATCTGACTTAATTAGTGCTTATTTTTCAAACTTTTGAACACACAAAATCATTTTTCTTTACGATTTTGAAAAATACTAGTTCAAAGCTTTATTTAAACTTCGGAACAAGCATATGTCATAATAATGTAAAAGTTTAAGTAATAAATGTATGTGCTAAAAAGCTAAGGTTCAAGATCGGCCCTTGGATCCTTATTTCCGAAAGGCGTTTAGTTGTACTCTTAGCCCTTGGCCTATTCTGAAGGCTTAAGGTCTTGGACACGCCCTGACCCTTTAATCTCTGAAGGCCTTTAATTTCCCAGGATTTATGGTTTAAGGTCTTGGTTCCCGTGAAACTCCGTTAGTTTATATTGCACAAAGTTAAGTAAATTAAAAAAAAAAAAAAAAAAAAAAAAAAAAAAAATGAATGAAAAAATGAAAAAATGAGAAAATAAAAAGAAAATAAAATGGAATGATATTGCAAAATGCAATAAATTTTGAAGCTTGCTTGTTGTGAATTTTAAATCTATCTTTCAACTAGTATTAGTCAAAGTTTTATAAAAACGTCGATTTTTGTTATCAAAAATTTGAAAATCAAGCACAGTCACCTAAACTTGAATATATGCGGGAGTGAAAAGTTAAGTTTCGACTTACATAGATTATTGATATAAGTTGTGTTAGCATTTTTACAAAAGCATTTGCGCATTGAGTTTAAGCTTAGTTGGGAGTATAAAAAAAGAGGATGACGATTTTAATTCCCTGGAGACACCCAGTTTGTGTGAATCTTGTTCCGTGATACCATTTTTGGAAATCAAGCATGTTATATATTTTGTTCTAAGTTTAAATTTCGTGCATTGTATAAAGAAATCAAAACGGGGTATGCTTGGTATTCTTTTGATCCCTTCATTACTTTATATGATCGGATTGCTAGGGACTAGCAATAGCTTAGTGTGGGGGATTGATGAGTGTGTAAATACTCATCATTTTATACCCATAAAAGACACTAAAATGACCTAAAACACCCAATATATATTGCAGATATCCTTGGTTTGTGTTTTATGTGTTTCAGGTACTGAAGGATTGAAAACGGAGCGAAAACGAATATTTTTGGATCGACTCGACAACAATTGATCAAGTCAAAGACAAAGTCAAGTCAACCCCCAAAAATGCCAAAATGACACAATTGGCCCTTGGAAGTAGTTTGCAAAAATGTCAAAGTTGGTCCTTGGATTTTCAGATTATTACACAAATGGTCCTTAAAGTTTACACTTTTAAACCTTAAATCCTTTAAACCAATTAAACCAAAATCCAATACCACATCCGGCCCTTTTTATTAAATAACCCAAACCCTAACCCAAGCCCAATCCATTAAACAAATAACCCGACCCACCCTTATTAGTAATACCAGGTTTGACTTCGGTCAAACCTTTCTTCTAAAACCAAATGCCGCCAAAACCATACCACCATAGCCACCGCCTTATCCCTGACACACCCACCCCCTCCTCCTATCCCACTCCACCTAACAAGCCAAAAGCATTTAATGCTTCTTCCCCAACACAAGTTACCAGACCAAGTGGTATTTTTCCACTATCTCCATTTTGGCGCCAAAATGGGTTTTCAAGGGCTGAGATTGATTCAAGCTTATCCAATGGTGCAGAAATGACCAGAGAAGAAGATGAGACACATCCCACTTAGTTTTAGTATAAATAGGTCCACAATGTAGCCTATTATGGCAAGTAGTTAATTTCCTTAAATCGTATTGTATTTTTATTGCTTAATGTTATCAATTTTAATTTCCAGTAATCAATTCAAGTTATTTTAAGTCTGTTTGTCATCAATCTTTGTACAATTTCCATTAGCTAATGATAATTCCAAGTTTTTAAATTTCTATGTTGTACTGAGAATTCAAATTAAGTTAAGTAATTATTGAAATAGCTTATTTGCTGTTTCTATAAGCTTACATAAGCTTACTATAGCTTTTGATAAGTTTATGTTAGTCTAAATCAGTTCTAATCAAGAAATCCAAGAAAAGTCAATAAAAGTCAAAGAAGCTCAAGATAAGCAGTTCTGGATGATAAGCTGCTCATGGAAGAGCTTATTTGGTTTTCTAGCTTGTTTTTGACAAGCTAGATGTGTTTCTGAGTAGTTTCTAGGTTGTGTTAAGCCCATTTAAATAGATTTGTAGTGTTACTTGAATTTGCATAGTTTTTAAGCTTATTTGCTTACTGATCTTGTGGATTATAGAGATAAGCTGATATAGCTTTTAAATGTTTCTTCTTATGCTTCAAATAGAGTTATAAGGTCAAGACTTTAAGAGTTGGATTATGCTCAGTTGGATTTGTTAAGCTTTTGACCAGTTTTGTGCAAGTCTGCACATCAGTATCCATATCAGCAGTCTGCATCATTTTTCTAAATTCCATCAATTGCTTATTTGTCATGTTTAATGTCTGAATTTTTGGTTTCTCAGTAGTTTGCTAGGTTGTCTTTGCTTATTCCATATATCAGTCCTTAGTTTACCTTATTCAAGCTTTGAATTAAGCTCAAAAGTCTCTTATCCACACAAGCATACACTGAGCAATCAGTGTACACTTGTCTGGACTAGTCACTTTCTCAGCTTATTTTTAAGCAACAAATAAGCAACTCTTGGTCTGCTTTTTGGTTTTGTGTGATCCTCAATAGGTGAATTTTAAGTGGAATCAGTTTTTGTGGTGATTAGTAATCACTTAAGTGCTTAAAAATAAGTCCAAAATTGCCTAGAAATCAAATAGCTGCCCTGTGCATCAGTTCACTTTTTGGCTTATTTGAGTTTTGATCAGTGCTTATTTCTGAGTTCTAGTGCTTATTCAGTGTTCCTATCAGATAATTGTTGGTTGTTTAGCTTATTGCAACTTTGCCTTAGCTTATTACATAGCTTATCAGCCATACTGATAAAACCTTGGGCTTATTTTCCTTTTTAGCCTACTGATCAACAAACTTAGCTTATTTCTGGGCTTATTTGAGTCTTTCAAAAATAGCGTCAGTTGTGAAATTTGCTTATTATCATTAGCTTAATCAGATTCAACAATAAAAATTCCTAAAATAAAATAAAAAGCAAAAAGCCATTGCTGGGATTCGAACCCTGGCCACCCAGCTCACCACACACACAACTTACCACTCTGCCCTTGGGTCTTTTCCAGTTAGATCCTACACCCTTTATTACTTAACCTTGTTTCCCTTTTAGCTTATTCGAACCATTTAGCTTATTTACAGCTTATTTCAATAAGCTGGATCCTTGGTAGTAATTTTCCTAGGATTTTAATAGTATAAAGTATTTTTAGAAAAAGTTTCAGAATTTTTTAAATAGTTTTAGTATTTTTAATTAATTTTTCTTTTACGTTTAGTTTTTAATTCATAACAAAAAATATAAAACTTAGAAAAATATAAATCTTTTTTCTAAAATTTTCTTTTATCATTTAAGACTTAAGAAAAATAAATTTACACTTGTAAGACTAAATTTTAGAGATTTCACTTTTTAATCCCGTTTTTAGAATTTCCGTTTCGCGTTTTTTATATAAATTGTTTTAATCTTAATTTTCTTGTGAGAATTTGTTTCTCATTTGTTAATTAGAATTAAAAAAATCAAAATTCCATATTCCAAACATCAGTCACTCTAATTCCAAACCTCAAACGATTGCCCATTCACACCTCGTTGGGACACGACCCGGGTAATCACTTACCTGGTATCACACATATCACAAACGTGAGTTTTTGCAAGTTAGCCTTTTTCCTAAAGGGTTGATTTGTCTTTATTCACGTGTATCCGTCTGATATTATTTATATATACACTTTAGCACGGATCATAAGCTTATATGAGCTTAAAAACAGATGATAAAAAGTAAATTAAGGATTGAAGTAAATTGAAACAGGGTAAATAAAAGGGAAAACTAAAATTTCATTAACCAAATGTGAATTACAAGCCTGAATTGAAATTATCACTGGAATTTAAATGATTACACTAGGAAAGCATTAAAATGACATTAAAGTAAAATGGCCTAAATTTCTATAAAAACATGAAAATTTGGACAAACATCAATGAAGGAGAAGGTCTTCTATTTATAGGCTTTAGCTAGGGTTTCAGGAAGGATCCGGAGCTCTAATCCTAGCCCTTCAATCATCTCATCATCATCTCAATCATTTGCAGCCCTTGGATTAAATGTGTGATGTGTTCCCACCAATCATATTGCCCCAATTGTCCAGGCTGGCATTCCTTGCGTTAGTTCTTTGCCATGTTGTCAGGTTTCTAGAAGAATTTAAGGTTGGGGTTAATTGGGTGTGAGTAGGGTAAATGGGGAAGGGATGGTGAATAGTAAATCTTGGCGGGTTGGGGTTATTTGTTTGACAGGTAATAAGTTGGGTTTGACCGGGTTTGACTAAGGTTAAATAAAATGGGAGGGATCCGGATTGAGTTGTGATGGGCTGGTGATTGTGTGATGAGCTGGGATTGTTTCTTGGGTTATTTGTTGGGTTAGTTTTATTTATTTAGATCCGGATAAGAGTAGTTAGTAATAGGTTTTTAGGATTTAGTATATATTTTACAAAGGACTAGTTATGCCAACTTTATAATTTCAAGGACCAATTTTGCAAAATACTTTCAAGGGCTACTTTTGACAACTTGAGCATAGATGTGATCCACTTTGGTAGATTCCTCCCCAGCCTCGGCTTTTTGATACTCTTTCCATTCTCGTGCTCGGTTTTTCCGTTTTTCATTGATTTTTGTCCTTTTTCTTGATATCCGTGCCTGCATATGTATAAACACAAAAACACAATATATTTGGCATAATAGGTTAGTTTTTGGTCTATTTGGTCTATTTTATTATGTAAAAGGTATGTGTAAATTAACACATACCATTATGCTCAAACCTAGTGAGTTTGAGATATGGAGGATGAGAATTGAACAATACATCCAGATGATCGACTATTCACTATGGGAAGTCATAGAGAATGGTAACACCTTGCAAAAAACAACAAGAACTGCATAAGGTGTTGTGACAGTGTTGCCTATTACAACTACTGAAGATAAGGCTCAGAGAAGACTGGAGGTGAAAGCAAGAAGTACTTTAATGATGGGTATTCCCAATGAACATCAGTTAAAGTTTAACTCTGTCAAAGATGCTAAGTTGCTGCTAGAAGCTGTAGAAAAGAGATTTGGTGGGAATGATGCTACAAGGAAGACCAAGAAGAATCTCTTAAAGCAACAATATGAAAACTTCTCTGCACCAAGCTCTGAGATGCTTGATCGGACTTTTGACAGGCTTCAAAAGCTTGTGAGTCAGTTAGAGCTTTTGGGTGAAAAGCTTTCACAAGAAGATGTTAATCAGAAGTCATTGAGAAGTTGTCACCTGAATGGAACACACATGCTATTGTGTGGAGGAATAAAGCTGGTTTGGATACTATGAACATGGATGATCTCTACAATAATCTCAAGGTGTACGAACCAGAAGTCAAAAGGATGTCTAGCTCAAGTAGAAGCACACAGAACATGGCTTTTGTGTCCTCTTCAAATAACAACACTAGCAGCACTAATGGAGAAGTTAATACTGCTCATGGAGTTTCTACTGCTAGCACTCAAGTTAATGCTGCTAATATTGATAACTTAAGTGATGCTGTTATTTGTTCATTCTTTGCTAGTCAACCTAATAGTCCTCAACTTGCACATGAGGACTTACAACAAATCCATCCAGATGACATTGAAGAGATGGATTTGAGATGGCAAATGGCCATGTTGACTATGAAGGGCAGAAGATTCTTGAAGAATACAGGAAGGAAGCTTACAGTCAATAGCAATGACAACATTGTTTTTGATAAGTCCAAAGTGGAGTGTTACAACTGCCACAAGAGGGGACATGTTTTTAGAGAGTGCAGAGCTCAAAGAAATCAAGATAAAAGGAAAAAGGAAAACTCAAGAAGGAGTGTGCATGTGGAAACATGTAATTCCACAGCTTTGGTGTCATGTGATGATCTTGGTGGTTATGACTGGAGTGATCAGGCAGAGGAAAGGCCTAATTATGCACTCATGGCTTACTTACCTTCAAGTTCTGACTCAGAGGGCAATCCACAAATGGACTTATAGGATAAAGGAGTTATTGATATTGGATGCTCAAGGCACATGATAGGGAACATGTCCTATCTTACAGACTATGAAGAGATTGATGGAGGATATGTTGCTTTTGGAAGTAACCCCAAAGGAGGGAAAATCACAGGAAAAGGTACAATTAAAACTGGTAAACTAGATTTTGAGAATGTGTATTTTGTGAGAGAGTTAAAGTTTAATCTCTTTAGTGTCTCAAAAATGTGTGACAAAAAGAATAGTGTTCTTTTTAATGACACTGAATGTATTGTTTTATCTCCATACTTTAAGTTAACTGATGAAAGTCAAGTTTTACTTAGAGTTCCTAAAAAGAACAATATGTATAGTGTTGATTTAAAGAACATTGTTCCTAAAGGAGGTTTAATTTTTCTTTTTGCAAAAGCCACATCTGATGAATCTAAACTTTGTCATAGAAGGCTAGGTCACTTAAATTTTAAAACTATGAATAAATTGGTTAACGGAAATCTTGTAAGAGGTTTACCTTCCAAACTTTTTGAAAATGATCAGACATGTGTTGCTTGTCAAAGGGGAAAGCAGCACAGAGCCTCTTGTAAGTCCAAAACAGAGAACTTAATCAGTCAACCTTTACATATGTTGCATATGGATTTGTTTGGTCCAACATTTGTAAAAAGCCTAATGAAGAAAATATATTGCCTAGTTGTCACAGATGATTTCAGTAGGTTTACATGGGTTTTCTTTCTAGCTACTAAGGATAAGAGTAGTGGCATTTTAAGTCTTTTATAACTAGGATAGAAAATCTAGTAGATCATAAGGTTAAGGTGATTAGATGTGATAATGGGACTGAGTTCAAGAATAGAGAGATGAATCAGTTTTGTGAGATGAAGAGTATTTTGAGAAAATATAGTGTAGCTAGAACTCCTCAACAAAATGGAGTTATTTAGAGAAGAAATAGGACATTAATTAAGGCTGCTAGGACTATGCTAGCTGATTCTAAGTTGTCAACTACTTTTTGGGCAGAAGCAGTTAGTACTCCTTGCTATGTGCAAAATAGAGTGTTAGTAGTTAAGTCTCATAACAAGACCCCATATGAACTTTTTCATGGTAGAACACCAACTTTAAGTTTTATAAGACCATTTGGGTGTCCTGTTACAATTCTCAATACCATAGATCACTTAGGAAAATTTGATGGTAAGGCTAATGAAGGTTTCTTTGTTGGATACTCTTTGAATAGTAAAGCCTTTAGAGTATTCAGTAGTAGAACAAGGATAATGGAAGAGAACTTGCATATTAGGTTTAGCGAGAGTACACATAATGTTGTAGGTAGTAGACGAGATTGGCTATTTGATATTCGTTCAATTATACTCCAAGGAATTGCAAAGGAAATATGCAAAACCCGAGTCGTTTGTCCCGACGAAGATCGAATGGAATTTGTGTTCCCGGGACGTGATTCGTGTAGTGAATAAGAAAAAGAGTGATTGATTTTGGATTATACTACTAATATTAAAATAAAAAACAAGATAAACTAATTAAACTAAGCTAATGGAACAATTAAACTAAGCATTTAACCTAAAAACGAAAATTTGAATTTAAAAACGTTACGCGACTAATTTTAAAAACGTATTTAAAAGTGATTTTTTAAAATCTAAGCCCTAAAATTATGAAAACAATTTTACTACATTCTAAATAATAAAAGAAAATTTTGGGAAAAAGAAAAATATTTTTCTGACTTTTTAATTATTTTTTATGAATTAAAAACTGATTTAACGCTAATTAAATGATTTAAAAATATTAAAACAAGTGATAAAAATCTGGAAAATTTTGAGTAATTTTAAAATTTAATTTCTAATCTAGGAAAAATAATTTCAGAGAATGAATAAGCCTAAATAATCTGAACAGTAAATAAGCAGTTTGAAAAATAAGCTAAAAATAAGCTAATAAGGCCAAAAATTAACAAAAGCATAGGGACAGATAAATCTTGCTACTGGAAACTAGAAAAAAACTAAATAAGCTCAGATAAGCTTACAGGATAAGCCCAAAAAGCAGATAATGCAGCTCAATGATGAAAATGGAACAGTGTTGAACAGCAGCTTTTTGCAGCTAAATAACAAGCTAAGAAGGAGCTGGAATGGGAATCCAGAGGCAAAATGAAAAGCTAGAACTACAAAGAACCTAAAATATGAAAATGCCCAAAAACTCACAACTATTGCTAGCTTATTTAAACCACAGATCAGATGCAATAAAAAATCTTAAAACTGGAAACAGAATATGCAGAGTGGGAAGCAAAATTGCGGACTGATTTAAGCTATAGAATAAGCCGCCAAGCACAATACCAGATCATGAACTTAAATCCTATTATATGAATTACTTGAAAACCAAAAAAAATGAAATCCTAATGTCTATTTATCAACTCAGAGATAAGCTGAGATCAACTTACGTTTAGCTAGTTCAGAAATGCAGCAGATTGATTTTTCTTTTTGGCGCTAACTCAAGTAAACTCAAACCAACTAGATATCAGCCTAGAAACTTATTCAACCCTTCCAAAGAAACTGATAAGTGCAAATTAGGGGGTCACTAATAAGCTCAGATTAACCTGGTCTTATTGAGGCAATCAAAACCTGATTTGAGCACTAATTAATCTGAACTTCTCAAAACAAAACAAAGCCGCTAATCACTATTCAGAATTAAGCAATCCTATTATGAAATAGTCCCAATAATACTTGAACAATATGCAAATAAACAGTGGGAATAGTCAATGATTAGCTACCTTCTATAACACCCATAATCCCAAACACCTTTATGAGGTCTGCTAAGATTAAGCTAGTGAACTTTAAACAAACCTATCAATCTACTGATCATATTACTGATGCAATTACTAATTAGAAAATCTAAACAACAAATAAGCACTGAAACAGAGGAATTAAACAGTTTGACCTTAACTTTGACTAAAAGCAATAATGCAGGAAAATTAAAAGCAAAGAAATATTAATCACTTATCTACTCAACAGACATCAAATTAATGACAAATAAGCAGAAAGATCAAAATAAGCACTTACTTAAAAATAAGCTGATGAACAGGAACCTTTGACCAAAAGATGACTTTGATTAAAAACTAAATTCAAGTACACTGGATTGAAAATTGAAATGAAATTACAAAAAACAGCAATAATAAAACTATATTAATCTACTCCTAAACCCTAAATCTAACCTACTAACTAGCTAACAGCCGAATCTGTGAGTGAGGTGAGGCCATATATAGCCTTCAACAGAAGCTTCCCGGGACTCTTATGAATCAATCCAGACCCTTGATCACTTGGCTTGCTCCATACGCTTCAATTCCAGCCCTTGGATTAGATTTGATGACACGGCCTCTCCAATCATTAGCTCCCACGTGTCCCTGCAGCTGTCAGGACCTTCCAGAACTTTTTAATCATTAGGTAATTGTGAGTACGAGGTTAATTTTTGGGGAACAGTAATTAGGGTTCGTGGGTGAATATTTGGGGATAAATATTGAGCGCGGGTGTGTGTGAGTGTGGGCTTTTATATATATATATATATATATATATATATATATATATATATATATATATATATATATATATATATATATATATATATATATATATATATTTTGACTGGACTTTAATTAGAGTTGACCGGTTGGACGGGTTAAGGATCCGGGTCGAATGGGTAAAGGTTGGGCTGGTTGGGTTGTGTCTTGGGCTTTTGAGGATGGGTTGGGTAGGTGTAGTTGAAATGGATCCGGGTTTAAGTGTTTTAAGGATTTAAGGTTATTGATTTAAGGGACTAAATGTGTAATTTCTGGGTTTTTGAGGGACCAATGCTGCCATTATTTAAAAGATAATCCAAGGGCTGAATTTGACAATCTCTGAAACTATGAAGGACCTAGGTTGACTTTTTGACCATATCTTCTTTCCGGTTCCGGTTCTGAGCCTTTTCCGTATCTCGTGCTCGTTTTCCCGATTTTCTTGTCTTTTTGTCGGTTTTTCCCGATATCCGTCCCTGCATAAACATAAACACAAAAACACGAAATATTTGGCATAATTGGTTAGGTTTTTGGTCGTTTTGGTCCGGTTTTGGTCAAGAAAAGGTATGTGTTTAAGCACATACCAAATTCCCCCAGACTAAGCTATTGCAATGTCCTCATGCAATGTTATAAGAACACGTTTTTGAAACCAAAAATTCCTAATTTCTTTTTACTAACTTTGAGAAGTAGCAAAATTTTCAAAAGAGATTAAGAAATCTTAAGTTCTAAAAACTCCCTGAATTTCCTTTTTATTCTATTTTTGTATTTTCTTATTATTTAAGTGACGGTTTTGTCGACAATCATTATCTATTGATAATTTTTAGGGTCATTGAGTAGGAAACACGACTCATAAAGAAGTGACCATACGGATAAAATTCGTCGTTCCTGATTTTTCACGAGTCCCCAAACTAAGCTTAAAAAACGAAATCATTGTCATTTACAAGTTAGATTGCCGACACTACTCATAAAAGCTAATTGTGAACTCCTTGTTCCCAAATTCCTATTTTCCTCTATTTATTTTATTTTTGGTGAGAAATGAATTTCTTCAAATTCTCATTTCGATAATTTTTAGTCCGATAAAGATACCTAGTTTAGACGCTAAGTAGTTTCCAAACCTTCCCTTGAAAACCGTTGCATACAAAAATGAGGTCCACATCAAGGTCTCTGATTTAACACGATTTTGAGGATATCCCTTTTATATACGACCGAAACAACTCATCTACGAGTCCAGAGACAGAAGCTTTTATTAGGATACCCCCGGAGTCGAAGTTTGGCATTTTTAAACATTATTAAGCACATTAACGTATTTAGTCCTTAGCCCTTTATAACAATCACAACATCGGCTGCGAACCGGCAAGTTGTGATAGTCTATTATGACCTTGGAATTTTTCCTCTGCCTTTATTAGAAGTCTACAACATCGGCTGCGAACCGGCAAGATGTAGAAAACTTTTTATGGCTTTGGATTATTATTAAACATTATTATATTCATTAATTATTTGCCAAACCCCAAGTCCTACGGCTTTTATAACAATCCCAACATCGGTTGCGAGCCGGCAAGATGGAATAGTCTATTACACCGTAACACTGGCAGTACCTTGATGTGTACCCAACTTTCATAAGCAAGAATTCTCTAAGGAAGAAATAAAAACTAATTATCGCCAAAACCAAAATACCTTTAATTATTCCTAGATTTCTATTTTTGAGTGAAACAAGCTTATGGGAACAAAAAGCCACAAATAACTCCGATGAGCTCTAAAGAGAACCAACTACTCCACGTTTAGCAATCTAACTTATAAACAACTCTATCATTTCTCGTTCTTCGCAAATTTAAAATCTTAAATAATAAGATCCTCGAATGCTTAGCCATATAATCAAGCCATGCATATATAAAGTCGATACGGGAACTTGCAAATTCTTAAAAAGAATTCGCGTTTTCTAGCTCCTTGTGTAAAAGACTAGCACGAGCTTATAGATTATAAATGGATAAGGGAACAAGCTAGGGCTCAACACGCCCGATCAAGTCAGAATTTTATTCCTACTCTCACCAGCGGAAAGTCAACAAAAATGTCAAAATTTATTATATTTTTTTTGCAAAAATTTTTAAAATTTTCTCATTTTTTTGGATTTTTTCAATTTTTGAGGAAAAACGGGGTTGCATGAGAAAACGGCAAAAATGCAAGGCAAAAATCAAATCGCAAGATTACCCCCCCCCCCCAGACTAAAACGAGACATTGTCCTCAATGTCTTAAAGGTAAGGTTCTCCTACAAAAATCTAAGGCCGTTTATTAATTATGCCAAAAGATAGATGTAAACGATAAGATTTGAGGATATCGATAAACAGCGAATGATGAAACTTGAGTAGCGTGAAGGAAACTACGAGCATGAGAGTCTTCATCATCGGGCATTCCTGGACATACCACAGAAAACAACGAAACACAAGATATGGAAGAGGTAGCCCTCCTCACTCACTTATTAGAAAAGAGATAAGAAGATAGAAGGATAAGCATGGGGTGCCTCCCACGAAGCGCTTGTTTTTGGTAACCGAGTCACATGAGCTTGACTCGACCCCAAATTTAATTGTCCTTGGGGTAGCAAGTGGAGAAAGAAATCTCAATCAGACTCTCGTTCAAGATGTTTGGATAAGCATTGAAGCATACGAAAGTTTCACTCCGATGAGATACCCGCGGCTCTAGATAGAAAAGAAAATGCCGGGGTCAAAGATTGTGTCTTCACTCCCGAAGGAGTGAAGGATAGAAGAAATCACCGGATAGGTGAAGAAGGGGAGAAAGATCATAATCAGAATGGGAATCCATTCTTCATCATTAGAGCTCTGAAAAACCGCGGGAGGGAGGGTCGGGGTGATATCATCATCAAGCAAACTCTTAGGATAGAGTTTACCTCCCCCCGGGTCAGGATCTTCTTCAATAACAAAATAATCATACTCCGGAGGAGGTATGATATGAGTGAGTTCTTCTGAGAACTCCTCATGAAGAGATTCGAGAATACGAGGAGAATCTGTGAGATCCGGTATGGGCTCATCAAGATTAGAAAGAAGATCCTCCTCGCCCTCAACGTCCTCTAACCCACCATCGAAAAGAGGATTAACTTTGCAAGAAGTATACTCATTATTGAATTCAAAAAGAGGGTTAGAGAAAATTCCGGAAGTAACCTCGGAAACGTCGAGAGAATCTCCACAAAATTGTGAATCACATTCACCGTCAAATATTTCCTCGGACTCACTTGGGATTGGGACGAGGTTCTCAACATTGTCTGATTCCGTTGCCGGAATAGTGTCGAGATGCTCGTCCCCTATTTTTAGAGAGTCCTTGGGTTCTATGGTAGGAAAGACGGGTGCTATTTGAGGGAAGTTTAACGGAACAAGTCTCTCCTCGTCATCATCGGAATCATCGTCACAGTACATTAAGCTCTCTCGAAATTTAGCTGCTCTTTCCTCGGCAAGTAATTCTTCCATGGACTTCCCGGGAGTATTAAGACTAGCCGCTATCTCTCGATGTCGAACCACAAGTTTTTCAATTTCGCGCATTCCATCTTCAAATGGATTTTTGACGGGATTTTGTGGGGGTTGGTAATTGTCAAAACCGTGAGTATTATAGCAAGGATTAGGTTCATAGTAATTTTGACCCCATGGTTGACATTGATAATCAGTATGAGGACCCCCACAATTTGTACAAGAAAAGTTCGGTGTATTATTGAAATACGGTTCTTGCTCATAAAAGTTTTGAGGAGGGTGATTGAAATTGTTTTGAGGATAATCGGAAATGTTCGGATTAAAATCATAAGTGTATGAATTTTCAGCTTCCGAAGCACAAAACGAACAAAATCCATTGATCAAATTACTACCACACCTCTCGCAAGTACACCGTTGACAATAAGACGATGTCGGATCAATCGAGTCTCCACACCCATCGCAATAACGTTGATCGAACGAAGATACATCGGGCTGTGGTGGGTAGTCGGAGAAATTTGACGGTTCATTGAAAGAGTTTGGATAAGCGAATGCAGTTTCAGCTTTCGAATAAGAACACATACAAAGTCCTCGACTAAATTTACATTTGTTGCAAAAACATCGGTCACAAAGTGAATTGTCCCCCAACTGATCTCCACATATAAAGCAATTATACTGAGTGAGTGAAGATGGCTGGGGTTGTGGAGGGTGTTCGGAAAAATCTTGAGAAGAATTGAAGGAATTTGGATTTGGATTAATTGGTAATTCACACCAATTACAAAATCCATTACGACAATTGCCTCCACACCGCCCACACAAGCACTTGTAACAACGAAGACTATCACCCATTGGACTTTTACAATGAAAGCAGTGATAGCCGAGTGACGTCATAAGAATTAAACGGATAGAGGGATAAAGAGAATAGAATTAAACGGTTAAGAGGATAAGAAGATAAGAATTAAACGGATAGGAGGATACGAAGATTATTTTTGGGTTTTGTAATTTAGAAAACTTTGAAAAACACAAAAGGGAAAATAAATTTGAAAAGAAAATCTTTTTGGATTTTTTATATATAAGAAAAATTATTATCTTTTTGGTGATCGTTGATCAACCGTACTCGTTTCTTTCAAAACTACGCGCAGCGTGGCGGGAGAGAAGAATGGATCTCTCTTCGGTCTGCAATTTAATGTCAAGACCTCCTTAAACCCCGTGTATAGGTTGTAGTAAAGAAATAATCCGAGAAACGTTTAACTTTCCGATCTCTTTTGTTGTTTATTTCGGAATGGTTTACAACGCCCTCTCGAGAGCGAGGATTTATTATTAATGGTGAAAACACTTTAGGAAAAGTGTTTTTTTTAATTATTTTCTTTTTGTATTTTTATTTTTTATAAAAACGATAACTTCCGAGGAAGGGTCTTCAAAACACGAATCGAAAAACGGAATCACGCACTCACTTCAACCTTCCCTAGCAGCGGCGCCAAAATTGATTCGTTCAATTATAGTCCAAGGAATTGCAAAGGAAATATGCAAAACCGAGTCGTTTGTCCCGACGAAGATCGAATGGAATTTGTGTTCCCGGGACGTGATTCGTGTAGTGAATGAGAAAAAGAGTGATTGATTTTGGATTATACTACTAATATTAAAATAACAAACAAATAAACTAATAACTAAGCTAATGGAACAATTAAACTAAGCATTTAACCTAAAAACGAAAATTTGAATTTAAAAACGTTACGCGACTAATTTTAAAAACGTATTTAAAAGTGATTTTTTAAAATCTAAGCCCTAAAATTATGAAAACAATTTTCCTACATTCTAAATAATAAAAGAAAATTTTGGGAATAAGAAAAATATTTTTCTGACTTTTTAATTATTGTTTATGAATTAAAAACTGATTTAAGCTAATTAAATGATTTAAAAATATTAAAACAAGTGAGAAAAATCTGGAAAATTTTGAGTAATTTTAAAATTTAATTTCTAATCTAGGAAAAATAATTTCAGAGAATGAATAAGCCTAAATTATCTGAACAGTAAATAAGCAGTTTGAAAAATAAGCTAATAAGGCCAAAAATTAACAAAAGCATAGGGACAGATAAATCTTGCTACTGGAAACTAGAAAAAACTAAATAAGCTCAGATAAGCTTACAGGATAATCCCAAAAAGCAGATAATGCAGCTCAATGATGAAAATGGAACAGTGTTGAACAGCAGCTAATTGCAGCTGAATAACAAGCTAAGAAGGAGCTGGAATGGGAACCCAGAGGCAGAAATGAAAAGCTAGAACTACAAAGAACCTAAAATATGAAAATGCCCAAAAACTCACAACTATTGCTAGCTTATTTAAACCACAGATCAGATGCAATAAAAAATCTTAAAACTGGAAACAGAATATGCAGAGTGGGAAGCAAAATTGCGGACTGATTTAAGCTATAGAATAAGCCGCCAAGCACAATACCAGATCATGAACTTAAATCCTATTATATGAATTACTTGAAAACCAAAAAAAATGAAATCCTAATGTCTATTTATCAACTCAGAGATAAGCTGAGATCAACTTACGTTTAGCTAGTTCAGAAATGCAGCAGATTGATTTTTCTTTTTGGCGCTAACTCAAGTAAACTCAAACCAACTAGATATCAGCCTAGAAACTTATTCAACTCTTCCAAAGAAACTGATAAGTGCAAATTAGGGGGTCACTAATAAGCTCAGATTAACCTGGTCTTATTGAGGCAATTAAAACCTGATTTGAGCACTAATTAATCTGAACTTCTCAAAACAAAACAAAGCCGCTAATCACTATTCAGAATTAAGCAATCCTATTATGAAATAGTCCCAATAATACTTGAACAATATGCAAATAAACAGTGGGAATAGTCAATGATTAGCTACCTTCTATAACACCCATAATCCCAAACACCTTTATGAGGTCTGCTAAGATTAAGCTAGTGAACTTTAAACAAACCTATCAATCTACTGATCATATTACTGATGCAATTACTAATTAGCAAATCTAAACAACAAATAAGCACTGAAACAGAGGAATTAAGCAGTTTGACCTTAACTTTGACAAAAAGCAATAATGCAGGAAAATTAAAAGCAAAGAAATATTAATCACTTATCTACTCAACAGACATCAAATTAATGACAAATAAGCATAAAGATCAAAATAAGCACTTACTTAAAAATAAGCTGATGAACAGGAACCTTTGACCAAAAGATGACTTTGATTAAAAACTAAATTCAAGTACACTGGATTGAAAATTGAAATGAAATTACAAAAAACAGCAATAATAAAACTATATTAATCCTACTCCTAAACCCTAAATCTAACCTACTAACTAGCTAACAGCCGAATCTGTGAGTGAGGTAAGGCCATATATAGCCTTCAACAGAAGCTTCCCGGGACTCTTATGAATCAATCCAGACCCTTGATCACTTGGCTTGCTCCATACGCTTCAATTCCAGCCCTTGGATTGGATTTGATGACACGGCCTCTCCAATCATTAGCTCCCACGTGTCCCTGCAGCTGTCAGGACCTTCCAGAACTTTTTAATCATGAGGTAATTGTGAGGACGAAGTTAATTTTTGGGGAACAGTAATTAGGGTTCGTGGGTGAATATTTGGGGATAAATATTGAGCGCGGGTGTGTGTGAGTGTGGGTTTTTTTTTTATATATATATATATATATATTTTTGACTGGACTTTAATTAGAGTTGACCGGTTGGACGGGTTAAGGATCCGGGTCGAATGGGTAAAGGTTGGGCTGGTTGGGTTGTGTCTTGGGCTTTTGAGGATGGGTTGGGTAGGTGTAGTTGAAATGGATCCGGGTTTAAGTGTTTTAAGGATTTAAGGTTATTGATTTAAGGGACTAAATGTGTAATTTCTGGATTTTTGAGGGACCAATGCTGCCATTATTTAAAAGATAATCCAAGGGCTGAATTTGACAATCTCTGAAACTATGAGGACCTAGGTTGACTTTTTGACCATATCTTCTTTCCGGTTCCGGTTCTGAGCCTTTTTCGTATCTCGTGCTCGTTTTCCCGATTTTCTTGTCTTTTTGTCGGTTTTTCCCGATATCCGTCCCTGCATAAACATAAACACAAAAACACGAAATATTTGGCATAATTGGTTAGGTTTTTGGTCGTTTTGGTCAAGAAAAGGTATGTGTTTAAGCACATACCAATGCACTAACAAGAACAATGAATTATGAACAATTTGTTGCAGGTACACAGTTCTAATGGTTTTGCAGGTACAAAAGCAAGTGATAGTGCAGGTCAACCTAGAAAGGAGACAGAACATGCAAAAGATTACATTTTGCTACCATTATGGACTGATGTCCACCATTCTCCCAAGATCCAAAGAGTTCTCAAGTATATAAAGTCAAACCTTCAAGTGATAATGAAGATGCAAGTGATGATGAAAAGAAGGTTAATGAAGATCCAAGATCAGAGTGTAAATGTGATGATAAAGAGAAGGAGGATAAAGTTAACAGCACTAATGATGTTAATACTGCTAGTGATGGAAACAACACTAACAGTGTAAATACTGGTAGTTCAACTGTTAATGCTGCTGGCATAAAAGTTAATGTTGTTGATCCAAACATACTCATTGAATTTCCATTTGATCCAGAAATGCCTGCTTTGGAAGATATTGGCTTATTTGAATACTCAAGTGCTGATGAAGATGATGTTGAAGTGCCTGACATGAACAATTTGGATAGAACAATTCAAGTCAGTCCTACTTCAACTACAAGAATTCATAAATATCATCCTCTCGATCAAGTGATTGGAGATGTGCAATCAGCTACACAAACAAGAAAGATGTCAAAGAATTTAAAGGAACATGGGTTCTTTGTTAGAACTCTTAAACAAAGAACAAATCATCAAGACCTTCAAAACTGCTTGTTCGCTTCCTTTTTATCACAAGTAGAACCCAAAAAGGTAATTCAAGCATTGAATGATCCAAGCTGGATAGAAGCTATGCAGGAAGAGCTTCTACAATTCAAGTTACAAGAAGTTTGGACTTTGGTGGAGTTACCAAATGGAAAAAAGGGCTATAGGCACTAAATGGGTTTTTAGGAATAAGAAGGATGAAACGGGAATTGTGATAAGAAATAAAGCAAGATTGCTTGCTCAAGGGTACACACAAGAAGAAGGGATTGACTATGATGAAGTCTTTGCCCCTGTTGTAAGAATTGTATGTATGCCAACCACCAGGGTTTGAAGATCCAGACTTTCCTGATAGAGTATACAAGGTTGAAAAAGCATTGTATGGCCTACATCAAGCTCCTAGAGCATGGTATGAAACCTTGTCAACATATCTGTTAGACAATGGGTTTCATAGAGGAAAAATTGACAAGACCTTATTCATCAAAAGGCACAAAGGTGATATTTTTTTGGTCCAAGTTTATGTGGATGATATCATCTTTGGTTCCACAAAGAAGGAACTATGCATTGCATTTGAGAAGTTGATGCATGATAAATTTTAGATGAGTTCTATGCGAGAACTTACATTCTTCTTGGGATTACAAGTGAAGTAGAAGAAGGATGA
The DNA here is from genome assembly GCA_021014915.2 of Artemisia tridentata subsp. tridentata. Classification (NCBI taxonomy): domain Eukaryota; kingdom Viridiplantae; phylum Streptophyta; class Magnoliopsida; order Asterales; family Asteraceae; genus Artemisia; species Artemisia tridentata. Next base: position 151,165,341 of record CP139507.1, on the reverse strand, counting down.
TATATTTATCAGTCTAGATAAATATGTTGCTGAAATTTTGAAGAAGTTTGGGTTTACAGAAGTCAAGACTGCAAGTACACCAATGGAAAGTTCAAAGCCTCTGCTCAAGGATGAAGATGGTGAAGAAGTGGATGTTTATCTATATAGGTCAATGATTGGTTCATTGATGTATCTCACATCTTCAAGACCTGATATTATGTTTGCAGTGTGTGCATGTGCTAGATACCAAGTCAATCCAAATGCTTCACATCTTCATGTTGTGAAAATGATTTTTAGGTACTTAAAAGGTCAACCAAAAGTGGGCCTTTGGTATCCAAAAGATTATCCTTTTGATTTAGTAGCATACACTGATAGTGATTATGTTGGAGCAAGCTTGGATAGGAAGTCTACAACAGGAGGTTATCAATTCCTTGGGTGTAGATTGATATCATGGCAGTGCAAGAAACAAACAGTGGTTGCAAATTCTATAACAGAAGTTGAATATGTGGCTGCTTCAAGTTGCTGTGGACAAGTGCTTTGGATTTAGAATCAACTACTTGATTATGGGCACAATTTTATGCATACCAAGATTTTTATTGACAATAACAGTACTATGTGCATAATTAAAAATCTTTTTTTTCATTAAAAAACAAAGCATATAGAGATCAGACATCATTTTATTAGGGATTGCAATGAAAAGAAATTAATTCAAATGGTTAAAATCCATACTGACAAGAATGTTGCAGATTTGCTTACAAAAGCTTTTGATGTAAGTAGATTTCAATATTTGATTGCTAGTATTGGAATGTTAAATCTTTAAAATCTCCTATCTCTTTATGTTTTTGTAAAGTTTTGTATGAATTAGTACTGTTATTTATGTCATTAAAAGTTTCTGCTGTTAAGTATAATTAGTACTGCTGGTTATACTTAAGGCTGCTAAGTTTCTGCTGTTAGTTATACTTAATAATGTTTAGCATAATTAAAACCAATAACACACAAGATGTAGGATATGTTTGGTTTTTAGACTAACATTTTGCAGGAAAAGCAAAGAAAAGTGTTGGATTGATGATAATCAAGTTGTTTGGAATGGAATTGGAGTTAATGCTGCTAGGCATAACTTACTACTGCTGGGTTTTTCAGGGTACCTTTCATAAATACATCGATTAAGGGTTTTAAATCATTCATTCACTCATTTAATCGATTTTATTCGTCCAAATACTCTCTCATAACAAACCCTAACTCAATTTTATTTTCTAATCGCAAAACCCAACACAAATGTCAAAAATCAAACCAATGGCGAACCTAAAATTTGCTGGTTCACAAAACGTGGTTGATTTCTTGTCTAAACCCACTGAGAGTGCAGGATTTGACCAAATCGTTGATTTTTTGAATGCAAACCCTATAAGGTATGCACTCACGGTAAATCCTACTATATATGTTTTTCACATTGAACAGTTTTGGTCTTCTGCTGTGGCCAACACTATCAATGGAGAAGTACAGTTACATGCCATTGTAGATGGCAAGGAGATACTTGTTACTTAAACATCTGTTAGAAGAAATCTTCAACTAGCAGATGATGAAGGTATTGAGTATTTTCCTAATTCTACTATTTTTGAAAATCTTGCATTGATGGGGTATGAGAAGCCTTCTCATAAACTAAATTTTTATAAAGCATTCTTCTCCACACAATGGAAATTTCTAATTCATACTATCTTACAATGTTTAAGTCCTAAAACAACTTCATGGAATGAGTTTAGCAGCACTATGACATCTGCCATTATCTGCTTGGCTACAAACCAAAAAGTTTAATTTTTCCAAATTAATTTTTGATAGTATGGTTAGAAACTTGGATAATTTACAAAGAAATTTTTTAATGTATCCAAGGTTTTTGCAAGTTTTTGTGGACAAACATTTTACTGAAAAACCACATCATAAAAGGATTTATGTTACACCCTCTCATTCTAAAAAGATTTTTGCTAATATGAGAAGGGTTAAAAAGGGTTTTTCTAGTACTATAACATCCTTGTTTCCAAAAATGGTGGTGCAGAGCCAACCATAATTGGGTGAAGGTTCAGCAATTCCCACTGATCCCCAACACACACCCACCATTTTGGCAACATCATCCTATCAACCACAAAAGACCCAAAACCCTATGAAGCCTAAGAGAAAGGGCACTGAGATACCTCATTCTAGTGCATCTACAACCATTGTAGCAGCTAAGGCTATCCATAAGGAGGGGGTGACAGTTTGGTGAGGGCTACCACTACTGCTTCTAGCTTAGAAGCAGAGCAAGGAAGTGGTAACATAAGTAAGACCCGATCCAAGGTAACATCTAATGAGTCTAGTTCCCAAGGAACTATTTCAGGTGATGGTCCCAGGTGCCAACAAACCATGGGGGATATAGATGCTCAAACTAGGTTTGAGACTGTGTCTAAACAACTCAATGATTCACCACTCGGGAGAGGTAACACACTCCGAAGTGATGAGTGTAGTCTGCAACTAAATGAATTGATGGTTTTATGTACCAACTTATGGAAAGAAGTTCTTGATCTAAAGAGGACCACTTCTTCTCAACAAAAGGAGATCACAAGTTTAAAGAAGAGGGCCAGGAAACTAGAAAAGGGAAAAAGGTCAAGATCTCATTGGCTGAAAAGACTTTACAAGATTGGTGCTAAGGCTAGGGTGGAATCCTCTAGTGATGATGAAAGTTTGGGTGAGGATGCCTCCAAACAAGGGAGGAATGATGTGATGAATGTAGGGGAGGATGAGGAGATGGTGAATGAGGGGAATACATTTGTGGTTGAAGATGTGTAGGATAATGCTGCTAATGTTGTTAAAGAAACAGTTGTTACAGTTAGTACTGCTAATGTTAAATTTAGTGCTGCCAGTGAACAAGTTAGTGCTGCTACAAAAACAACAGTGAATGCTAATAAAATCACTTTGGCTCAAGCTCTTTGATTCGCGTGAATCAACACGTATTTTTCTCCAAGGATTTACAAAGGAAATATGTAAACCCGAGTCGTTTTCCCAACGAAGGATTGAATGGAATTTCGTGATCTCGATTCGTGTTTGAATAGTGAAAATAAAGAGATTTTGGGTTTTTACTCTAAAATAAGTGAACATAAACTAAAAACGATTTAATAATCTAAGAAAACGATAATCTAAAGCTTACGTGATAAAAAAAGTAACGAAAACTGAAAACGCGTTTAAATCGAGAAAAACCGAGCCTAAATGTCAAAATGATGAAATAATAACTCTAAGGGAACAAATCTATTTTTCCTAAGTTTTAATTAATAAAATAAAATTTTGATAAAAAGAATTATATTTTTTTGATTAATATTTAATTTATTTCGTATTAAAAACTAAATCAAAAAGAAAAATGGATTAAAAATACTAAATGAACTTGGAAAATTCTGAAAAATTACAGGAAAGTGCTAAAGGATAAACTAATCCTAGGAAAATTAAAAGTGGATTGCCATCTTATTGGGATAAGCTACAATAAGCTACGAATAGGAAATAAGCTAAAGAGACAAAGTATGTTAAATATTTAATTTTGTATTACTAAACCGAAAAAGAACCAAGGGCGTGGTGGTAAGTGTGTTGGGTGTGTGAGCAAGAGGTCCAGGGTTCGAATCCCTTGGATCTCTTTTTGCAAAACTTATTTTATTTTTTTGATTTTTCTTTTTGGAACTTATCAATAAGCTGAAAATAGTAACTTTTTACAGAAGAATTATTTTTAGAAACTTCAAAATAAGGCAGAAAACTGCTGAACAACTTATCAATTGGAGCATAAGCTTAAATAGCAAAAATTTGAAGGCTGATAAGCTAAATAATGGTTATAAGCTACAAGCTAAAGACCTAATACTACTGAGACCTAAAGCTAACCTAAATAAGCACAATAGACCTAATAAGCAACCCTAAATAAGCTAATAGGCAGAAATAAGCTAAGTCCTATTCTGTTTTGCCAAAAAAAACCTAAGCAGGCAAATTTGAGCTAGTGCAAAAGCTACTAGAAGCTATCCAAATAAGCTATAAACTAAGCTTAGACTAAATAAGCTATGGGAGACCTAAGGGAGACTGAATAAGCAAAAATCTAAGGTGAATAAGCTGTGAACTAAACTGAATAAGCAAAAAGAAGTCTGCTAATGTGCAGGGCATTTAAGGGCTACTGAGGTACTATTGGGCTAATTAAAAAGCTAAAGGATAAGCTTCAAATTATACAACAGCTTAAGAAACTTAAAGCTCATAAACCAAATAACATATAGGCAAAAATTCAGATCCTGATAAGCTTATTGAGAGCTTAAAAATAAGCTGTAAAAGAAACCAATCAAGTCAAGTTCACACTGATGTCAGTGTGCACTTGACTGATAAGCAGTATTTTAGAGCTTATTTAGAAGCTTGAAACAGCTAAAGAAGATCTGAGAAGTGGAATAAGCAAAGAACCACTAGCAAACTACCTATAACCAAAGAGAATAAGCACAAATCATTACAAAAAAGCACACAATAAATTGATCAAAAAGCTGATGCAGACTGCAAGGTCTGTTCTGCACAGACCTTTTTACTACTGATCTAATCCAAAAAATAAATTGCAAAAGCTAGTGAACCTTTAACCAACTCTTAACCCATCCTATTCTCACTAAGTTTAATCATTAAAGAAGCAACAAAAGGGGTAAGATCTACTGAGCTTAATTATAAGCCAACTCTTAACAGTGAAATGCCTAGAATTTAACACGATACACAAGAACCTAATAATCACTAAAAACAGCTTAACAAAGACTTCCGACAGCTAATTTAAGTTAATTCAAGGCAAATCAAAGTTCACAAACTAGCACATGAATAGTGGATGTCACTTTTGAACCAGTTTGACCCTGTTCCAAACAGTCCTTAAGTAAGCTGTTTTGAGATTTTCAAATGGAAAGACCTTTTTAATCTGAGTTTTAGATTCACTACTGGTCTACTGTTTATTAAGCTATAATTATTACTGAAAAGCAAAAGTATGACTGGAAATAAGCACCCTAATAAGCTAATGAAGATTATGCTAATATTTTTAGTTTTTTGAACAAAACTGAATATAAGCTATCAACAAGCAAATGAACAGCAATAATAAGTATCAATGAGCATATAAAAAGCATAAATATAGTAAATAAGATAATAGGCAGTTGACTGGAAAAGTGAAAATTTAATTTGAAATTATAAAGGAAAACTTACAATGTTATCAAGCAAATGGTACAGAACTTGAATCAATACACGTAAACTTATAAATAAGCAGAATTGAACAATAATTAAGAGCTAAAATATACTACACTACTCCTAAACTACTATTACACTACTCCTCTATTAAACTAAAAATCTACTCCCCGTCTTCTGTGTGTGTGAAGGTGATTTATATCTCTCCAAAAGCTTCCTTGGGTCCCTCTCAGTAAATCCCAGCCATTGGAATGGCTTAAAAGCAATCACAGCCCTTAAATTGGTTTTTGGCGGGAAAATGGTTATGGTTTTAAAGCCTGGCAATGGGTATCACGTGAGGATGTACTAGCTAAAGGCTATTGGAGGAGGGGGGAGTTGCGTGTGCCAGAGAAAAGGCATGGGGGGGAGACATGGTGGTCTGGGTCTGCTTTTGGTCTAGGGAAATAGAGGAGTGGTTTTGGCGGGTTAGTGATATTGAAGAAGATGGGAGATGGTATTAGCTAAGAACATATGGGGTGTGGGCTTGGGAATAGGGTTTCGTGTTTATTGGGCTTGGCTGGGTTTAGTTTTAAGGGTAAAGGGTTGGGATTTTATTTGTTTTGGATTAAAGGGATAAGGTTTGGTTAGGATTTGAATAGGATTTGGTTTTAAGTTTAGGGGCCAATTTTGACAAGTTCTGAAAATCCAAGGACCATTCTTGCCAAATCTGAAAATTATCTCCAAGGACTATTTGTGACACTTTAATATTCTTGGAGGTTGACTCTTGATAACTTGAGCAATATCCCGGTCCAAACTTGTAAATTCCTTTCCCGGTCTCAGCTTTTCACAATTTTCCAATCTCGTGCTCAACTTTATCTGTTTTTGCCCTGTTTTCAATCCTTTTGTACCTGAAACACATAAAAACACAAACCAAGAATATTTGCAACAATATTTGATCTATTTGGGTGTTTTTGGTCATTTTTGTGTCTTATACGGGCATAAAATGATGAGTAAATAGGCAATCATCACCCCCCCACACTATTAATTGCTAGTCCCTAGCAATCCGATCATATAAAGTAATGAAAGGATTAAAAGAATACCAAGCATACCCCGTTTTGACTTTTTATTCAATGCATGAAATTTAAACTAGAACAAAAATAGATAACATGCTTGATTTCCAAAAATGGTATCATAGAACGGGATTCACACAAAATGGGTGTCTCCAGGGAATTTTAATCGTCATCCTCTTTTTTATACTCCCAACTAAGCTTAAACTCAATGTGCAAATGCTTTTGTAAAATGCTAACACTACTTATACTAATAATCTATGTAAGCCGAAACTTAACTTTTCACTCCCACAATTTATTCAAGTTAGGTGACTGTGCTCATTTTCAAAATTTTGACCGCAAAAATCAACATTTATTATGGTTGTTATTTGTTTAAGTCAAATACTAGTTTATCGGGAACCTCGAAAATCTAAGGATCGAAAAGGGCCTTTTCCATGTAGCGGCTTTCTTCTCGGCACATCCCAAACCAGTTGGTTTTAGGTGACCAGGCTTTTGACACCCCACAAAGAATAGTACCGGAATCAGCGGAATTTCGGTTTCAAAGATTTTGGATATTCCCACTAAGCTAGTATTAAATACTTAAATAGATAACAACAAACGATCATTTAGAGATTAGAGACTCAAAGATGAGATCACTCCATGTAACGGTTTTCTTCTCGGCACATCCCAAACCAGTTGGTTTTAGGTGACCAGGCTTTTGACACCTCACAGAGAATAATACCGGAGCTTTCGGGGTCTTTGAAATCAACAATCTACTAAATTACCGTTTAACTTTTATACAAAATTGACGAATCCAAGTTCAACTTCCGATTTAAATTTAAGAGAAAGCAATTTTCCTACATTTATTAGCATATATATCTTTATTTTTGCAACATCAAAACTTATTGCATTTTGCAATATCATTCTATTTTCTTATTTTGCAATATCATTCCTTTTTTTTTCTTTTCTTTTCATTTTTATTCATTTTTCATTTTTCTCTTTTATATATATATCTACATATTATATATAACAGTATGCGCATGACGTCATCAAATGCAGGATTGATGAATAAGCGCTGAATTGATGACTAATCATGCTCTTAATCCACCTAAGCAAAGTTTGACCAAAATTCGTAGGTTTGACCTGTAAATCCGTAATTTTAAAAAATGACCATAGTGAGATTCGAACATGCGTCTTTAGGTTAACATGGAAACGTCTCAACCAATGGAACCAAGCCATTGATTGTGATGAAGCACCTAAAATAAAAAACATATAATAGATAAAAGAGAAATTTAAATTATCAAGCATATCTTTTCCTTAAATATAGTTCTACAATATTAATTTGTTTTAATTAATATCCGGCCTTTTATTCACTCCACAAAACCCTAATATCACGCATATCACATTTTTCTCAAAACCCTAATAATAAACATAATAATAGAGTGGCCATGATGCATTCTGGAAATTAGTGGGAATCGTGGATTATGAAATAAAAATTAGTATGTGTTGACTGGAATTTTCGGGAAGAAGATGAATACGTTATATGATTATTATTGAAAAAGGTAGTACGTATACCATGTAAAGATATATAACTGAAAAATGTTTAGATGTTATTAAGTTGAATTGAATATGTTACTAATTGTGTATTACTTTTGTAGCAGGTGAAAAAAGGTTGGATGGTAAGAAGTAATAAGGATGGTGGATTTCATGTTGGAGATTTGAGACGAAACAAATGACTGAGGACATGATTTTGGCTATTGATAAACAGGTTAAAAAGGAGTGGCGGGGAGAAAACCAAGTACAGTTGAGTACTTTGTCAACTAAATGTAACAGGCTCTTTTTAGTTTTTAATTTGCTCTATAGAAGCATCTCTTCCTTTAGTAACATTAACCCTGATTACAAAATTAGACACTCGAGAGAGCAGAAAAGTTCAAGAACTCCAACTTATCAGATTAATTAGTGCAATCATTCGTAAGTATTATTTTTTGATGTGGATTTGCAACACCTCTTTTAACTTTTATATATGTCATGTCATATATAATGTAGTAAAAAAACAAAAGAGTGTTGTGAATGTAGAAGAACAGTTGTGTGATGATGAGTTAACTATGGAGGTCTCGATCACTTGGTGCAGCCACATACTAGGCTGCTATGCTGCAAGAATTTTTACACTAGAAAAAGGATGATTGGGTCATAGAATCCCAAAAATAGATTACCAAAGAACATAAAATCATCAAAACCTTGATAATATTGTCAAAAAGAATGAGTCAATATAAATGATATCTATTTGTATGTTCAAACAGTAAGTTCTTTTAAAAGACTAATAAATATTAATTGTATCTCTTAACATGAGTTTCTTTGGATGATTTATATGGTAGGATTTGCAAGCATCAACATTCTTTCATATACATGTTCATCCCTATAAGAAGCACTTTTGAACTCAAAGAATATCACACAACTAATCACTCGCACCTAAGCTAAAGGTACGTATTTAATTTTTTCATCTTAAAAAAATATTAAAATTAATGTTATTGTCGATCTATATTCATCACATACCTCATGAGAAAACTTGCAGTCATGTTTACATAATGTGTATCTAAGTTCTTGGTGTTCATCATAACATATATATGAGATCGTGTTTGACCTTGATACAGGATTGTTTAAATCGTAGAGAAGATATAATGCTTATCATTTATGTGTAATCACAAAAGACTTCTGCGCGAACGGCGATGACAAGAAGGGTTTACCTTTCAGTTAATTATTAATTCAATGTGTAGGAAAGCCTTGCATAGCTGAAGACGAAAAAGTGGAATTCTTTTGGTCTTTTATGTGAAAATCACAGTCAGCTCTCAGTTGCTCTCGATGTTCAGTGAGTATTCAAACTTTTGATCTACGATATAAAAATCAATTATACTTTATATTGCAAGGTGAAATATTTTTTTTACAAGTATTGATTTAACAGGTTCATTTCTCTCACTCTCACTCTCACTCTCATTCTTTCATTCTCAGTCTTAATTTCAAAGGTTGAACACGAATTAAATAATCTACGCTTGAAGGGCATTGCATGAGGAAGAGAAGAGGCAAAAGGGAGGGCTAACAAGGCTTCAGTTCTTCATGATTGTGCTCATAACCAGCTTTTCATACTATGTTGTTCAAAACTATTTATTTCAATCCATAACGGCTCTTTCCTTCGTATGCCGGATATGGAAGGATTCATTCAAAGCTCAACAAATTGGTTCTGGTCTTAAAGGATATGGTATTGGAGCTTTCGGCCTTGATTGGGCAACTGTTGCTTCTTTCTAAGGAAGCCCGTTAGCCACACCTGGATTCGCTATGATGAATATGTTGGTCGGCTATGTCATAATATTTTACATGATGGTTCCGTTATCTTATTGGAACAATTGGTATGAAGCCAGACGATTCCCAATGTCACCGTATCTCATGTGCTTCTGTTCCATGGGAGGTACTTAATTAATCTTTTATCACTTACAAACTAACTTTTATGTTTCATACAATTTAATTATGAATTTTGATGTTCTTTTTCTGTTATTTAATTAATTTACAGCACAATCTTGGAACAAACTAAGGCATCAATCAGTAATAAAATTGGGGATGTAGATACAAGGCTGCAAACACCGTCTTTGGTTACATTAAGGTAAAGTGTGTATGCTTATGTGGGTACGGGTATGCTCCCTTGGAAACTGTAATCCGGGATGCACAGAACAGTGCATATATTACCTGATTTTCAGATAAATTTTGTGTTTTGTGACTGCTTCATATCTTTCGCCCATATATTACCTCTATAGTTACGGTTTTGAATAACAGCAGCTCTCCATGCCACATGACTTGATTTTCAGATAACTGTAACCTGGACCACTGAATATGGAATCATTCAACAGAAATCATCCACCCTTTCGATCCATTTCTTGGTGGTACCTTTGGTGTTTGTGTAGGACCTCAAAGCCAAAAGCGGCTACTCTGTATCCTTCCGGTTTCAACAAAAAGCATTTCTTATTGTTATTACTGTTATTTGCTTAAACATTGCAAGATTATACTTTTATGCGATTTGTGATAAAACGGTTCATATTTTTCTTATTTGTCTATTATTTTGTGCCAACCAGCCTGGAAAAGTTAAGACCGGAGAAGGAGCTTGAACATGCTAAATCAGATATCAATCGCTATAAGTTGAAAATTAGAGACCTGTTTAAACAAATTGACACATCACTTGAGGAAGGCAGGTTTCTGGAGAGTTTATATGATTCTGATGTGCTAATTGATAGCGAGGATGTAAGATATCTATGTACTATGAACTTCTCATCATTTTTTTACTGTTAGTGATCTTGATAGCAAATTTTGATGGTGTATTAGTACTCAGGAGGTTGCTTGTGCTTTATTCTTTTTTTTGGCAGATATTTTGCTCAAAATGTGCCCAAACAGAAGTTCGGCTTGATAATGACATTATTCTTTGTGATGGTGCCTGTGACCGTGGATTCCATTAGTTTTGTTTGGATCCACCTTTATTGAAAGAACAAGGTAGCGTCTCAATTCACACAATTAGTTGGTGCTACTACTAATTGGTGGTAACGTTTCATTTTTTTGCTCTTTTATCAGCATTTGAATTTTTTATGTTTGCGGAAACCTGTATGTGCTTATGGTACTTCTTATTTATATCTTTATTACATTTACAGACTAGCATGATGTCAAGAGATGAATCATTTCTGTAGTAAAACGGGAAAGAATCTTCACCATCGCAAAAGGATATTCTTCGATGCCCATTTTTACGCAACATAACTGAACCAACTAACATTTCCTTTTCGTCATTCATGGCTTTCCTGTTCGCCTGTAAGTTCATTATTTCCCATATTGATTACCATTTAATGGCGTCTTATGGTCTAATGCATGCCCGCTCAACCAAAGGTTTTATATTTGAGGATGGTCCCAGGTTTGAGTGAAACCTGAACCGATGCCACAACAGTTCAATTCTTTGGCATTGAAGGCTGCTACTATTAGTCTCTCGGGTTTAGGGAGGGTATTTTTGCTTCTATGCGTTTCCAATGAGATATTCAAGAATAAAAAAAGAAAGCACAAACCATCTAATAAAGACTCTTCTCAGGTATGGTAACTACATTTTAACATGAGAAAGCAAAATGGAAACTGAGAAAAGATAAGAATAAAGCAAGTAATCATATATTTTTTTATTGAAATTCAGGGCTTGATCTCAATGGACCCTGAACGTGCCAGAAATGATCCAGTGGCAGTGAAGAACATCCCATACTATAAAGCTAAAAGCGCGTTAGAGACTGAAGTTATGAAACTCAATCCACCACCACGACCTCAAAACTGGGGGGTAAGTGTTCATTTTACTTATATATCCAATAAAGACAAGTCATTATCATGTGTGACAAAATGAGCCAACCAGGTAGCAGGTCAAAATTGGTTTTGGTCGATAAAATTGGTTTTGGTCGATCATATACTTTTTTTGCACAAGTCAAATTGGCCAAGGGTCGGGTTGGATTAACATTTTGAATTTTGGCCTATTTGACCCGTTGGAGTTAAACACATAACCCAGATTGACCCATTTACAAAGAAATGGTTATTTATTATCACTATCTGACATTGCACAACTAAGTGTACAGGTGCTCAACGTTCCACTAAATGCGTCTTCATGGAGTGAGGATGATCTAAAAGATCCTAAAAAGTTGTACGAAATGACAGTTCTTTTGAATGCTTAAAGAGAAATCGCGGAATAGATTTTAGACGATTGTGGGAAGAAAAATGGCTCCAAGAGAAGGTAACAATGAACTAATGAATTCAGTATTTGAATATGCGTCAAACAGGTGTGTGAATGTTGCCTGGGTTTTAAAAAGCGTGTGAATGTTGCTGAAGTGTGAGGTGCCAAGGTAAAAGCACAGACAACACGTATTGAGCAACGCTTCGGAAGCAGAATCCGACCTTGAAAATTTGGCTCATGACAATAAGGTATGTTTGTATTATAACATGTGATATAAATCACAATTCAAGTCAACAAAAGTTAAAATATATTTATAATTAAACTTTTTTCAACATGTGATCAGGTTATAAGCCTCTCATTGTTTTTGTTTTACATTCATTTTTATTTAAAAAAAGAGGTAACCATTGTGATGAAGATATATGTCATGACCCGCACCAAAAAGAAATACTAGGAGCTATTGCTATCAACACAGGTAGTCTACTTGAGGTTCATATTCAGCGCTATAAGGTATTCGATAGAGATTAAATTACATATGCATAAAACTAAGATTTTTTGTAATCAAATAAACAATGAAGACTACTTATGTCGACATTATAGCACTAACAACCAAACACCCCTATATAACTGTTATGAAACAGTAAGGGAAGGTTATGAGTATTCTGATTTAAATCCATACGTTGGGCATCCTGATGCTATGAGTTGAGGTCAGAACTCAATTCCGTAAAGGGCTTTTATGTGAAGATCATTGAGGCTCCTAAAGCAACTACACATGGAATCTATTGCTTCATCCACGGTACTAAAATTTAAGGTATTATAGCAGATTTTTTAACATGATCAATTTGAGAGATATTAACTTATTAGTCAGTATAGGTGGGCCAAAACTGACTGTGATCATACATAAACCTTTATTTCCCAATCTTTTAACAGGTATGAACGCATGTATTCTAAAATTTCAGTTAACATTTTACATGGTTTATTAGAGTGTTCATAGATGGTGGTTGAAGTAAAAGTTCAGAAACGAGCCCCGTCAAGCAAAAGAACCAGAGCCAACACAAAGACCCAAAGAGCAGTAAATGCAAATGCAACTAACACTAATTAACAGCTATGGGCGTTGGCGACTGACAAAAACTGTAAAATGCGTTGGGGATACTATAGTGTTTTATCAATGATCACAAAATATGTAACTGAATGGGCTTGGCTGCAGCCAAGGTTTTTTTTGGCGTGTGGGGGTTGTATAAAGTTGTCATAATCAGATAATTAGCTGTTTAAGCATATTCAATTAGAGCTTTTGAGGTCTAACTATGTTTGTTATGCATAGGTATGTCGCTCACTGTGGTGGTGAACGTGAAATTCAAAGAACTATGTTGGAATTGCTGAACCGGTTCGATGGGTTTGCTTCAAGAGGTGATGTAAAGGTGATATTGGCTACAAAGACCTGGTCGTATTGATAGGAAGATTGAGTTTCCACTTTCTGAAATTAAAATATTTTTAATCATTTTCTTTTTTTTATCTGTTTTTTTAAATCTGAAGTATAAAACGCTAACTTCTTTTCTGTTATCATAGGTATTTGAGATGCATGGGAAGATGGTTGGTAGCAAACCTCTCTGCGTCGCACTTGCACATCGCAAGGAAGACAAGGAGGGCAAGGTTACAAGTATGTTCCCAGTATGGGAAAGGTCAAGATAAATGTCATATGACCATGAAAAAGAACTAACAATGCTAAAGGTTGAGACACTACAAGACACTACAATAAAGAAGCACAGAGGATACTTACTATCACGACCTAAAATTTGCTGGACTGTTCAGGGTGTGTATGCATCTACTGGAGAAGAAATAGTTCATAAGACAAGGTGATAAGATGTGTTGTAGGTTGTTGGTTATGGTCATACAATATAGGGCAATGAAGGTCAGATACAAATGATGTGGAGGAAGAGAGAACATGAGGAGCCGCCACTGGATGAAAGACACCGGATACAAATGGTTACTTTGTTTTGCTGAATCGTTCTTTCTTCTTTTTTCAGTTGTTGTTGCAGGGTCCCTATAGCAAGGATGGCAACTGCGCAAGTAGCTGTTCAAAAACACATAAATAGAAATAAATAGCTATATTTTAATTAGATAAGCACTATCGAGTAAGCAATCTAAGCACCCCTTTAAAGTTACTTTTATATGGTTTTTGCATTTTGTACAATAGATAATTATAGTGATTAATATACATTGTGATGAACTTCTGATTTTATAAGTTGATTCAACTCTCCATATAAATCCCTATTAGTGTGTGATAGATGTAGGTTGATGTCGTAATTGTTTAAAAGTGAAAATTTATAACTCTCGAGAGAAACAAATGAAAGATATTTCTTCTGGAGTTATGCTTATTGCTTAATGACATGGTATAATAATTTATTTTCCCATATAATCAAAATGAGACAAATGTTATCAGCTACATTGTTTGAAATCGGGTTTTCTCAATAATAATAAGAAAACAACAACAGACAAATATATATCTTGCTATTCGTAAAGTAATACATTGAAATAATAATCACAAGTTAACTAACTGATATGATTGGCGAGAGTTGGAGGTTGGGTAAAAATGGGTCATTTATTAACCTATGCTCCACATTCTTTGCACCTATTAGTAAAGTTGTTTTTTATGTCACCAAGGATCCATTTCACAAAAGTAATACGGTCATCTTACACATGTGAATGACACTGAGGAAAGATGGTGGATGACTAAGATGACAAAGGACCGTGTTAGCACTTACCACGAGTTGTAGTGTTTCCTATGCAACTCAGTATAGGACAATAAGCATAGACAAAATCTAAATCATGATCACATTGTATGCCTATTTAAAAAGCAAAAATAAACACACTTGAACATCATTGAAAGTTTATAACTCAACTATGTGCTTTTTCTTATCTTACCAAGTTTTCCCTTTCTTTAAGAATTCACTTCATACTATTTTTTATATTCATTCATGTCGTCAAAGTGATTTTTCTTTGTTTTGAATAGAGGCTCGGGTCATCCCACTAAAAAAAAACACGGGTCAGACGGGTCACCTTAAGATGGGCCAGTGAAGTTAAAAGGCACGGGTCAGACGAGTTTTTTGTATCAGGTGATGCATTTCATACTATGGCTTTTGTACTCGGTTTAAGTTTGTTTTTTGCCATCTGTGGTATGCTTTTTTTCACGGCCATGAAATCGGCGTCCTTAAAAATAATTTTACGTTAACTAACACCATCAAAATTATAATTACGAATAGAGGCTCGGGTCATCCCACTAAAAAAACACGGGTCAGACGGGTCACCTTAAGATGGGCCAATGAAGTTAAAAGGCACGGGCCAAACGAGTTTTTTGTATCAGGTGAGTTCTATGGTTTTTGTACTCGGTTTAAGTTTGTTTTTTGCCATCTGTGGTATGCTTTTTTCACGTCCATGAAATCGGCGTCCTTAATAATAATTTTACGTTAACTAAACTTAAAACATAATTTTAAGTTAACTAAAACCATCCAAATTATAATTAAAAGTCATGCCCGCCATTGGGCGGGCTTTGAAGTCTAGTATATAATATATATATATATATATATATATATATTTATATATATATATATATTAATATATAATATTTATATGCTTTCTCAAAAATTAAAATAAAAAGTTGAACTCGGGCTCTATATCAAAATTGTATAAAAATTTGTTTTGCATAACAACATGATTTTAACGTTCAAACGTTTGAAAACAACACTAATTTATTAAGATTAGGAGCTTCTGGGAGGAAAAGTCATAGATTACTTGTATAAGCTCTAAAGAGAACCAACTACTCTACGCTCAACATTTTCATTTGCACAAATCGTAAAACCTTAGTCTAATCGTTAAGGAAGCAGCCAGATCAACACTCTGGCAGAGTCGGGATTCCCTTTGTTCTAACCTAATCAAGACTAAACACTTTTTTCTTTCTTTTTTTTTTTTTTTTTTTTTTTTTTTTTTTTTTTTATGTGCAAAGCATTTCTTTTTCGTGCAATTTTTTATTTAAAAACGAAAAAAAATTTAAAATTTTGGCCAAAACGGGGGTACTAGGGCACTAGAAGGTACATATGTGACAAAAATCGCGAGAATTCCCCCCACACTTAGAATTGAATATTGCCCTCAATATTCAAAGTACCGGCTATTATGCCAAAACTTAAAACGTAAAAAGGTAATACTAAAGTCTCTGCATACTTGATAGTTACTTTGCACAACTAGATCATTTCATGCTTACATTACACCACTTGATGTTAGTAATTACTTATTTTTACTATATATGGATTATTACAGTACCATGTCATTCATCACACATTTTAGTGTATCATCGGATTCGGATTCCGAAGGATCACTAGCATCAGTCACATCGCCTGTACTTCCTGGTACCGTAGCACCAGAGGTCGTGCCTGACGAGACCGAGCCCTTCGAGGAGGGTGAAGCCGCCGCCACACCTTTATTTGAGAACCCCCATGTGCCAGCTTTGCCAACACCTACGTTGCCACCACACTTTATTTATGACTCATATTCTCCTTTCTATATACCACCCCCTGACGACTTGTACTTTGAGAGTCAGCAATGGCTCCCTGCAGATGACACACCATTAGAGTTCCATCAGACTGCACCACCATTACTACCTGACCACTTACTTGAGATGCATACCCAGACATACCCACTACCACCTCGTCAGCAGGACCCTATTCCTGTGGAGGATATTCCTTTATCGAGTCGACCTCGCATCTCAGACCAGATACACCCATCCTCACCATCACTGCCTTATCCTCCTGGTTTCACTCCCCCAGCACAGATCCATGATGCTTGGGAAGGGTTTAGACCAGTAGTCACCCATACCCTCATACCATCTACAGTGGTGACACGACTGGAGAGTCACGGAGAGCAGATTGATTCGCTTCTTCGGATGATT
Organism: Artemisia tridentata subsp. tridentata; assembly: GCA_021014915.2. Taxonomy (NCBI): domain Eukaryota; kingdom Viridiplantae; phylum Streptophyta; class Magnoliopsida; order Asterales; family Asteraceae; genus Artemisia; species Artemisia tridentata. The sequence goes on along the minus strand of CP139507.1, from coordinate 151,148,486 downwards.
GACCATGTACCATTGGATCCCCCGGGAACCATTAGTGACACTCTGCATAGGTTAGCTTCCAACAGAGCAGTGGTACAGCAGTGCTTGATGCAGATGCAGACAGATCTAGCAGACACCCGTTCTTACGCGATATCTATACGGAGAGAGGGACAGGACTTAGCTTGGGAGGCTCATCTTGCACAGCGTAGAGCCGACACGTTGGAGAACATCATGGGAGATATACAGATGGAGCATCAGGCGGAGATACAGAGACTCAGAGACCAGATCTCAGAGCTCACGAGACATGCGGATGGACCTAATCATTAGACATAGTTAGCATTTTGTATAGTTTGAGGCATTGTAGCCTGCCGCATGTGGCAATTAATAAAGACTCTTGTATCATTTTGTTGTATAACTCAACTGATCAAGTTATTAATGTTATAATGTTGGTAGTAATGTACTATATATCTGTTGACTCATGTATTATGGTTGTTCGTATGTAGTGTAAATGTATCCAGACATGTCGTGATGTTGCTTGTTATTATTATGATTCTCTAATCGTGGAGATGCTGTAAAAACTTAGACACATAAAGAATAGAAACTTAAAAATAAGATGGGGGAATGTAGAGAAAGTTGTTGAACTTCAGTTTTTATGATTAAATCGTTTGTTCCTTAGCAATCCCATATCCATAGATTGATCAATTGCTTACGATGACATCCAAAGGCATCGTAATTGTTGAAAATATTCAATTTAATCACAATTTCACACCGTAATTACATTATTCATATACGCACTCTTCAAATACTCAACTATTCTATCCGAATTCTAAATTTGTATTCTTGTGACATTAATAGAAAATGGAACATATCGAATACGAAACTACCAACCATACCGCAGCAATAACGCCTGAGGAGGTTCAGAGGATGATTGATGCCGGTATCGCCGCAGCACGCAAGGCCGATGCTGCAACCCGCTCGAGCAATAACATAGGAGCAACGACTGAAAGTGAGGCATCTACACAGCGTAAATGCACTTACAAGGAATTCATGAGTTGCCAGCCAACCGTCTACAAGGGCATAGAAGGAGTGACAGAGTTAGCACAGTGGTTTGAATGCATTGAAACAGTATTCATGAGAAGCAACTGCGCGGAAAACAACAAAGTCACTTTTGCTACTGGAACCTTAAGAGCAAATGCACTATCTTGGTGGAATGCTACTGTCAAAACGATGGGCGCCGAAACATCATTTCAAATCTCCTGGACTGAACTGAAAAGTAAGATGTTGAAGAAGTACTGTCCTCGGACAGAGGTCAGGAAGCTTGAGGATGACTTTCACCAGTTAGTGGTGAGAAACAATGACATCAGTACGTACAACCGGAGGTTTCAAGAATTATCTCTTCTGTGCCCACACATGGTGCCTGACTTGGAAAAGATGTTGGAAAAATATGTGGAAGGACTACCTTCAAGTATTGAGGGAGACGTCACCGCATCAAACCCAAAAACCCTCGAAGCCGCATTCGTGTTTGCTCAGCGAATGATGAATCGAGTGCTTAAACGAGGTTCTAACTCCACAGTCATTGGACAAAAGAGAAACTATGATAACCATGGCAGCAGCAACCGGAATAGCAACAGCTATTACAACCACAACAGGAGCTACCGCAGCAATGACCGAAACAACCGCAACAGAGACTACCAGCAAAGCCGTAACGACCGACATCAGCAACAAAACCGCCGTCAAGAAGCCGCCAGGGCTTATGTGGCCGCGCCTACTGAAGGGAAAATGTATGCTGGGACAAAACCCCAGTGTAACCGGTGTAGGATGCATCATACCGGACCCTGTACCGCAATCTGCGGCAACTGCCGAAGAGTAGGTCATGTGACCAAAGACTGCAGGGCCACAGGGGCAAATGCACACCCAGTAGCAGTGAAGTGCCACGGTTGTGGTGAAATGGGACATTACAAGAGTAGCTGCCCGAAGAACACCAACAATGTTGCCCGCGGAAGAGCCTACATACTTGGAGATGGAAACGCGCCACAAAATCCCAATGTCACTACGGGTACTTTCTTACTGAATCAACATAGTGCTAAAATATTATTTGATTCTGGAGCCGATAGAAGCTTTGTATCTACTTCATTTGCTTTATTGCTTAATATTGCACCCGTAGAATTAGATACCTCGTACGAAATCGAAATAGCCGACGGAAAATTGCTAAGCACCAACACCGTACTCGAAAACTGCACCTTAACACTCCAAGACAAATCTTTCCAAATCGATCTCATGCCCATCCAACTTGGAAGCTTTGACGCAATTGTGGGCATGGATTGGTTATCCAAACATCGTGCCAGAATCATCTGCGAGAAAAAGTCATCCAAATTCCCTTCGACAATGAAACGCTCACCGTTCGTTGTGACCATTATAAATCCCAACTCAATATCATCTCGTACATCAAAAGGTGAAATACATAAACAAAGGATGTCACGCCTTTTTGGTCCAAGTAACGGAAGAAAAATCGAAAGAAAAGGAGAAACGACTAGAAGAAGTGCCAGTCGTAAATGAGTTTGCAGAAGTATTCCCTGAAGACTTGCCAGGTGTTCCACCAATCCGGCAAGTAGAGTTTCGAATCGAGTTAGTGCCTGGAGCAGCACCCGTTGCAAAAGCACCTTATCGATTAGCCCCTTCCGAAATGAAGGAATTATCTGAGCAGTTGAAAGAACTGTCAGATAAAGGATTCATCCAACCCAGCTCATCACCTTGGGGAGCACCAGTCCTGTTTGTCAAAAAAAAGACGAAACATTCCGAATGTGTATTGATTATAGAGAGTTGAACAAACTCACAGTGAAAAATTGATACCCATTACCAAGGATTGACGATCTATTTGACCAACTACAAGGATCGAGTGTTTACTCAAAAATCGATCTAAGATCAGGATACCACCAATTAAGAGTCAGAGAGAAGACATACCCAAAACAGCTTTTCGAACACGGTACGGGCATTATGAGTTTCGAGTAATGCCATTTGGTCTTACCAACGCACCGGCAGTGTTCATGGATCTAATGAACCGAGTATGCAAGCCATACTTGGACAAGTTCGTGATCGTGTTCATCGACGATATTCTAATCTACTCACGTAACGAAAAAGAGCATGCTGAGCACTTGAGAACCATTTTGGGGTTACTCAAGACAGAGAAACTGTATGCAAAATTTTCCAAATGTGACTTTTGGATCTCCACCGTTCAATTCTTAGGTCACATCATCAACAGTCAAGGTATTCACGTTGACCCCGCCAAGATCGAAGCAGTTAAAGGTTGGGCTTCACCCACCACTCCAACTGAAATTCGACAATTTTTAGGACTCGCTGGTTACTATCGAAGGTTTATAGAGGGTTTTTCCAAAATCGCAAAACCTTTGACAGAACTCACTCAGAAAAACAAGAAATATATCTGGGGAGAGAAACAAGAATCAGCATTTCAACTCTTAAAACAAAAACTCTGTGAAGCACCAATTTTAGCACTACCGGACGGGAGCGACGACTTTGTAGTATATTGTGACGCATCGCATCAAGGTTTAGGTGCGGTACTAATGCAAAGAAACAAAGTCATAGCATACGCTTCTCGACAGCTCAAGAAAAATGAGGAAAATTATACCACTCATGATCTGGAACTAGGAGCAGTAGTATTCGCTCTTAAAATGTGGAGACATTACCTATACGGTACAAAGTGCACGGTATTCACCGATCACAAAAGTCTTCAACACATACTGGATCAGAAGGAGCTGAACATGAGGCAGCGCCGATGGTTGGAACTACTCAACGACTACGATTGTGAAATTCGCTACCACCCCGGTAAAGCGAATGTCGTGGCCGACGCATTAAGCAGGAAGGAAAGAATCAAACCCCTTAGAGTCCGATCGTTAGGAATGACAATTTGTTCACCACTCCCATCTCAAATTCTCATAGCCCAATCGGAAGCTCTCTAGGAAGAAAATCGATCTCATGAGAAAATTGATGGCATGCCAGAAAGTGAGAACGGATTTGTGAGAAGAGCCGATGGAATGTTATGTTTTAAGAAAAGATGTTGGATTCCTCTCTACGGAGGTATTCGAGATCTTATCATGCATGAATCTCACAAGTCTAAATATTCCATTCATCCGGGATCCAACAAGATGTACCAAGATCTCAAGCAACTTTACTGGTGGCCAAACATGAAATCCGACATCGCGACGTATGTTGGAAAATGTTTGACTTGTTCAAGAGTCAAGGCTGAAAGCCAGAAACCATCAGGACTACTTGTACAACCTGAGATACCAGTTTGGAAATGGGAAAGAATCACTATGGATTTTATTACCAAGTTACCAAGAAGATCGACCGGATTAGACACAATCTGGGTTATCGTCGACCGTTTGACTAAATCTGCTCACTTTCTGCCTATCAAAGAAACTGACGAGTTGGACACACTCGCTCAGTTGTACTTCAAAGAAATCATAATCCGACATGGAGTCCCAATCTCTATCATTTCAGATAGGGACAGTCAATTCACTTCAGGATTTTGGCAATCCCTACAGAAAGCTCTCGGTACTCGATTGACATGAGCACGCCTATCATCCCCAGACTGATGGACAAAGTGAAAGGACAATCCAAACCTTGGAAGATATGCTTAGAGCATGTGTACTTGACTTCGGAAAAGGTTCGGACAAACACTTACCATTGGTTGAATTCTCTTACAACAATAGTTACCACGCTAGCTTAAAGGTCGCGCCTTTTGAAGCACTTTACGGGAGAAAGTGTAGATCACCTGTCTGCTGGACGGAAGTTGGTGACATGCAACTTACTGGACCAGAACTAATCCGGACATGACAGAGAAGATATTCAAAATCAAACATCGTCTCCAAGCTGCTCGTGACAGACAAAAGAGTTATGCAGACGTGAGGAGAAAACCCATGGAATTCGAAGTTGGAGATAGAGTTATGCTAAAAGTTTCATCCTGGAAGGGAATGATACGCTTCGGAAAGCGTGGAAAACTCAACCCAAGATACATTGGACCTTTTTAAAATCCTTGAGAGGATTGGTCCAGTTGCTTATAGATTAGAACTTCCAGAAGAACTTAGTAGGGTACACCCTACATTCCACGTATCCCAATTTAAGAAATGCCTATCAGACGAGACTCTCGTCATTCCACTGAAAGAGATTAAACTAGACGACAAACTTGTATTCACCGAGGAACCCGTGGAGATAATGGATAGAGAGGTGAAGCAACTTAAGCAAAACCGCATTCCTATTGTAAAAGTTAGATGGAACTCTAAGAGAGGACCAACATACACATGGGAACGCGAAGACCAAATTCGTGAAAAATATCCACATCTATTCTCGTAAATCACTCTTATTAGCCATCTCAGACTTGAATTCCGGGACGGAATTCAGAATAAGGGAGGGGTACTGTAGGATTCTACAAAAATCCATTGTAATAAATCTCAATGATTAGTGATAATCTTGTATTACAGTTTAATAAAGCCCATTTTTACGGGGAAATTTAAACTTTTCTATTATCGTTATTAATATCGCGATACATTTCATTAAATTATATATATATATATATATATATATATATATATATATATATATAATATATATATTATATAGTATGCCACGAACTCGAGATAACATTTCCATCGCGACACCACATTTTCACGATCAACGACAAGTGACCATACTCGCGTTACTCTAGACTTATTTTTACAAAAATACTTAATAATAACCAATCATACTTAATTAAACTTAATTACTCATCCTAATCCAAAACCAATCGGGCCATTTAACCAGCCCAATACTCGGCCCAACAAGAATAGCTTAATATATATTTTAATTACTCTTTCTTTTTCTTTCTTTCTTTTCTTAAACCGATCGACACCACCCTCTTCAAAACCCACTCGTATTTTCAAAATATCGAACATAAGCCATACGTATTTTTATACCTTTGAACTCACCACCCAACGAACTATTGTAGTGCACATTTTCAGCCAAGGACATCGCGTGCTAATATGATAACTAAGCTCATTTTATTTGTCCCAATTTCAACTAAACCGAGTAGAAATAAGGCCAAAACCTACCCGTTATGAATCCTGACTTTTGCTACGACCTTGAAACTCTTTCCTTAACAATATTATACGTGTGGGAATGGGACATGAGGCCAGGAGAAAACCTGTAGCTCGCTAGTTTAATTTTTTTGCCAATATTAATACAAACCGAATGTATAGGTACTCCAAAAGGTAAAATCCAAGGCACCTAACTTCAAATATCCATCCCACAATCTTCAAATGTCAGGAAATCTACTTAGGTGTCCCTCAAACCTCAGTAACACCAATGATAGGGTCAAATAGTCAAGGAAACGTGTGTAAAAATTTGTCTATAAGTTAGCCTATCCTATCTCATACTACCCCACCCACATTTCACCATCTTCACCCCACAATTACCCTACCAAATCTAGCAAACTTCTGTCACTCATTAGGAAGCAAAAATCGAATAGAAGTGAATAAGTATAAAACGTATTCGACGCTTAGGGGACTACTCTCATTCCTTCTGCTTCGTTCCTTGTGCTTCATCCAACTTCCACAGATTCTTCACCACCTTTCTAAGGTGTAGTAAGTGTCCCTAAACTCTTTTATTTCCATATCTCACTTCACATGCATCTCACGTATACACTACAACCATGCATATTTTCATTTGCACTCAAACGTATATCTTCTTTCACATATTATTATTACATATGAAAAGTTCACAAACCCACAAAGGGTGACAAACCTCCACTGTGGAAGGTTTGGAAGTCCCAACTCACTCCACTTTCACATTAAGACTTGAGTTACTTGTTGCACTCGAACGTATATTTGTTCACAATAAGGTTACGTGCATCACATAGTATAACCCATAACAATGTAACACGCCTCCACTGTGGAAGGCTTAACAGCCATCTCACACACTCCACACTCACGTTTAAATATCTCATTTCATGCATATTTATTCGATGTAGCATGGAAATTTATTAACATCATCACAATACCAATACCATCTTTTAAAAGTCGAATTCGAACTCTAATCTTAATATATATGTCAAGCCGGGAAAAAGAGATAGAAAATATTATAAACTTTTTGTTGAGTTCGTAAAACACCCAATTATCTTAAACAGGATTTGAACACAAATTAAGCTAAGTGTTTGCTAAACCGAGAACAATTCAAGTCACTGAGAGAACAGTCTCTCAGTGAGTCATCTTCAGGATGCTTAAGGCAAGTTCAATAAAGGACTCACTCTCAGGAAGGCGGTACTCCCTGAGTAGGACTTAAGCCAAAGAAGAAGATGATGGTTCAGTGAGTGTTGGACAAGAACTCACTGAACCCCAGTCTCCTCAACAACAAAGTGATTGAAGACTGAGGAACCAATGCCTGAAGAAAAGGCGGGAACAAAAGGGAAAGATCTGAGAAGATAAAAGTGTCAGACCAAACACTCTTATCTTATCAGATACCAACCTTCCCTATTGCGGCTAAAAGTCATGGAGTGTCATCCAACAACTCCCAAAGTCTTATTAGCCCTTTCCTATTGGTTCTTGGAAATGACAATTACTATTTGTAATTGTCAGACACGCTACCTCAACAACTTGTAATATTTTTAATCACTTATACTTAGATTACTTGTGTATAAATAGATCAGATGGAGAGAAGTTAAGTGTGCTTTGTATATTGAAAGCTTAGAACTTTTACAAAGTAACTTCTCTCCTACAAAGAGTATACAACTCACTGAGATAGCTCAGTGAGTATATTGTTACCACTCAAGCAAAACTTGAGTTTCGATAGGAGACACCACAAACCCTTGTCTATTCAATCCCAAGTGTTTGTTCCGCAAAACACTTGGGTAATAGATTCTTGGAATTATTTCTAATAAGAATTTAAACGTTGAAAAATATTGTGTTTTTTATATTCACGTTTTATAACTGTTAGATTTAATCATAAACATTGTATTAGTCATAAACACAAATAGATTAACTTTCTAGTTAACTCTAAGCGTGTAAAGGGACCAACAAGTGGTATCAGAGCCTCTGGTTTATAAAATCCTTTTAAACTAACCAAGAGTGCTCTAGGTTTTTAAAACCAAGATCCTACTATGGCTGATATCAATGTACCCCAGCTAGTCGACAAAAAGGGTGGCAGCTACTCCGCTGTTGCATCCAGACTTGAAGCTGGGAAATTTAGCAAATGGAAGAATCTTATGATTTGCTATCTTACCGGTATGGAACCCTACTACATCACCTGTATCAGGGATGACCCATTTGTCCCTAAGACAACCGAAGGGCTAAACAAGCCTGAGGCCCAATGGACCATTGATGAGAGGAGGGTGGTCAATCAAGACCAACGCCTGAAAAGCATCCTTATATCATGTCTTCCTGACGATATAATGGAATCAGTCATCAACTGTCTAACAGCCAAGCAAACTTGGGATGACTTGGTAAACAGCTTTGAGGGTCCCTCAGATACCAAGGAAAATACGGTCATGGACCTTAAACTTGAGTATAATACTTTCAGGGCAAAAGACTCTGAAAGTCTCTCACAGACCTACACCAGATACAAGACTTTTATAAATGAATTATCAAATGATGGTGTTGTACTGTCTAAGCATGAGACAAATGTTGGCTTTGTCAACAGTCTCCCTGAGAAGTGGCTCAACTTCTCACAAGGCCTGAGGAATGCTAACCACATTCAGACCCTTGAGCTCCCTGAAATTTATGGGAAGTTTGTCTATGAAGACAACTTGATCTCAAGGAGATACCCTGACTCAAAAGCTCTTAAGTCCAAAAATGCCTTAACCTCCACACCCATATCAACTGCTTTATATTCTAATGGTGATGTGCAGGATATTCAAGAGGATTCTGAAGAAGAAATTGATCAAAGGACTGGTGAGGAGTACCTGAACGACTTGAACTTGGAATTCCAAGAAAGGGCACTCCTTGCTAGTTCAAGACGTTTCATCAAAAGAAATCAGTCCAACTTTACAAAACCAAAAGCAAATGAGACCACTAAATGTTTTAAATGTGGTAAAAAGGGTCATTTTGCTAAGGACTGTTATTCTAAAACTATCTCAGAACCCTCTTACAAATTCTCAGGAAACAGTTCCTCAGGAACTAGCAAGTTTCAACCTAAAATGTTTCAGTCCACCCAACAATTTCAAAACAAGGGTCAAAAGGATTTTGAAACAAAATATAGGAAAATCAAAGCTAAACTTGCACTTCTTGAAACTAATCCCATATTGTCTCAGGATGCTCAAACATCTAAACCTATTCAGACAAAGAACAAGGTATTAGTAGCTGAAGCATATGATTGGGATGAAGAAGAGGTTTCCTAGATGAGGAAATAAGAGTTAGTGCACTGATGGCACTTTCTGAAGAGGATCAGGTGGCTGTGGGAAAAAGCCATGCTAGGAATGGAGAGTGGGTCAACATCACCATGAAGAAGGTAAATACTTTACTTTCTATGGATGATGATTCTGATTGGCAGTCTTACATGAGTTATATTTGCGTTGATCTAAAGTTTGCTGAGGAACAAAGGCTTAACCTGTTTTCAAAATATAACAAAATTGTTTCAGAATTGAATAAATGTAGAGATGAACTGCTTGCATTGAAACAAGCCAAACTAGAATCTATCACTCTACAAATTCAGAACACTGAAATTTTGAAACAAAACCAAGCCCTTCAAACTGAACTTAAGAAAGAAAAAGCTGTCATTGAAAGCTGGACCAAAAAGAACCCTAAGGTCTTTGATTCTGTGGGCTTAATTCCTAAGATTACTATAGGAATTGACCACCTCACTGAAACCTCCAGTGAGAGTCCCAGTGAAATGACCTTTGTTCCAGCTGGCATATCCTTTGAGCAAGAAATGGAACCCAAGTCAAATGACTGGATTGTCAGGGACAACCCAATCAGTAAATTGCCAAACTTTGAGACTGGAAACATCTTGCTCCCTGAAAGTCAGGCTCTGAAAGGTATGCTTGGACTTTTTGACCAACTCAGTATTTCTGATCCAATCAGTGAGCCTGAATCAGAATCAACTCCTCCACTCCCTTCACTAAATACCCTTCAGGGTGCTGCACCAAGCTCAGACCTCCCACCATTGGTCTACTCCCCACACTCTCCAAAGGAGAGATCAGGAAAAAGGTAGAATCCTCCTGAGAAGACCACCCCTTGAAGTCTCAGTAACTACTGATGACTCATCAACTTCAGTCCCCTCTGAAGTAGCAACCCAAAGTCCTGATCCAAGGATTGATCAGTTGACTGAAATGGTCAGGAAGCTAAGTGAGAAGATTGTATCTTCTGAAAAACCTTCTCAATTAAAGAAGGAACAAAAACTAGCCTCCTCAAAGACAAACTCAAAACAACCAAACCCCTGAAAAAGTGTGAACTGTGCAACTATACAAATCATCTCACTGATGATTGCTACAGAGTCCTTTATTGCATGATTTGCAAAAAGGAAGATCACAGGACCTTTGATCATAAACAATGCTCAGTCATGTCAAACTTTTCAGGACTTAAGGCTCAGTGCCTGAACTATCCTTCTGATTCTAAGCAGAAACAGAAGCAAAAGGCCAAGCCTTTTCCACCTTGCCCATTGTGTGGATTCAATGACCATCATCCTGAGGATTGTCAAATGACAAACACTGTGAATCTAGTGGAAGTACCACTCAGAAATCTTCAGGAAAAGAGAGGGTCATTCAGTCAAAAAGAGGAAAGAATAAACAATCCTCTCAGACTACTGAGGCTACCCCTGCAATTAAATGCAAAACATGTGATAGCTCAGTCCACTCAACCACTGACCATGAATCAATTAATACTTTCATAAAGACCTACAAAACCAAACCCTCCATGAAATGGAGTCCTAGAAAGAACTGACCCAGTTTACTAATTGTGCAGAAGCATGCCAGGGATCCTATTTGGCATCTAGACAGTGGATGTTCAAGGAGCATGACTGGTGTTAAGGAGTGTCTGCACAAATATGTGGAAGAACCAGGACCCAAAGTGATATTTGCAGATAATTCAACATGTCTCACTGAGGGTTATGGTTCAGTAAACTGCAATGGTATTGTCTTTACTAGGATAGCTTATGTAAATGGTCTTAAGTACAATCTGATCAGTGTCAGTCAACTATGTGATGCAAAATACATAGTTCAGTTTGATGATAAGCAAGGAACCATCTTCAATGCAAATAAGGAAATTGTCCTCATTGCACTAAGAAGACAAGATGTTTATGTACTAGACATGTCCAGTCTAACTCAGGATGGAACTTGTCTCTTTGCTAAGGCCACTGATACACTCAACTGGCTTTGGCATAAGAGACTCACCCACCTGAACTTTAAAAACATAAACAATCTTGTAAAACAAAACAAGGTCCTTGGCTTACCATCACTTGTGTTTTCAAAGGATAAACCATGCTCAGCTTGTGAAAAAGGTAAACATCATAGAGCATCCTTAAAAACCAAAACCAACTTTTCCATCAAGAACTGCCTACATCTTCTCCATATGGATCTATTTGGACCTATCAGTCCAAGGTCTACTAACCATGAGAAGTATACTCTGGTCATAGTGGATGAATACTCTAGATACACCTGGGTATTCTTCCTGATAAAAAAGAGTCAGGCAGCTGAAACAATCATGTCCTTTGTCAGAAACATTGAAAATCAAAATGACATTAAGGTCAAACAGATTAGAACTGACAATGGGACCGAGTTCAAAAATTATGAACTTGAATGTTTCTGTGATGAGAAAGGTATTTCCCAAAACTTTTCCTCTCCATACACACCTGAACAAAATGGTGTTGCTGAAAGGAAAAATAGAACACTCATTGAAGCTGCTAGGACAATGCTATGTGGATCAGTCCTTTCCAACCATTTTTGGACTGATGCAGTCAAAACTGCCTGTTATACACAAAACAGATCCATCATTGTCAAGAGACATGAGAAAACCCCATATGAGTTATTCAAAGGAAGAATCCCTGACATCAGCTACTTTCATGTCTTTGGGTGTCCTGTGTTTATTCATAATCACAAGGATCACTTAGGGAAATTTGATGCAAAAGCTGATGATGGATACTTCCTGGGATACTCACTTGTCTCAAAAGCCTTCAGAGTGTTCAACACAAGGAGACAGCAGACTGAGGAAACATTTCATGTTACCTTTGATGAGAGCACTGATGCAATCAGGTTCTCAACTGCCTCAGTAGAAGAGATAGGAATTGATAATTCTTCAAGATATCCTCCTGATGAATATCTTCCTGAAAACAATCCTTCTACTCAGTATCAAGATGATGCTAACCTCTCCTATTACATAATCCCTCACAACCTACCTAACCCAACCATCACTGAGTTTGTTGAGGCACATGCAAACACTGATGAAATTAATCAGTCTGTTCAAAATACTCAAGAACCAAACAATCTCAGTGATCTGGTAGACACTCAAGATCCAATCAATGATCATGTGTCTACTCCAGAACCAACCCCTCTACCCAATCAGGCCTCCACAAGTTCAAATCAGTATCCAGGACCTCAAGAAAGTTGGACTAGGTCTCAGGACATTGAACTTGTCAATATTATTGGAGAGCCTACTGAAGGCATGCTCACCAGGAGCATGGCTGCTAGTCTAAGAGCAGCCTCATCCAATGAATGCCTATTTGTGGACTTCATTTCCACAATTGAACCCAAAAGTGTTAAAGAAGCACTTACACATCCAAGTTGGGTTCAGGCCATGCATGATGAACTGGAACAATTTGACAGAAACAAGGTAATGACCTTGGTCAAATGTCCTGAAAATGTCTCAGTCATTGGCATGAAATGGGTATTCAAAAACAAAACTGATGAAAATGGCATAGTCATTAAAAACAAAGCCAGACTTGTAGCCAAAGGCTATAATCAACAAGAAGGGATTGACTATGAAGAAAAATTTGCACCAGTAGCAAGGATGGAATCCATCAGGATCTTCCTTGCTTTTGCTACATACATGAACTTCAGAGTATACCAAATGGATGTTAAAAGTGCATTCTTAAATGGTTCACTGAAAGAAGAAGTTTATGTTCAGCAACCTCCTGGATTTGAAAGCCATGAGTCTCCTGATCATGTCTGTAAGCTTAACAAAGCCCTTTATGGACTAAAGCAAGCTCCCAGGGCATGGTATGAGACTCTCTTAGCCTTCTTAATCCAAAACAAATTTTTCAGAGGCAAGATAGACAACACATTGTTTATCTATAAGACAAATAATGATGTCATACTAGTACAAGTGTATGTTGATGACATCATCTTTGGCTCAACAAGTTTCAAACTTTGCAAACAATTTGAAAAACTTATGGCAAAGAAGTTTGAAATGAGCATGATGGGAGAACTGACATACTTCCTTGGTCTACAGATCAAGCAGACTGATAGAGGAACCACTATCAGTCAAGAAAAGTATGTAAAGAATCTACTAAAGAAGTATGATCTCAGTGACTGTGCCTCAGTCAAAACTCCCATGGTCCCCCCAAACAACCTTGGTCCTGATCTCACTGGTAAACCAGTAAATCAAACTCTCTTTAGAGGAATGATAGAATCACTGATGTATCTACTTGCATCAAGGCCTGATATCCAATTCTCAGTATGTCTATGTGCCAGATATCAATCTGACCCAAGAGAATCTCATATCACTGCTGTGAAAAGGATATTCAGGTACCTGAAAGACACTCCTAACCTTGGATTATACTATCCAAAGTGCTCAGGACTTGATCTTAAAGGATACTCAGACTCTGACTATGCTGGATGCAACATGGACAGAAAAAGCACCTCAGGCTCTTGCCAAATACTTGGTGGGAAATTAGTCTGTTGGAGTGCTAAGAAGCAACAATCAGTTGCCTTGTCCTCAGCTGAGGCTGAATATGTTGCAGCAGCTAGTTGTTGTGCAAATGTACTCTGGATGAAAAGTCAACTCAGTGACTATGGGAAATTCAGTATAAGATGGTACCCATCTTTTGTGATAACACAAGTGCAATTGCAATTTCAAACAACCCTGTTCTTCATCAGAGAACAAAACACATTGATATCAGATATCATTTCATCAGGGACCATGTCATGAATGGTGACATTGAATTACACTTCATCCCTACTGAATATCAGTTAGCTGATATCTTCACCAAACCTTTGGATGAACCAACTTTCACAAGGCTGAAAGCTGAATTAGGAATGTTGGATATAGAGAATCAGTCCACTGATTGAATCCTTCCAACTGAAGTATAATTCTTACAACCTCAGGTCCCTGACTCAATGTGTACATCAGTGAAAACAAATCACTGAATCCTCAACCTCAGGAACTAAACCCAAGTTCCTGAAATCTTTAGGGTTCAGGAACTAAACCTAAGTTCCTGAATCCTTATTGCTCAGGAATCATTCCATATTCCTGAATGATCAGTGACTAATCTCTAGTCCCTGAAAAACATCACTGAATGAAAAGTCATTCAGTTCCCTGAAAAGGACATTAAATACTGACTTAAATGCTCTAAGTATCTAGTTAGTAAATGTCCGAGGTTGGTAACTGAACTCTTAGTAAATATAAGAATATTTGTTCCTTTGTCTTTCTGGCATACACCTCATGGGCCCCCACTTCCCAACTTGGCATTCAATGCCCTCTCTCACACAATACACTGTGTGATGATGGAAACTCTGCAACTTTTCTTTTTGCAGAAACTGCTCAACTGTTCACTCTGCCAATTGTGAAAAAAGAGAAAAAGTGGAGTGGTGGCATTTAATGCGGATCTCAAACATTTTATTCAAAGTAATTTCCAAAAATTATATTTTGATTAAATAAGATCACTCAAATGCCAAAAATACCCCCATCTCCACTATCCTATAAATACCCATCCAAAAGAAATCACACACACGTTTTTGAAAATTATAAGCAAACTCTGCCCTTTTTCTCTCTCAAAACAAATTGTGTGTGTGTTCTTAGCATTTAGAAACATCCGACCATTTTTTTTGGACCAAAACCAGATCATAAAATGGCTTCCTCTAATGCTATAACCACCGCCCCCAATGTGAATTTCACAATGGAGGGCGTGGACCTGACCAAAAACAATGTGGTTGGAAATTTCCACTATCCCCAACAATATGGGGGTTACAAGGATGTAGTTAAGTATTTACGAAACTGCTTCCTTGCCACAGCTTTTACAACCACCCCAGAAGTCGTTTATAATGACTATCTCAGGGAGTTTTGGTGTACCGCAACGGCTACTAGCCCTAAGGACACCAAAGAGTCAATCATCACTTTCACTGTGATGAATGGGACTAGGACTCTCTCCCTGAACTACAAGACCTTCATCATGGCCACAGGTCTTAACTTTGTTGAGAACTTTGAGGCAAACCCTACTGATCTGGAAATAAAATCTGAAATGCTTTTCCTAGGGCCTCATGATGTTAGGCATCCTACCGAGTCTCCTGAAGCCTTGCTGGCAAAGGCTCCAATAGTGAAGACATGGTTTCACCCTGTCTGGAGACTTATGATGACATTCGTCATTCAGGTACTCGGAGGAAACAAATCCTCCACTGAGCAGTTGAACTCATCACAACAATTGATGATGTTCAGTCTCTTGGAGGGTAGAAAAATTGATATCGGAGGAATAATCTTCCGTGACCTCGTGTCAAAGCTCTCAGGGAAACATAGGCAAAGACACATGTCTTATCCTAGGTTCATTTCCTGTGTGCTTCAGGATCTTCTTGGTTCTGACTACTTAAGGTCTAACGATCAAGGTACAAAACCTGACGTCTTGCATAAGACCAACTTTAGTAGTGACATTACTGAGGTACAACCAGTAGCCCTGACCACCTACATGTTAATGGTGATTCAGGGTGAAAATGTATGCTCACCAGTTCCTTCACCAACCAGGAAGGTGAAGAAGACCAAAGGGAAAGGGGGACAATCCAGTAAGGTGGTTAGACCTAAACCACTCGTCACTAAGACTGTTGCCTCATGCACCAAGAAAGTTGTTGTGACCTTGACCTCTGAGAATCCCATAAAAGAGACCACATTGGCCACAAAACAAACGCCACTGGAGGGTGCTGAGCAATCATCCTCAGTATCCTCGGGCAAACCCTTTCCTAATGTCCCTACTAACAAAAACAAGTCAGAAGGGTCAGGAGCATCCACCCACTCACATCCTAATGAAGGCACTGATAAATCACAATCAGAGCCTGAGGGAGTTCAGGGTTCTATATCCTCGGTGGAGCAGTACTACTCCACTGAGATGGGGACCCATACCCTTTCACATCCCGTTAACGTCTCTAAGCAATCACACTTAGAGTCTCAGGGAGTTCAGGCCTCTAAATCCCCAAAAGGACAGCACAATCCTGATGGGAAGGGAGGCCATCAACAATCACCAATAGTGCCTCATGATTCCACTGGAAAACACCCATCAGTGGATAAAGGCGCTCAGGGGGACAAAGACTCGAGGGATATAAACCACCCGCCGATACGGAACCCAAACCCACCTCAGGCACTTTTGTTCTCTCAGGAACTGACCCTAAAAGTCAGGCTGGGGCAACGCGCCCCCCCCCCAGTTATTATGACTAGTCAGGCTGGTCAAACCCCACCAGTTATTATGACAAAAGAGTCAGGACCTGGCCACAACAAAGGTGAGCCCTCTTCTGAGGGGGAGCCGGATATCCTGAAGGCTCCTTCTCTGGCTGACTATGAAAATTTGTTGGCTGATGAGTCAGAGGAGGAGATTGATTTTGGTGATGATGATATCCCTGATGCTGAGGAGGAAATGGAAAGTCAATTAAGCCCTCCTCAGCCCTCTGAGAAACATCATTCTTCTCCTCATCCTGAGGATCAACCACCCAGTTCTCAATCAACCTCATCATCATCATCAGGTGTTTCAACCACTCCTAAGTGGTTACAAAAGTATGACAATGCTCGTCCGGCTTCTGAAAGAAAAAATGGCAAAATTCCTTCGCAAAGCCAACGAAGGTCTTTACAACTCTCTTACGGATGAGCAATGGGATAAGCAAACTAAAGTGGCAGCCTCCTATGCTGACTTCAGGGCTTCTGTAGAAGAATCTCAGGCAAAGATTCTTCAGGCCGCCACCCTCACTGATAAACAACTTGGCGACCTGAACAAATCTGTAGATGACATAGCCACTGGACAGCATCAGGAACTGTCCAACATCCTCAAGGCTATCGAATCAGTACAAGAACATCTTACAGATGATCCCACATTTGTCAACAGACTGGATGCATACTTGGCCTCTCAGGCGTCCACCTCCACCAGCATTTCTGAGCTTCTAAAGCTCCTTCAGGGGGTAGATCTTCAAGGTTTAAGGACACAGCAAGAGTCCATTCATCAGGCTGTTATTGCATCCAAGGAGCACCTGATCAGAATCTCCTCAGCCTTTGAGCAACTCTCAACAACACATAATGAGCTGGTCACCCACTACACCACCCAAGTCACTGAACTCACCACCCACTAGAAGGAAATGGCTTCCGAATTAAGTGCCGTGAAGAATGAGACTTCTGAAACAAAGTTTATGGTCTCAGACATCCTATTCATTCTTCAGGCCTCTCATACTCCTCCACCTCCTCAGTCAGCAGGTGTCTCCACTGAAGCTCCACCATCTGCTGAGGGGGAGAAAAATGATGATCCTCCAATCCCTGATCCTACTTCTGCTTTGGTAACTGTCCCTGAGACATCCACCAGTCAACCTCCTCCCATTGACAAAGGGAAGAAAATCATGGTGACTGAAACAAACCCTCCTCCTGAAGCACACTTAGTCAAGGCTTCAACTGAAAGACGTGCAGATCCTGATGCACCATTCTATGTTGATTTAGAGGATGAGAGAAGGGTCTATGGGACTCCTGAACAACTTGCTGAAATTTTACACCAAGAAGAACTCAGGAAGGAACAAGAGAAAGAGCTGGAACTCAACAGGTCTGAAATTTCTAAGGTTGCCAAAGAAGTGATCAAGGAGTCTGAGAAAAAGGACATCAAAGGGGATGAGTTTCTCAAGCTTCAGGCTGAACTCCTTAAGGAACACAACAAATAAGCCAAACATAAGGAAGAAAAGAGGCAGAGGATATATGAGAGGTATGTATGGCACATGACCAAAACCAAGGATGAAGGCACTATCACTGACATCTCCATTCACAACACCAAACCCCTGAGCATAACGATACATAGAGGTCCAAGAAAGTCTGAACACCTTCCAACAATCAAATTTTCAGACTATGGGTTAAGAGAATGGGATATGATGATGCCCATCCTAAGGAAGAAAACCACAAGCAAGAATGCCCCAAACCTTATCAAGTCTCTGAGTGCCAAGTATGATGAACTCGCAAGAGTGGCCAAGAGTCTCAGAATTGACCATGATAGGGCACTTGCTTCTCAGGGACTGGTTATCCATGAACTTACTCTGAAGACTAGGAAGAAAAGAAAAGCTGTGGATATTGAACCTGAACAATACATTGCTGCACTTCATTGCAACAGGACTACTCCTCAGGGAGTCAAGTTCCGTCCCAACCTGGTCATCAAGGAACCTGAGTATGGTATCTTCTTTGTGGATGAATTTGGTCAGGAAGCCTTTCAAAGAGTCTCTGAGATTGATAAAGTGGAAACGACAACACTCCTTGCTTACAAACTGATGGCACATAATCTCAGGAGACCTGAAAATTAGGAGTTTGTCAGGCTGATGGATCAAATGATGAAGGATCGACCTGATAAAGAGGAGTTGATGTCAAAGAAGGCGAAACTTGAACTCATGGGTCTTGTTCAGGAACCTTGAGTATTTTGTACTTAGAATAATAGGACTTGTAATGATATAAATAAATTAAAGAAAGTTTTTCTATATCAATATCCTTATTTATTTTCTAGTACATTCAGTATGAGCAGAAGACTTTAGCTCACTCATACTGATCAAAACACTTAGGCATAATTTATATCCAAATAGGGGGAGATTGTTGGGTTCGTAAAACACCCAATTATCTTAAACAGGATTTGAACACAAATTAAGCTAAGTGTTTGCTAAACCGAGAACAATTCAAGTCACTGAGAGAACAGTCTCTCAGTGAGTCATCTTCAGGATGCTTAAGGCGAGTTCAATAAAGGACTCACTCTCAGGAAGACGGTACTCCCTGAGTAGGACTTAAGCCAAAGAAGAAGATGATGGTTCAGTGAGTGTTGGACAAGAACTCACTGAACCCCAGTCTCCTCAACAACAAAGTGATTGAAGACTGAGGAACCAATGCCTGAAGAAAAAGGCGGGAACAAAAGGGAAAGATCTGAGAAGACAAAAGTGTCAGACCAAACACTCTTATCTTATCAGATACCAACCTTCCCTATTGCGGCTAAAAGTCATGGAGTGTCATCCAACAACTCCCAAAGTCTTATTAGCCCTTTCCTATTGGTTCTTGGAAATGATAATTACTATTTGTAATTGTCAGACACGCTACCTCAACAACTTGTAATATTTTTAATCACTTATACTTAGATTACTTGTGTATAAATAGATCAGATGGAGAGAAGTTAAGTGTGCTTTGTATATTGAAAGCTTAGAACTTTTACAAAGTAACTTCTCTCCTACAAAGAGTATACAACTCACTGAGATAGCTCAGTGGGTATATTGTTACCACTCAAGCAAAACTTGAGTTTCGATAGGAGACACCACAAACCCTTGTCTATTCAATCCCAAGTGTTTGTTCCGCAAAACACTTGGGTAATAGATTCTTGGAATTATTTCTAATAAGAATTTAAACGTTGAAAAATATTGTGTTTTTTATATTCACATTTTATAACTGTTAGATTTAATCATAAACATTGTATTAGTCATAAACACAAATAGATTAACTTTCTAGTTAACTCTAAGCGTGTAAAGGGACTAACACTTTTCTAGTTAAAAACTGGTTCGAACTACTCACTTCATGCTCGATTTATTTCAGAATCTTACACGTAACGAATATATACTCTTGCATGTCTCGAATAACAACCTAGCTATCTCCAACTTTCATTATTGGCAACCTTTTCCATAAGCTCTCAACAACTCTTAAAAAGCCATGGTTCTTAAGCTACTCGACTGGTATATAATGACTTAGAAAATATATAACATTTTCAGATCTAAACTATGCGACCAGCACACAAACCATAAATATATTTTTGGATTTTTTAAACATAACACTTAAGTGTCTTTGCACAAATCAAAAGAATACTTAGCTAACTACATGTTTTGTGCTTTAACATCGATCTCATAAAAACTTAAACACGCTAAAATAAAACCATTTCGTTGGTCACCCGCCATATACAACTAGAACTTGATTTTTAGAAAAGTTATAAAAATTCGGTATTGGACTAAACAAAAGCCCATTAAGAGCTGGAGTTAGGAACACCCACTGGGCCCATGTGAAATATTTTTAGACTCACTAATTAAGCCCAAGTTCAGGCCCAAAACAGTTTACATGCCCTCGCCTCTAAAATCCTAAATGGGCCTTAAACCATCTCGTTACACAGCCCATTAAGCTAAAAATAAGTCATTTTCTGGAAAGAGCAGTTAAAATAAGTTAAAAATCACTTAAATAAGCTTAGGAAAAACCGCCATACTTTTCCCTACTTTTTTTGTCATTTTTGGACTAAAAATGTAACGCAGCTTAACTAGAAGGACTAAAACTGCCAAACTATGAAACATGCGGACTGAAGCTGTGAAAACAGTTTGTACAGGACTTAAATTGACCATTGAATTAACTCCAAGCCTCATATGGACATATGGACAATTTTTGGACTATGGACTTAACGAAGGACTAACGACGTAACGCGAACGCAGTTAGGGTGAAAAATGTAAAACCTGGAAAAGAACAAGGAACTATTGTTTATAACTTGACATTCTTATTTCATTTCTATTTTTTTTATCATACCTTCATTTCATATGCATTTTACACATTTTATTTGCATATTATTTCACTTTCTATATTTAGTAACGCTAGAAACGTTTCGAATCAACCTTGCATAGCATTACCTTTATTCTTCAAAGAAATAACATTACGGGAGCACTGACACAACGATCAGGAAAACTATATATGTAGCACTATTCTGAACTATAAACATTTTGAATGTAGCACACTCACTTTCAACGATCAGATCATTGCACATCATTAGTTATTCACCATTCACCATTCATTCACACACACCACTAGAAATTAGTCAGATTCTCAGACATTTATATATTTACCAGGTTCTGTATCGAAGTTGTTATCATAATCACCCCAAAGTTTACGTTCACATTCACCAGTAACGCTTAAGGTGAGTCATGGCCTCACTTTTTAAACTCTTTATACTTTTAAACTCCGTGAGGGGGATACATGCTATAAACAGATCACAAGTATTTTTCTGTATGCTACCTGACTTGATATATGCCTAAGTTACCTTATTGCCACAAGACCCTTTATCATGAGCCATTAATCACTGCGGTGATCGCGAATATAATGAATAGATCTATTAGAGGCTGACGACCTATCCCACTAATACTTTGACGGAATGCTTTTTGCTAGTCGTATTAGTCGCGATACATTATATTTGAGAAAAATAGGAATTGGCAAATCACCTATTACACGAGGGCAAAATCTTCATCATTAATTTGATGAACACCTCCGTTTATACGGTACTTTGTTAACGTTTGTGTGTCATGAGACTTAGGGCAATATATGAACTGCGATATCAACTTTTAAACTGATTGTATCTCAAATACAATCCTACTTGTGAATCGAACTGATATTTAAACTTCAAACTCCATGATTTCACTCAACATTATGTTGAATTTTAAGCATGTATCTCAGGAAACTAGTGGAGCGGATCATGGCATGGAGCATGCGAAACCTATCTTAAATAAGGGTGTAAAATAAAGTTGTAATTCAGTTAAAATGATGTTTCTTTGGAGAAACTGTTTGCACTCTGATGTAACGCTTTGCAACTGAATTCATATTATGGACCTATAAAAATAAAAAATGCCTTTACAGGCTGTTTTCTATGATTTTGTTTTCGATCCTCACGGTAATACCCCAATTATACTTCCGCTGTTATTTTAAAATTTTGGGGGTGTTACAGTCCCCTTGGGATAAAATAATCCCAAGTGTAAAGTGCCTTTAATGTATCAGAATATACGCTTAACCGCTTCAAGGTGAGAGGTTTTGGGATCCTCTTGGAAGCGAGCACAAAGGCAGACACTAAACATGATATCGGGCCTACTTGCCGTGAGGTATAGTAAACTTCCTATCATACCTCTATATTTAGTGCTATCCACGGACTCACATTCTTCATCTTTCATGAGTTTTATTTCCGTGGACATGGGAGTTTTCATGGGCTTAGACTCTTCTAAACTAAACTTCTTAAGCATTTCCTTACTATACTTAGATTGGTTAAAGAAGATACCATCTTTCATTTGTTTAATTTGTAAACCAAGGAAGAAATTTAATTCTCCCATCATGCTTATCTCAAACTCGTCGCGCATGATTTTAGAGAAATCATCGCACAATTCTGGACAAGTTGAGCCAAATATAATGTCGTCAACATATATTTGAACAATGATGAGATGTGAATTACGTTTCTTTGTGAAAAACGTGTTATCTACCACTCCCATGGTATATTCATGTTCGATCAAGAATGCTTTTAGTCTATCGTACCAAGCTTTTGGAGCTTATTTGAGACCAAAGAAAAAATTGTTTTTCCCTCGTAGCATTTACTTTATCCAGCCAAAGATTTTGGCGAATAATTAAAACTTTTAGCGGGGACGTGTCCCCGCCAAAAAGGCTTACTAAAAGACAAATCTTCTTTTAGCGGGGACATGTCCCCGCCAAAAGATTGGCTAAAATACAAATTTTCTTTCTGCGGGGACATGTCCCCGCCGGATGTAATCGCTAAAACCTAGCTCCATTATTATCAGATCTGCTTTTAACACTTAGTATAAAAAAAAAAAAAAAAAAAAAAAAACTATCTATCTTCTATGCTCTGTTGCTGCTGCTACTATTGTCTCCACCACACTTGCATCTCCACCACCACCACACACCACCATCTCCACCACCACCACAGCACCATCATCTCCACCACCACCACAGCACCATCATCTCCACCACACAGGTTAATTTTTGTTACTTTTTTTCAATTTTTATTAATTGCTGTTAATTTGTGTTAATTATGTTTATTGTTAATTTTTGTTATTAGTTTTGTGTTAATTGTTTTTAGTTTTTGATTCTTAATTATTTTTTTTATTTTTTTCCTTTCGAGACCACATTAAAGCCGAGACCAATCGAGACCAAGCTGAGACAACAAACGAGAGCCCACTGTTGAGACCAAGACGTATTATTATTTATTATTATTATATTATTATTTTTTTTGTGTTTATGTGTTAGCGGGGACATGTCGCCGCCAAAAGTTTATATTGATTAATTTGTGTTTATGTATTTTTTTTAGCTAGAATAAACCTCTTAATTTGTGTTTGTTTGCATAGGCTGTTTGCTTAGTGTTCAAATAATCGGTTTAGAGTGTACTAGTATGAATGCTTGTGGAATATCTTTCGTTGCATTATGATATCAACCAGATTTGTAATGCTTTTCTTTTTGTCTTACCGTTATCATTGTTGTTTTTGTTATTGGTTCTTGGGTCATATTTGAGCTGTTATAATGTGCAGCAGGAGAGATAAAGAAGGGAGGTTCTGCCACCATAGCAACTATAAGCATGGTTGTCAAGTGGCAAATGATTGGCGAAATTACTTTGTAAAGTGCACATTTTTACTAACCAGCGAGTAAATATTATATTGAATGAGTTATGTATATAATTTTTCTTTATCGCAATCCCTTTGACGATTAAGGAGCATTGGTACACCACTAAACAAATATAGCTAATTACACTTTAAGTGGGGGCATTGGTACACCACGAAAGAAATATAGGTAAATAGTGGTTTTGGTCAAGACAAAGGGTTTCCGTAATGAATTGTAGCAATTTTCTGGTGTCGAGTACAACTCACAAACACTTGACCGGAACAAACATTAGTGTTTTTTGTTGGTATTGTGCCTCATTTCTGAACTGATATGTGCGGCTTATGTATCATGGACTGCGTTGTAGTAAGGGAACTGTCTGTATGTGTAGGCAGGTTAGATGGCAGGAGCGTTTAAATGTTTTTTTTGATGAACATAATGCAACTCTGATAGAATAAGGGAACTGTTTTTTAGCTAAAATATCTAGTCTGATTCTATCAACACAAACATCTTGTGCTTTCAATAGTCATGTTTGATGCATTACTTGTTTACGAGAATTATATGCATGTTTTTATGGGTATACTTAAGATCCAAAGAATATCTAGTCTGATTCTCACACAAGCTATTTGAATTTAGGTGTTGTTTTTATGGGTATACTTAAGATACTTAAGACCACGTCGATAGTGAAGATGAAGCTGGCACTAATAACGATGATTTTTATCTTAGTGATGTGGGAGATTGATCTCAAATTGTAATTTGTTAAACGACACTTATTTGAATGAAATTGTTATCGAGTTGTTAAATGTGTTTATTTATTTATTTATTTAATTATTTATTATTATCTTTTTTGGTATATATTGTTATTTATTTGAATGTGTGTATATATATGCATATATGTGTTTCTTCACTAATTTCTATGTTCTTGTACTAGTACGTTTACAGATGGCAGATATTATAGCTATGAGCCATGGTGGGGATGGAGGTCATGAGCCACCCTATGGTCACGCGAGGAGGATAGGCACTAACTGCGAGCGTAAGAATTTCTCGATTATTTTAATTAAACTTGATCATTATTTGAAATTGATAACTTGTTATTTTATGTCACCATCACTTGAATTTGATTACTTGCAGGGTCTAATTCGAGAGCTCCCAGGCCTACCAAGCCTGGTTCCAAAATTGGCAAAGGCGGGAAGGTGGTTCGTGGTACCACAAAGAACGCAAAACTACACCAGATGAGGAATGAGATTGGTGGTCCGGTCTCGATTAGATTCCAGAAGAATGTGAAAGGGATGTGGGAGCATGTTGGCTCTCACGCTTTGTGGTTCTCAAACTTTGTCGGGACGTTGTTACGGGAATCGATTACCATGTATTACGATTCGTGGGATAAGGTTCCCGAGACCACGAAGGCACACATTGATAACCAGCTCCACGTAAGTTTTTTTTTATCTTTTATTTTTTTTAATTATTGTGTTTATTTATTTTAAATGTGTTTATTTATTTAAATTTGTCTATTTATTTAAATTTGTATATTTATTTTAATTATATTTAATTGCAACATTTTTTTGATCTCGGCCCCCACCTTGCCGGTTTGGATGGAGACGATATTGTCATTAGTATCGAAGCTTACCTCCGAAAGTGATACGATGACAACAAGTACATATTCAAAAAGAAAAATTTTACACAGCAAGGTGGGATTCAGAAACTGGACGAGATCAAGGAAAAGCGTCCGGCGAACAAGACGACTGAAGATTGGGAGAAACAGGTAAATTTCTGGATCGACACGTACTTTATTATTATTATTATTATTATTATTATTATTATTATTATTATTATTATTATTATTATTATTATTATTATTATTATTATTATTATTATTATTATTATTATTATTATTATTATTATTATTATTATTATTATTTGTGTGGGCGATTTTAGGTGATCGTCTCCTTCACCTTCGTCCCCGATCCACCATATGCATGCGAACCGTTGATTCAACACTTCTTATTGGATTGTGGTTTTTAGTGCTTCATTGTTGCTTCATCTTCTTTCTTCTTGTCAGGATCGTAGCCAGTTTTGCTCCCCTAAATCGTTGTGGGGTTTTGTTTGGTTCCCCCAAACAGTTCCTGATAAGGCGTCTTTTGATACGGGTTGTGATATTTCCCTTCTTGGTTGAGCAGTCCCTTTCTTAGATTTCTGGTTTCTTGGTTGCGTCTTGTCTGTGGAGGAAGGGGTTACTGTTTTGGCTAGTAGTGGGCCCCGCTTTTTGTGGTTGCTTTTTGAAGGTTGCGTGTTGGGATTGCATTTTGGTTGTAGGGCCCACTCTTTGCTATTTGTTGCGATTTGTTCTTTTTGGTCAACCCTTGCGTTTGGCTAAATTGTGCTGCGATTTGCTATTTTTAGATAGTGGGCCTAGCGTTTTGGTTGCTTCGTGGGCCCCACATTTCAGAAAAGCAAGGTGGCTGCTGCGATTTGCTTTGTGGACCCAATATTTAGCTTAACCTTGGGTTTTGTTTAATTGTGTAGTGGGCTTTGTTTTTTGTTTTGGGCTTTGCGGTTTGGCTTATTTGGTTGTGGTTTGAGGCACCCAGCGGTTTGACTGTGTTCTTGAAAAAAAAAAACCTTTTCTATGGCAATCATACGGTTTCATTGTCCTTTCGCGGGGTTAAGTGGTTGTCAGGATGGTAATGGAAATGGACTCACTAAAACCTCGTTGATCACTCATCTTCGGGATCGCCATTTCAGTAAGGATGCGTTGGCCACCACCAAACTTTCCTTGGCTACAAACCTTGCCGTTTTTTAGGCGGCTGAGGTCACGCTGAAACGCATGGGACTTTGGTTATGTGGAAATTATTTTAAGACACATACTTTTCGTTTGAAATGTCGGCATGGACCTGATTTTGTGCCACCCCCTGATGGTGGTGATGGTGTCGTTAGGTTTGTGCTGTTTGATCTTGCCAAACCACAAGTCCCTTCTTCGGTCCAAATCACTCGTGGTGAGGACTCGGTTTTGGCGGAGCATGATGGTTTCGATCTACAATTGCTTGACACCTTGCTCTCTAAAGGGTTGCACACGGTCAAATCCATCCCTCCAAAGTGTCGGTTGGGATTCTCTCGTGTCTTGAAAGGAGCCCTCGATAAGGTAATCTGCACACCTGAGGACATTTCCTGCTGGGTTAGCCAGTTAGCCCTGCCTCTCTGTCTCCTTAAAACCTTTTGCCCGAGGAGTAACATGGAGTGCAGGTTTGCTATTAAACGCCAACGCCAAGAAGAATACATCGCTAATGCCATTCGCTCTTGAGGTACGTCCGGGGGTTGTTTGCAGCTTGTTAGAGAGGTTTTAGCCGAACCCTCCCCTGCATGGGCTAATATTGATGAGGATACTGTGGATTTGGGTGAGCGCAATATCAAGCAATGTAAGAGGAAGATTTGTGATGGTCATTATTCTGCGGCTGTCAGAGTTCTGTCTTCTTCAGGTGTTGCTCCTTATAATGATTCTACTCTCGAGGATTTAAAAGCTAAACATCCTTTCAAGTCTGCTCCAGCTCGGCCTGATATACCGCTTGATCATCATAACCTCATTTCATCTCCTGCTGTGGTTCTTGATATGATTAGGAGTTTCCCCCGTGGTACCTCTTGCGGTCGAGATGGTTTGCGTGCCCAACACCTTTTGGACTGTTTGAGTGGTGCTGCTGTGGCTGTTTCGGATGAATTAATTGCCTCTATCACCCAAGTAGTGAATCTGTTTCTCGGTAGCCAATGCCCCAGGGCGTTGGGTGAATACATTGCTAGTGCTCCCCTCACACCGCTGATTAAGCCAGGAGGTGGTATCCGTCCCATTACTGTGAGGACCATTTGGAGGCGCTTAGTATCCAAGATTGGTGCTTCCTTGATTGGTCATTCTTTAGATGGGTATTTGAACGACCTACAGTTCGATGTTGGGGTGTCTGGAGGAGGGGAGGCTATTCTTCACGCTGTGAATCGGTTCCTTGAAGAATGTGGGGATAAGGTGGGTCTTTCGATGTTGCCGGTGTATTTCAAAAACGCCTTTAATTTGGTGGATCGGGAGGTTATGCTACAGGAGGTTCGCCTTCGTTGCCTTGCTATTTCACGTTGGGTGGAATTCTGCTACTCCAGCCCAGCTATATTTTATTATGGGGAACACATCTTATGGTCGCACCAAGGGGTGCAACAAGGCGACCCACTCGGACCTCTACTTTTTGCCTTAGTGTTACACCCCCTGGTTCACAAAATTAGAGACTCTTTTGATCTTGCCCTCCAAGCGTGGTACTTGGATGATGGCACTATTATTGGTGATACCCTGGTCGTGGGGAAGGTCTTAGATCTTATCATGTCAGATGGACCTAGTTATGGCTTGCACCTTAACGTGGATAAAACTGAGGTTTTCTGGCCAACCGAGGACCCTAGAAGCAGGCTCGCAGGTGTCTTTCCGCCGAATATTGCTCGCCCTTTACGCGGTGTTAAATTATTGGGCTGGCCGGCTAGCGTGGACTTTGAGTTTAGTAGTGGGCTTGCTACAAAAAGGGTTGCTAAAACCATCGAGCTTATGGATGCCATTGCTAGGCTTAATGATCCTCAATGTGAGTTGCTCCTTCTTCGTGCTTGTGCCGGTATTTTAAAGTTATACTTCTCTATGCGCACATGTTCTCCACGGGTCTTTGAGGGTGCCCAGACTTCGTTTGATGCGGCGCTTCGTTCCTCTATGGAACGTATTGTCACTGCTTCTGGACCTGGGTTTGGGGATAGGCAGTGGAGATTGGCCACGCTTCCGTTTGAGTTTGGGGGGCTTGGCGTATATTCTGCAGGTGATGTCTTGAATTATGCTTTCCTTGCGTCTAGACTCCAATCTGCTAGCTTACAGGCTAAGCTCCTCCAACAGTCTGGCATAGTAAATCATGGATCTTCCTTTAATGACGCTCTGTGTACTTTTAACGCGAAAATGGAGTTCGACCTCTTAAGTAACCCGAATGAGATCGCTGCCCCCAAACTTATGAAGAAATTGGCAGATATATATTTCACACGTGTTACTAAAACGGCTGAATCCACTTTTGGCCTATCCGCTCGACAGATGGCGCTTTGGAGATCACAACGCGAAGACTACACCTCCGATTGGCTTAGGGTGGCCCCGATATCTGGGTTGGGGCAGACTATGAACGCCAGAACTTACCGGTGTGTTTTATGCTACCGCCTGGGTGTCCCCCTTTTCTCGGTCCAGATGCCGTGCTCTGCTTGTTCCAGGTTATTTGCGGGAGACATTTACGGGGATCATGCTGTGTCATGTGCTGGTATTATTGGTATTAAGCACCGACACAACGTGGTGCGCGACACTCTTGCTGATATTTGCTCTCGGTCTGGGATCTCGGCTCGCAAAGAGGTTGACATTGGCCTTTGTGGAGAAAGAGACAAAAGCTTACGCCCAGCTGATATATTGCTCTATTCTTGGGATGGTGGGCAGGATGTTTGTGTCGATTTGACAGGGTCGTCTCCTTTGACGCAATCGGGTATGGTCGATTTTGTGCCAGGACGAGTGGTGGTCGAGGCAGCACAGCGCAAGCGTGTCAAATATGAGAGAAAATGCGTCGACATTGGATATGGGTTTCTTCCCTTCTCATTCTCTTCCTTGGGGGAACTTGGGAAGGATGCAACAACCCTACTGAAACGGATCCGAAAGTTCTCAGTAACTCAAGACATCGGATCGCGAGCCGCTGCTCATATCTTTAATAGGATTAGCTTTGCGATAGCTAAAGGAGTGGGAGCCCAGTTAGTATCTCGGCTCCCCTATAATTTCTTGTAAATCCTATTTTATTCTAATGAAGTGATGTTTTTATAAAAAAATAAAAATAAATAAAAAAAATAAAAATAAATAATATAATAATAATAATAATAATAATAATAATAATAATAATAATAATAATAATAATAATAATAATAATAATAATAATAATAATAATTCATTTATATAATAGTTTTTAATATTTATAATAAGCAGGTGAAGCACTGGTCAAACCCAAAGAAGTTGAGGATCAGGGAGGTCAACTAGCAAAACCGGCTCACGAGCACGAGTTCTAGCCTTCACGGATCTCATTCCTTAGCTGTTATACGCGATAACTTCGTAAGACACTTTTTAATGATTTTATTTATATATATAGTGTTGGGTGATGTAACACCCCCGTTTTTCGATATACGCAGCGGAATATAAGTTGGGGTATTACTTCATGGTTCACAGTCATGAGTATAGAAAACGACTCGAAAAGAGACGTTTTAAATAAAATTGTTATCATTCATTTATTTATATCAGAGTACATCATATAGGTCCCAACAGAAAGTTTTGAAAACACGTAATAAAATACATTATTCTTTGAATGATAACAAAGTGGACACTCTTGTTATAAGAAGAAAGTCCACAGCCACTCCGTGCCAAATCATGCCTTTAGTCACCAGAGATAAACATGCTTAAAAAGTCAACACAAAGGTTGAGTGAATCCATAGTGTTTTCAGTTGTAATAGGTTTGAACACAAGCTAGATAAAAAGTATTCAGTAGTACTGCAGTGTAAAGTATATATATTGCACTAAGTCTCATGGCACGCAAAACGTTAACAGGTTATCTTCATAGTTATAAGCTATGAGATATAAATTACCCGATAATTAAATGTAGGTAACCTTGCCCCCGAGTAGGAGATTGCCAGTCTCTTTATTTAACTCAAATAAAATGCATTTGGTTACGTTACGGTAACACAAAGGGGCTGTCAAACCCAATAGATCTATCCATATTATTCGCGCTCACCAGCAGGTGATTAGAGGTCCATGATTAGGGGTCTTTTGGGCAATAGCATACTTATGCAATATAAATCAGGAAAGCATACAGAAAATACATGTGTTCGGTTTGTAGCATGTATCTCCCCACAAGTTTGGAAAAACTTAATAAAAAGTGGGACTATGAACTCACCTGAGTAGTCTGGATGGATTATAAAGTTAAGTGAAGTTGATAAACGTCTCTGGAACGCTACCTGGGTTGGTGTGTCAAGTTTTCAGTAATTGTTTCCGAATATATCAGTTTTTATTATTCCTTTCGTAACGTTTTCGGTAAATGTTAAATTTAAGATGACATGAAGTTTCTCCAAAAGTTATAAGATTTTATCTTATGTCTTATCTGTAAGTTCTGGTTCTGTCTGTTCATTATTTAGACATGCCGTTTGTTAGTTACTGTACAAAACGTATATTAGGTTTAAAATTCCTAATAATAATAATAATAATAATAATAATAATAATAATAATAATTTATATTAAATTATGAATTAGGGTTTATAGGTTTATTTTCACTTTAAACGTTTTAGTTTCTAGTTTGGCAACTTTTACCCTCGAACTATTAGGAAATGACAATTTTTACCCTTGTACTTTTAGAAATATACAATTTTTACCCCTGAACTTTGGTTAAATGACACTTTCTACCCTTAAGTTTCAAAATTGACTATTTTTATCCCTAGGGTTCCACTCGACAACAACCATGGTCCTTTTTACAAAACTAGCTAGAGTTTTGGCAAAACTAGCCTTTGAGACTTCTAATTGATTTCATTTGATGTCCCTTTTTCACAAAAACGATTTGTTTCATATGATTTGTTTCATATGATTTGAGACGAAACCTTTTACGACTCCTTAGCCAAATTATCTATTAGTGTTTTAAGAGTATTTTTACCAAAGATTATACCATGACTCGATCACATGAACTCGAAATTAATTTTTGTTTGCTCGCTATTTCAGTTTATGCGACACAGAAAATGATTCGACAAGATGTGACTGGTTCTCACTCGATACTCAACGAAATTTGTTGATTCTTTTTCCTATGTTTAGCCCTTTGAAAGACCTTTAACCATGCCAAAACCTAGATTTTTAGATGTCCATTTGATAGTCGAAATAAAAGACACAAACACCATGTCTGCTGTTTTCGTGCGACAGAAGAAAAAGAAAGAAAATTCCTAGTTCTTGTTATTCGATTATTTTAGCTAGTGTTTTTAGATTATACCTGGTATATTTAACATATTTAGAGTGTTCCTAATCCATTTTAATGATCCTAGAGTTTTTAGAAAATCATTTCATATGTATTTATATAAATTCGCTCGGTAAGAAATAATATGAACAAAAATTCGATTCTATAAATTCTGAGCTATGACAACTTTTAAGACATGTTTTATTATGTTTCTAGATGAAAAATATATATAATAAAGTAATTGAAAAGGTCAAGAACTTACCTTGGTATATTAAAGTCGAATAGGGCAATATTTTGGGGTTAGGGTTCGAATTGACTCCTCTTGGGTTCTAGCTTTCTTTCAAAGCTCCTTAGGGACTGATATGATCCTAACTTAGGGTTGTGGAATCAGAAATGTGGATGGGAGTGGCTGTGTGTATTGGTTCGAGTAGTGGTGATGGTGGATTTGGGTTTCTAGGGTTAGTTCCTATTTATAGAGATCATCTAGGGTTTCTATTGTGTTCTAGGGGAACCATGGGAGTGTGTGAGGTGAGTTGTATGGCTGCTAGGGCGCCACATAGGAGGAGGGGGAAAATGGTGATGTGGAAGTTTACATAACACACAAGTGTGCCTATTTCTAGAAGGGAGGTGTGTTGGAAGCTTATAGTTCTCTCATTTGGAAGATTAGGGTTTAGTTTATTCTAGGGTTTAGTTAGTTTCTAGTTAGGGTCGAACTAGATGAATCTAACTAGGTTAGTTTGGTTCGTGTAATGCTTAAAGGGGTAGTACCTAGGGCTTTATTTGCTAGTACTCTAGGGTTTAGGGCAAAACTAAGGTTTCTAACTCTGGGTTTTACATAAGAATGAGTTCTAGATTTATATGACACTTTTATACATGTATCGATTTCTATATAAAAAGAGAAAAATGATTTTTGTGCTTTAGGTGGTTGTACCTTAGGCTTGAAAGACTTATACTAGGGTTAGGAAAATAAGAAAAATATAATTTCAATTATTTCTTAATTTTACATAATTTTTATGTAATTTTTATTAGACTTTAAATGCATATAAATGAGTTTTTATGATCTTGTGCATTGGAGGGTTGTAACTTGAGTTTATGGAGTTGTACATATACTAAATAAATTATTTTTAAAATTTATTGTGTGAAAACATTACATAATATGTCATTTAAATAATTATTTTTTAAGTTTTTATAAGGTTTTTAATTTTATTTAAATGTTATGCTTAAATGACTTGTACCTTGGCTTATAGGGCTTGTACATAATATTTTATAAAAATATTAACTAGAGTTTGTAAATAAAATAATAGTTTCTGAGCAATTAGGGTTTTATCGGGAGTTATAGTGGAATTAGGGTTTCTATGCTTTAGTGACTTGTACATTATTCTAGTGATTTATATTTTAGTATTTCTAGGGTTTCGTTAGTTACATTTGGTGTTATGGTGGTTTAAAGTCTCATAGAAACTATATCGGGTGAAAATGGTTTAGTTAAACTAGTACATTAACGAATTAACGTAAAGTGGCAAATGGTAATTTGTAAAGTACTATACTTGACATAGGAAAATATATAAACATATAATGGGTCAAGGTTAGGTCGCGTGCGAATACGTTTATCATAGATGTGAGTTACGTCACATGAGATAGTGGTTATGCTCAGATAAGAAGAAGAAAAAAAATTATATACAGAAAATGGTTAAGTATAGTGTGTTACCAGATGAGATTTTTTGCAGTGGTTACAGTATCCCCCCGTTGAAGGAATCTCGTCCCGAGATTCAGTCTATGTTGGTCGGAGAGTTTGGAAAAAGATGTGGGTACTTTGCCCGGATTTGATCTTCTCGTTCCCAGGTAAATTCTGGTCCTCTCTTGGAGTTCCATCTCACCTTTACGATGGGAACGCGACTTCGCTTGAGTTGTTTGATTTCTCTATCCATGATCTCCACAGGCTCTTCCACAAAATTAAGCTTTTCATTGAGACGAAGCTCTTTCATGGGAATAACAAGTGTTTCATCTGATAGACATTTCTTTAGATTAGAGATGTGAAAGACGGGATGAACTTTACTAAGTTCTATAGGAAGTTCGAGTCGATAGGCTACTGGACCGATTCTCTCCAGAATCCTGAATGGTCCAATATATCGGGGATTTAACTTTCCGCGTTTTCCGAATCTAACCATTCCCTTCCATGGTGACACTTTCAGCATTACTTTATCTCCCACTTCAAACTCCATAGGCTTCCGCCTTACATCTGCGTAACTCTTCTGCCTATCTCGGGCAGCTTGCAGATGTTGTCGGATTTGCACGATCTTGTCGGTAGTCTCCTGAATTATCTCTGGTCCGGTAAGTTGGGATTCTCCTACTTCCGCCCAGCAGACAGGTGATCGGCACTTTCGTCCATAAAGTGCTTCGAATGGTGCTGCTTTGATGCTTGCATGGTAACTATTGTTGTACGAGAATTCTGCCAAAGGTAGATGTTTATTCCATCCTTTGCCAAAATCTATTACACATGCTCTAAGCATATCTTCCAGTGTTTGAATAGTTCTCTCACTCTGTCCGTCAGTTTGCGGATGATAAGCCGTACTCATATCTAAATTAGATCCCATAGCTGTTTGGAGCTTTTCCCAAAATCGTGACGTGAATCGAGAATCACGATCAGAAATAATGGAAATCGGTACTCCATGCTGAGAGACTATCTCTTTCAGATATAACTTGGCTAAATCTTCTACTTCATCAGTTTCCTTAATTGGCAAAAAGCGAGCTGACTTAGTAAGACGATCAACTATAACCCAAATGGTGTCATATCCGCTTGACGTTTTAGGTAATTTGGTTATAAAATCCATAGTTATCCTTTCCCATTTCCATTCAGGAATCTCAGGTTGCGTCAATAAACCAAATGGTTTTTTATGCTCAGCCTTAACTCGTGCACACGTCAAACATTTACTGACATACTCTGCAATGTCAGCTTTCATGTTTGGCCACCAGTAAAGCTTTTTGAGATCCTGGTACATCTTTTCAGATCCTGGGTGGATAGAATACTTGGACTTATGTGATTCGTGCATAATCACATTTCTTAAATCACCAAAGAGTGGTAACCAACTTCGATTCTTTATACAACGGGTTCCATTAGGGCTTAATTCGTTCCTTCCTGCTCAAAGCATCTGCTACAACATTTGCTTTTCCAGGGTGATAACGAATCTCACAGTCATAATCACTTAACAACTCTAACCATCTTCGTTGTCTCATATTTAACTCCTTCTGGTCGAGAATGTGCTGTAGACTCTTGTGATCTGTAAAGACAACACACTTTGTACCATACAAATAGTGTCTCCAGATTTTGAGAGCAAACACAACGGCTCCTAATTCTAAATCATGAGTCGTATAATTCTTCTCGTGAATTTTAAGTTGTCGGGAGGCGTAAGCAATAACTCTGTTTCTTTGCATTAACACCGCACCTAGACCTTGATGTGACGCATCGCAGTAAACAACGAAATCATCACTTCCTTCTGGTAAAGCTAGAATTGGTGCTTCACAAAGCTTTTGCTTTAACAGCTGGAAAGCTTTTTCTTGATCTTCTCCCCATACATACTTTTTATTCTTTTGTGTCAATTCCGTTAAAGACTTGGTAATCTTCGAAAATCCCTCAATGAATCTTCGATAATAACCAGCAAGTCCTAAAAATTGACGTATCTCGGTGGGGTTCGTCGGGGTCAGCCAACTCTTAACCGCTTCTATTTTGGAAGGATCCACGTGAATACCCTCTTGGTCTATCACGTGTCCAAGAAACTGTACCGTGTGAATCCAGAAATCACACTTGGAAAACTTAGCGTACAGTTGTTCTCTCTTAAGTAATTCCAAAATAGTCTTTAAATGCTCCGCATGCTCTTCTTCGTTTCGAGAATAGATAAGAATATCATCGATGAACACGATCACGAATTTGTCCAGATATGGTTTACACACGCGATTCATGAGATCCATGAATACTGTTGGTGCATTAGTTAACCCAAATGGCATCACTTGAAATTCGTAGTGACCGTATCTCGTTCGGAATGCTGTTTTAGGAATATCTTCTTCCTTAACACGCAGTTGATGATATCCTGATCTTAGATCGATTTTCGAGTAGACGCTTGATCCTTGCAGTTGATCGAACAAATCATCGATCCTTGGTAATGGATATCGATTCTTAACCGTAAGTTTATTCAACTCTCGGTAATCGATACACATCCTAAAAGATCCGTCCTTCTTTTTAACAAATAGGACAGGAGCTCCCCAAGGTGAAGTACTGGGTCGAATAAAACCTTTATCCAATAACTCTTGCAGTTGGTTGGATAATTCTTGCATCTTCGTCGGTGCTAGACGATAAGGTGCTCGAGCTATTGGTACTACTCCTGGTACCAAGTCGATCTGAAACTCTACCTTTCGCACAGGTGGTAGTCCAGGTAATTCTTCAGGAAATACTTCTGAAAAATCTCGTACCACTGGTACATCTTCCAGTCGTTTTTCATCCGTTTCCTTCTCGGTAATATGAGCTAAAAACACTTGACATCCTCTATTGATGTATTTCAAGGTTTTCAGACAGGATATTAAGCTTAGCCGAGTCTTGCTCTGATTACCTCGGATAATCAAAGTTTCACCTTCGAAAGGAATATGAACTACTTTTTCGTCGCACATAATTCTAGCATGATATTTGGATAACCAATCCATGCCAACTATGACGTCGAAACTACCGAGTTCAATAGGCATAAGGTCGATGTCAAAAGATTGATTTAGTAAGGTTAGAGTGCAATTTCGGATTATAGAGTTTGTGCTCACTAATTTCCCATTAGCTAGCTCGATTTTGTACGTGTTATGTAAAGCGGTAGGAGGGATTTTAAGTAAAGTAGCAAACGTAAGAGATATGAAACTTTTATCAGCTCCAGTGTCAAATAATACTTTAGCTAAATGCTAATTTAGAGGGAACGTACCGGTGACTATGTCGGGGTTTTCCTGAACATCTCCTAGCACATAAACCCTTCCGCGACCACCGTTGTTCGGATTATCGTTTGCCTTTGGGCACTGATTCTTGTAATGCCCTTTCTCACCACACCCGTGACAGGTTATGATTACCGGCTGCAGATTTGCTCCAGTTTCCCTACAGTCTTTGGTCTGGTGTCCAATCTTTTGACACTTTGCGCATTTGATAGCACATGGACCATGTTGGTGCAACGAGCATCGGTTGCAGAATGGCTTGGTTCCGACATAACCAGTTTTCTCAGCAGGTGGGTTGGCATTTACTCTGGCGGTCTCTTGTCGGCGGTTTTGTTGATGGTGGTGGTTATTACGGTTTTGCTGGTAGTTATTTTTGTTGTTTCGGTTGTTATTACTGGGGTAATTGTGTTTATTGGAATGGTTGTTGGGGAAATGGGTGATTTTCCGATCATCAAACTTTCGTTTGTTATCGAAATTCCCATGGGTAGAACCACGCTTAATCTCACGATTTATCAGCTGTTGAGCTATGGTAATCGCTTCTGTTAGGATCTCTGAGAAATAAGGAATTTCTCATTGCTGCCGATAGTGAAGCTGGTTCCTGCCGATAGTTATTCATTGCTGCTGCGGTTGGTTCCTGCCGATAGTTTAAGTTTGTTTCTGCTGACAGTGTTTATTACTGCGGATATTATTGTTAGTTATCCGTATGTTTAGAAAGATTGTTAGATTTATTTTTAGAAGAGATCATGTTTATCTCTTCACACGTTTTCTTGTATGACGGGTTAGGGTTAGGGTTTCTTATCATTATAAAAGAAACATCCCGTCTATGTGTTATGCATCGATTACAACATTCAATAAAAAACAATTTCCTTAGTTCATAGTCTGATCCATAGAGGATCATTGTCTTTTATTATTTTCTTCTTTACATTCTTGTTGTTTAGTTTCCACATAAACTCAAGTCTTACATCTAGAGGTTCTCGTTTAACCAAGCTCAATCAAGCTCTAAGTACTCGATCCTACAAGTGGTATCAGAGCCTGGTGAGGATCTCTGATAAAGAAGAAAAAGTTCTCTTTCATATCTCTTAACCCTCTTTCAATGGAAGACGAAATCCCTCAAAACAATGTCATTAACCAGGAAGATCACCAACCCAAACCTGAAACCTCACAAGTCCAAACACAAATTGTCACCACTATGTCCAACAACAATGCTAAATTCCCATACCTAAAGAAAGATGAGTATGAAGTCTGGGCCATGAGAATGGAATACTGGATCACGAACAGTGATTACAATCTTTGGAATGTGATTCTTAAGGGAAACAGCAAGAAGAATACTGGAAGGGATAATGATGGCAATATCTATATAGAGCCACCTGTTACAGCAGAAGAACACCTTGCTGTACAAAGGGAAACCAAGGCAAGAACCCTTTTGCTTCAAGCTATTCCAGAGGATCATATGAGTGATTTCCATCACCTGGATGATGCTAGAAAGATCTGGCATGCTGTAAAAGCCAGATTTGGAGGGAATGATGAATCAAGAAAAATGAGAAAGTCTATGCTCAAGCAAGAGTTCCAGGAATTTAAGATCTCTGAGGCTGAGGGGATTCACAAAGGGTATGACAGGTTTCACAAGATCCTGAGCCAACTCAACCAGTTGAAAGCTAGGCCAGACGATGAGGACTGCAACACCAAGTTTTTGAGGGCCTTGCCCCCATCCTGGTCTCAAGTTTCCATAACACTCAAGGCCAAAGGTGGACTGGACTATATGAGTTTTGATGATCTGTACAACAAGCTGAAAACCCTTGAAATTGATATCAAAGGGTATTCCACCTATTCACCTCAAACTCCAACCCATACTGCTTTTGTTAGTACCTCTGGTGCTAATAAAGCATCATATGGAAAAAGTCTGACACCATCATCTTCATCACTTTCCTACTCACCTGCCACACCAAAAGCTCAGACAAGATCTGATAATATTCTAGAGGAGGTGCTTCATTCATTTGTTGCTGAGAGTACACCACAGTAGAAGATTGTTTATGAAGATTTCAATCAGATTGATGAATTGGATCTGGAAGAGATGGACATTAGATGGCAGGTGGCTATGATATCATTGAAAATGGATAGGTTTGAAAAGAAGGCAGGAAGAAGGGTCAACTTTGATGGACAGGAGCCTGCCAGGTTTGACAGAAGGAAGGTGAGGTGTTATAAATGTTCTCAACCAGGACATTTTGCCAGGGAATGTACAGATAAGAAGGTAGATGATAAAGCAAGGTATTCTGCTTTCAAAATTCAAGAGTTGGAATCAGAGGACCCCAAGGCCTTGGTATCTGTGGATTCAATGGTGGACTGGGAACATCATGAGAAGGCTGTTGCAAGTGGAGCAGATAAGATCTATGGGATGATAGCTGGATACGGTGAGAAGAAACAAGTGGCTGGTCAATTTGGAATGATGGGTCATCCATCTCAGGTACAAAACTGCCCATTTGGTTGTGAACCTATATATGCTAAACTGAAACAGGAATTTGATGATAAAGAAAGTGAATATAAGGATAACTTTATACAACTTAAGGCTCATAAAAAGGCTGTTAAAACATTAGAACAACAAAAGGTCTGGTATCAACAACAACAGTCAGCTTATGAAGTGAAAATAAAGGTTTTGGAAAGAGATTTAAAAAATGCCACTAATGAGTTTAAACATTCTGAAAGAGAAAAAGCTAAGGTGGTGTTAGAAAATCAGGATTTGCAGTCTAAGCTAGATAATTCCTTGGCTAGATTTGATAAATGGAAAGAGTCATCCAAAAACCTTCACAAGCTTATTGATAGTTCTATGTCTACAAAAACTAAAAGAGGTTTAGGGTTCGGTGACCTGGTAGGGCCAAATCAATTTTATGACCCTAATGAGTATAGTGTTTTTGACCCTGAACCTGTAGATTATAGAAAACCTGTAAAGTATGTAAAGGAGGGAGGAATGAATGTTGTTCCTCCACCCATAACTGGAACATTTAAACCTGCTAATCCTTTTGTTGACTCTGATGATTCACAAATGTCTTATGGCAAAAAGGCAAAGAACTTGCCTGATCTTGATTGTGACTCTAATGAATTTGTCTCTTGTTCTTACAGTGACAAATCTTCAGAAATCAAGACGAATGACTATGCCACATGTGGATCAAGTGACAAGTCAGCTTCAATAAAATCAGAAGATCTCTCCTCAGAAGTAGCTATTGATGAATCTCAATCAAAGACAGCTGCATTTGAAGATATTTCTTTTGATAGTGTTAAAAACAATAATGTTTCTAGTTGTGGTTCTGTTTCAAACAATGTTGGTTGTGGTTTTAATTCTGTTAAGGATAGTTTTGTTTCATGTGTTGGTTTGAATTATTCTGTTTGCAATGAGAAAAATAATGTTAAGAAAAAGTCCCCTAGAAAGAAATCTTGCTTTGTGTGTCGTAGTTATGATCATCTTATTAAAGATTGTGACTATTATGAAAAACAGATGGGTATATATGCTTGTCAAAATAGGTCTGTATGGAAAAATGTCAGTGATATTCCCCCTTATATTCCTCAAGCAGCAAGGAGAACTTCAGTTGCTGCTGGCAAGCCAGTTCTGCTGGTAAGCCTGTTGCTGCTGATAAGTTCATTCCTGCTGATAAGCCTGTTGCTGCTGTTTATCCAGTTCCAGCCGGTAGGATCAATCCTACTGGTTGGAGAAGCAATACTGCTAGACCTTTCAGCAGACCTACTAGCACTTACTTTCAAAATGATATGAGACCTATTTATTTTGACACCATGCACATGGTAGGGGAAAGATGGAAAACTACTGTTAAGTCCTCAGCAGGTTGTTCTTGGAGAATCAATAACCAACATATGAAAATGGGGTCCAAGATCAATGGTGGATCTTATCAATCTCCAGGGTTTAATTCTTATTGATCCACTAGGCAGGCTCAAGTCAGCAATGGCTTGGGTCTCTCTTGTATCTAATGTTGTAAATGTATTCTTTGTAACAGGATTTTCCTTTTAGAAGTAAAGATGTTGGCATTGTTGACAGTGGATGTTCCAGGAGTATGAAAGGAAATTTAGAGAGACTGCATGACTTTGTGCCTTTGAATGGAGGTACTGTGACATTTGGAGGAGGAGATGGCATAATTACTGGGAAGGGAACTATCAAAACTGCCAAGCTAGACTTTGAAGATGTGCTTTATGTGAAGGAACTCCAAAACTTCAATTTGTTCTCTGTCTCTCAAATTTGTGACAAGAAGAACAGTGTTCTCTTCACTGAGACTGATTGCTTTGTGTTGTCCAAAGACTTCAAGTTGCCTGATGAAAGTCAGGTTGAACTCAAAGTTCCAAGGACTTACAACCTTTACAGTTTCAATCTAAGTGATGTTCAGCCTGAGGGTTCTCTTGCTTGTCTGGTGGCAAAAGCTTCTGTGGATGAATCTAATAAATGGCACAGAAGAATGGCTCATGTGAATTTCAAAACCATTAACAAGCTGGCTAAGAATGGTTTGGTTCAAGGGCTTCCTTTCAAGATCTTCTCTAATGAACACAATTGTGTTGCCTGCAACAAAGGAAAGCAATACAAAGCTTCATACAAGGTAATTACAGCTGTGAGCACCATCATTGAGCCTCTGCAGCTTCTCCATATGGATCTCTTTGGTCCTACTTCTATCAGAAGTATTGACCATAAGTACTACTGCCTGGTGATTACAGATGATTTTAGCAGGTTTTCTTGGACTTTCTTTTTGGGTACTAAAGATGAATCTTATCAAGTTATTAGGGATTTTATTGCCTTAATAGAAAATCAGCTAAGTAAAAAGGTTAAGTCTATAAGGTGTGATAATGGCACAGAGTTTAAGAATTCTAATCTTATAGAACTCTGTGGGAGTAAGGGGATAAAAAGGGACTATAGTAATGCTAGAACTCCACAACAAAATGGGGTTGCAGAAAGGAAAAATAGGACCCTAATAGAAGCAGCTAGGACTATGTTAGCTGAATCTAAGATGCCTACTATGTTTTGGACTGAAGCAGTATGCACTGCTTGTTATGTGTTGAATAGGGTATCTATTACTAGTCCTCATAATAAAATGCCTTATGAGCTTTTGTCTGGGAAGGTTCCAAACATTAGTTATCTTAAACCTTTTGGATGTCATGTCACTATATTGAACACTAGTGATTACCTAGGCAAGTTTGATGGGAAGGCTGATGAAGGGTTTATTGTTGGGTATTCTGCTCATAGTAAAGCCTATAGGGTTTATAATCTGTCTTCTAAGAGAATAGAAGAGACTCTCAACTTAAGATATCTTGAGGATAAACCTAATTTGCAGGGTGCAGGTCCAGAGTGGTACTTTGATCTAGATTATCTGACTGACACCTTAGGTTATAATAGATTCAAATCAAATCTATCTGTTGGTACACATGTTTCTCAAACTAACAATGCAGGTACCTCAGATGATGATTCTGATGCAGAGAGTGATGAACGACCTATAGTTGTTCCTTCTTTTCCCTCTAACAACATTTTAGGTTCAAAGCTCAAAGATTCTTCTGATATGGCTGGAGGTGATTCTAGTTTTGCAGAAGATCTTGCTAGGCTTCAAAGACAAGAGTATAATGCCAAGAAAGCTGCTGAAATGTTTGGTTCTGGGTTTTCTAAAGAAACAGAGGAGATTTTGAGAAATGCTGAAGCTGAAGTTAGAAGGCAACTGAATTCGGCTGGTGGTATTCCTGTTCCTGCTGCTACCATTTCTGCTAGTAGTGGATCTGTTCCTGCCGATTCTTCTAATGCTTATGCTGATGTCTCCATTCCTGCTGATGTTCCTGTGTCTTCTCCACCTGTTGACTCTTTGGGTATTGATAACTCCCCTGAAAGATTTCCAATCCCTTCTGATCTTGGAAATTCAGTCTCTTCAAGAGATAAGCTGGAAGATCCTCATCATCAATCCAGAACAGGCATTTTCACTTCTTCCTCATATGATGATGACTTTAACCCCTCCATTACTAATCAGGCATCCTCCATTGATGTCAATCCCATTGTTACGAAGAGGATCAATACAGTTCATCCTCAGTCCTTGATCCTTGGAGATCTAAATTCCCCTGTTCAGACAAGAAGTAAATTACATCAACCCAAGTTTGGAGAATCTGCTTTTCTCAGTTATATACAGGATCAGTTAAGGAGCAATCATACTGATTATTTACATTGTCTCTATGCTTGTTTCTTATCTCAAATCGAACCAAGTAGTATAGCTCAAGCTCTTGATAATGATGATTGGGTTGAGGCTATGCAAGAGGAAATGCAGCAGTTCCAGAATCAGAAAGTATGGATGTTGGTACCTTTGCCTGCAGGAAAGCATGCTATTGGAACTAAATGGATTCTAAAGAATAAAAGGGATGCTAGGGGAATTGTGGTTCGAAATAAAGCTAGGTTGGTGGCTCAAGGTCATAGACAAGAAGAGGGATTGATTA
Organism: Artemisia tridentata subsp. tridentata; assembly: GCA_021014915.2. NCBI lineage: Eukaryota > Viridiplantae > Streptophyta > Magnoliopsida > Asterales > Asteraceae > Artemisia > Artemisia tridentata. The sequence continues at coordinate 151,105,333 of CP139507.1, read as the reverse complement.
TGATGAGGTGTTTGCACCAGTGGCAAGAGTTGAAGCTATCAGATTGTTCTTAGCTTTTGCCTCATTCATGGGGTTTGTAGTATATCAGATGGATGTAAAGAGTGCATTTTTGTATGGAAGGATTGAAGAGGAGGTTTATGTTACTCAACCAAAGGGATTTGTGGATCCTCAGAATCCTGATTTGGTTTACAAAGTGGTTAAAGCACTTTATGGTCTTCATCAAGCACCAAGGGCTTGGTATGCAAGGCTATCAGCCTTTTTGCTAAAACATGGTTACAGAAGAGGGGCTATTGATAAAACACTTTTTATCAGGAAGAACTTCAAAGATATCATTTTAGTACAAGTTTATGTAGATGATATCATCTTTGGTTCCACTAATGAAGCCTGGTGCAGGGAATTTGAAGAATTGATGAAGAGTGAATTTGAGATGAGTGCTATGGGTGAAATGACTTTCTTCTTGGGTCTTCAGGTTAAGCAGAAACCAGATGGGATCTTTATCTGCCAGGAGAAGTATGTTTATGACATACTTAAGAAGTTTGATATGGAAAATGTGAAAACAGCCACAACTCCTTTTGAACCTCCAAAGCCTAAATCCAATAATGAACCTGATGCTGCTGTTAATGTTCATCTATACAGGTCCATGATTGGATCACTCATGTATTTGACAGCTTCTAGACCTGATATCATGTTTGCTGTCAGTGCATGTTCTAGACATCAGGTTACACCCTTGACTTCTAACCTAAATGCAGTCAAGAGAATCTTCAAATATTTAAAAGGACAGCCTAAGTTGGGACTTTGGTACCCAAAAGATTCTCCTTTTGTGTTGGAAGCCTATAGTGACAGTGATTATGCTGGGGCTAACTTTGATAGAAAGTCAACTACTGGAGGTTGTCAGTTTCTGGGTAGGAGATTGGTTTCTTGGTAGTGCAAGAAACAGACTATAGTGGCTACATCTTCTACTGAGGCAGAGTATGTTGCTGCTGCTAGTTGCTGTGGACAGGTTCTTTGGATGCAAAATCAGCTGTTGGATTATGGGTTCAACTTCATGAACACTAAGATCTTTATTGATAATCAAAGCACTATGTGCATTGTTAAAAATCCTGTCTATCATCAAAGGACAAAGCATATTGAGATTCGACACCATTTCATAAGAGATGCTTATGAGAAGCATCTTATTCAGGTGCTTAAGATTCATACTGATGACAATGTGGCTGATCTGCTGACCAAGGCTTTTGATGGACCAAGGTTTAAACATTTGGTGGTCCATATTGGGATGGTAAATCCCTAGATACTGAGTTTGAGGGGAGGTTGAAGCTTAAGGGGAGGTTTCTTGTTGTTGTATATCTTTCTTTCTTTCTTTTCTTTTCTTATTTTCTTTCTTTTTCTTTTGGTTTGTTTCTGATTTCTTTTAGTTAAAAAAAAAATAAAAAATAAAAAATTGTATATTCTGTGTGCTAATAAGTTGGTTTTGAGCAACATCTTGCAGGTACAGTGTTGGTGTTTACACCTTCACCATAAATGGTATTCAACTCACCATGTCTTGCAGACAAGAAAGAGTTGGCTCACCATGAGGGTACGGCTCTGGTGTGATTCTCAAATCCGTTGATAGCTGTAATAGCTTGCTCAAAGCTATAGGGTACTTCAACTCACCCATGATTTAATTCTGAGAGTTAAAAATGGTTATCAATTCACCATGGATGTAACCCTTTATGGGATCCAAAGAATTGGCTAGTCCACAAAAGTATGGTTTGTGGTAAAGACACTTGGTATCCATATTTGGTATTCAATTCACCAAGGTTTTGCTGTAACCAAAGAATTGACTAGTCCTGAGAAAACGGCTACAGGTAAAGACAAATCAAATCCGTTTATAGTTACTGATTTGCTAATAAATCAGATGGTTATCAATGTACCATGGTCTAACACACCTAAACATTGGCTACTCCAGTAGTGATGGCTATTGGTAAAGAGACATCAAATCCATTAATTTTCAATGATTCACCTCTCACAGGAGTTAACACACCTGGATGTGATGAGAATAGTATGAAACTTAAGTGATTTGATGTACATATTGTCATAGTAGCAGCCAAGTTTAAGTGAATGTCATGGTGACCAGTTTACATATTTTGAAGATGAATTCCTATTGCTGCTGAACTATCGAAGTTGCTGCTGGAAGTTATAGATGTTGCTGCTGGTTACTAATTATTGCTGCTGCTAAATCGCAATCCTCAAGCCTGAGAAGTTAAAGCTCTATCACGTTGGAATCTTGCAGGTTAACCTAGTCAACCTCAAGATTAGGGGAGGATTGTTAGGATCTCTGAGAAATAAGGAATTTCTCATTGCTGCCGATAGTGAAGCTGGTTCCTGTCGATAGTTATTCATTGCTGCTGCGGTTGGTTCCTGCCGATAGTTTAAGTTTGTTTCTGCTGACAGTGTTTATTACTGCGGATATTATTGTTAGTTATCCGTATGTTTAGAAAGTTTGTTAGATTTATTTTTAGAAGAGATCATGTTTATCTCTTCACACGTTTTCTTGTATGACGGGTTAGGGTTAGGGTTTCTTATCATTATAAAAGAAACATCCCGTCTATGTTATGCATCGATTACAACATTCAATAAAACAATTTCTTAGTTCATAGTCTGATCCATAAAGGATCATTGTCTTTTATTATTTTCTTCTTTACATTCTTGTTTTTTAGTTTTCGCATAAACTCAAGTCTTACATCTAGAGGTTCTCGTTTAACCAAGCTCAATCAAGCTCGAAGTACTCGATCCTACAGCTGTTGAGCTATGGTAATCGCTTCTTCCAGTGACTGGGGTTTAGACGCAGTAACATTTCCTTCAATGCTTCGGGGTAAACCCTCAATATATTTCTCTAACATCTTCTCAAGATCAGGCACAACAGATGGACATAGGAGAGCAAGCTCCTGAAATCTCCTGTTGTAGGCCTTCAGATCTGTCCCTTTCACAACTAGCTGGTGAAACTCATCTTCCAGCTTCTTAATCTCAGTTCGTGGACAGTACTTTTTCAACATCTTCTTCTTAAGATCATCCCAAGTGAGCTGATGAGCTGCTTCTACTCCCATTTTCTGGGTAATAGAGGTCCACCAAGACAGGGCATCTTCTAAGAAAGTCCCTATTGCAAAGGTAACCTTACAGTCATCAGTACACCCACATCTCATAAAGACTACTTCCGTACGCTCAAACCAACGAGCTAACTCTGTTGCTCCTTCTGTTCCTCTAAAGAAAGTTGGTTTGCAGTTTATGAAGTCTTTGTAGGTGCACTTGCGAGCTGTAACAGTCTCGTTCTCTCCATTGGGTCGGCTAGTACTTCCAGTACGGGCAAATTCGGCTGCTTGACTCTCTAGTGCTGCAGCAACACTGTCTGCAACAAGCTTTCGGATGGCGGCTTGGGACATGGGTGGTTCGGGGGAAGTGCGAGGCATATTTCTATTAACATCACAAGAAATCACATGTTTAGATTTCGCATATTTGACCATGTCAAAATATGTCTGAATTATCATACATGTATTTAGATTAATCACTGGCCCATATCTATTTATATCGTTCACCGCATTTTACTTCACCACGTATAGTCATAAATATCTTAATATTTTGCTATATATATATAACAAAATTTTGACACAAGTGTCATATTTATGCTACACATCCTGTGGCTAGTACAAAACGCAAAAGCTATTAGATATAAACTATGTGCTAGTATCCTAGTTATACCATAGGTCTCATGTCTGGGATATAGTACAAAAGATACGGATAAAGATCTAGTTTAACGGCTATCGGTAGTCTTTTCCAGTCGAGTCTCCAGATCAGCTATCATACTGGCGACTACTTGCTGATTCTCCTGATACTGGGCCTTCATTGCTTCCATGGTCGTCTCCAGGGCAGCAATCTTTTCATGTGCAATCTTCAGCTCTTCATTTCTCAGTAGCATTTCATCTATCAACTTTAACTCATTATCGTAAAGGATAGATATTTCGTGTTTAACTAGCTTATCAAGCTCACCTATCTCCTTACGACTTTCCTCCAGCTTTTGTCGTATAACCTTTTGTTCTGTCGCCAACTCTTCAATTCCATACTCCATACTTTCGATACGTTCTAGTGGTAACTCGTCCAGATGGCCTAGAGCAGTCTCAATTTGCTCTTCCTGTCTCTCCAATCGTGTCAGCAGAGTGGAAATGGTCGGAGGTCGCTCCTGAGCTTCCTGCGAACTCTCTCCTACTTCAAAAACTCTCGGTGGTGTCGGAAAATCAGGCGTAGGCGATCGAGGTAAAGCATGATATCGGGCAATAATAGCTCTGACCTCATCATTGAGTTCGTATGGAACAGATGGAGGAGTAAAATCGGTAGATGACGGTGGCGGCTGAGGTGAAGACGATGGGACTATGAGATCAAAATTAGGCAACATATATGGATATGGACGGGGTAAAGGTGAGGAAAATACGGGAAGCGTTCTCATTCGCGCCGTTCTCCTGAACTCCTTCGCGGGTTTGTATGTATGGATCATCTGGAAGTGGTAGAACATCTGGCATCGCAATATCTTCAGATGGCTCTTCTGATGGAATCGACTCTGTATCGTATCCGAATACTGTTTCAGGTACTATGGAAACATCCTCGGATGGATCCAATTCTGTTATTCGCCTGGGTACCGTGATGTCCGGAACTGTCATGACATTTTCAGTATCCGAGTCCGACATAAGAGTAATAGTGTGGGTAGGGGAAACCATAACTCTGTAACCACCCGATAATTATAAGTATCTCACTAGTTAATTAAATAGTAATCACATAAATAATATTTCAGCGGAGCTGTGGCACGGAGGACTTTCAGGGTAAATTTTTGTGAAAATCGGTTATAGTCCAATGTTTGAAAAAATTTGGTTCACTATAACCATGAGCTCTGATACCAATCTATAACACCCCCGTTTTTTCGATATACGCAGCGGAATATAAGTTGGGGTATTACTTCATGGTTCACAGTCATGAGTATAGAAAACGACTCGAAAAGAGACGTTTTAAATAAAATTGTTATCATTCATTTATTTATATCAGAGTACATCATATAGGTCCCAACAGGAAGTTTTGAAAACACGTAATAAAATACATTATTCTTTGAATGATAACAAAGTGGACACTCTTGTTATAAGAAGAAAGTCCACAGCCACTCCGTGCCAAATCATGCCTTTAGTCACCTGAGATAAACATGCTTAAAAAGTCAACACAAAGGTTGAGTGAATCCATAGTGTTTTCAGTTGTAATAGGTTTGAACACAAGCTAGATAAAAAGTAATCAGTAGTACTGCAGTGTAAAGTATATATATATTGCACTAAGTCTCATGGCACGCAAAACGTTAACAGGTTATCTTCATAGTTATAAGCTATGAGATATAAATTACCCCATAATTAAATGTAGGTAACCTTGCCCCCGAGTAGGAGATTGCCAGTCTCTTTATTTAACTCAAATAAAATGCATTTGGTTACGTTACGGTAACACAAAGGGGTTGTCAAACCCAATAGATCTATCCATATTATTCGCGCTCACCCGAAGGTGATTAGAGGTCCATGATTAAAATACTTGTGTTCGGTTTGTAGCATGTATCTCCCCACAAGTTTGGAAAAACGTAGTAAAAAGTGGGACTATGAACTCACCTGAGTAGTCTGGATGGATTATAAAGTTAAGTGAAGTTGATAAACGTCTCCGGCACGCTACCTGGGTTGGTGTGTCAAGTTTTCAGTAATTGTTTCCGAATATATAAGTTTTTATTATTCCTTTCGTAACGTTTTCGGTAAATGTTAAATTTAAGATAACATGAAGTTTCTCCAAAAGTTATAAGATTTTATCTTATGTCTTATCTGTAAGTTCTGGTTCTGTCTGTTCATTATTTAGACATGCCGTTTGTTAGTTACTGTACAAAACATATATTAGGTTTAAAATTCCTAATAATAATAATAATAATAATAATAATAATAATAATAATAATAATAATAATAATAATAATAATAATAATAATAATAATAATATTAATAATTTATATTAAATTATGAATTAGGGTTTATAGGTTTATTTTCACTTTAAACTTTTTAGTTTCTAGTTTGGCAACTTTTACCCTCGAACTATTAGGAAATGACAATTTTTACCCTTGGTCTTTTAGAAATATACAATTTTTACCCCTGAACTTTGGTTAAATGACACTTTCTACCCTTAAGTTTCAAAATCGACTATTTTTACCCCTAGGGTTCCATTCGACAACAACCATGGTCCTTTTTACAAAACTAGCTAGAGTTTTGGCAAAACTAGCCCTTGAGACTTCAAATTGATTTCATTCGATGTCCCTTTTTCACAAAAACGATTTGTTTCATATGATTTGAGACGAAACCTTTTACGACTCCTTAGCCAAATTATCTATTAGTGTTTTAAGAGTATTTTTACCAAAGATTATACCATGACTCGATCACATGACCTCGAAATTAATTTTTGTTTGCTCGCTATTTCAGTTTATGCGACACAGAAAATGATTCGACAAGATGTGACTGGTTCTCACTCGATACTCAACGAAATTCGTTGATTCTTTTTCCTATGTTTAGCCCTTTGAAAGACCTTTAACCATGCCAAAACCTAGATTTTTAAATGTCCATTTGATAGTCGAAATAAAAGACACAAACACCATGTCTGCTGTTTTTGTGCGACAGAAGAAAAAGAAAGAAAATTCCTAGTTCTTGTTATTCGATTATTTTAGCTAGTGTTTTTAGATTATACCTAGTATATTTAACATATTTAGAGTGTTCCTAATCCATTTTAAAGATCCTAGAGTTTTTAGAAAATCATTTCATATGTATTTATATAAATTCGCTCGGTAAGAAATAATATGAACAAAAATTCGATTCTATAAATTCTGAGCTATGACAACTTTTAAGGCATGTTTTATTATGTTTCTAGATGCAAAATATATATAAGAAAGTAATTGAAAAGGTCAAGAACTTACCTCGGTATATTAAAGTCGAATAGGGCAATATTTTGGGGTTAGGGTTCGAATTGACTCCTCTTGGGTTCTAGCTTTCTTTCCAAGCTCCTTAGGGACTGATATGATCCTAACTTAGGGTTGTGGAATTAGAAATGTGGATGGGAGTGGCTGTGTGTATTGGTTCGAGTAGTGGTGATGGTGGATTTGGGTTTCTAGGGTTAGTTCCTATTTATAGAGATCATATAGGGTTTCTATTGTGTTCTAGGGGAACCATGGGAGTGTATGAGGTGAGTTGTATGGCTGCTAGGGCACCACATAGGAGGAGGGGGAAAATGGTGATGTGGAAGTTTACATAACACACAAGTGTGCCTATTTCTAGAAGGGAGGTGTGTTGGAAGCTTATAGTTCTCTCATTTGGAAGATTAGGGTTTAGTTTATTCTAGGGTTTAGTTAGTTTCTAGTTAGGGTCGAACTAGATGAATCTAACTAGGTTAGTTTGGTTCGTGTAATGCTTAAAGGGGTAGTAACTAGGGCTTTATTTGCTAGTACTCTAGGGTTTAGGGTAAAACTAAGGTTTCTAACTCTAGGTTTTACATAAGAATGAGTTCTAGATTTATATGACACTTTTATACATGTATCGATTTGTATATAAAAAGAGAAAAATGATTTTTGTGCTTTAGGTGGTTGTACCTTAGGCTTGAAAGACTTGTACTAGGTTTAGGAAAATAAGAAAAATATAATTTCAATTATTTCTTAATTTTACATAATTTTTATGTAATTTTTATTAGACTTTAAATGCATATAAATGAGTTTTTATGAACTTGTGCATTGGAGGGTTGTAACTTGAGTTTATGGAGTTGTACATATACTAAATAAATTATTTTTAAAATTTATTGTGTGAAAACATTACATAATATGTCATTTAAATAATTATTTTTAAAGTTTTTATAAGGTTTTTAATTTTATTTAAATGTTATGCTTAAATGACTTGTACGTTGGCTTATAGGGCTTGTACATAATATTTTATAAAAATATTAACTAGAGTTTGTAAATAAAATAATAGTTTCTGAGAAATTAGGGTTTTATCGGGAGTTATAGTGGAATTAGGGTTTCTATGCTTTAGTGACTTGTACATTATTCTAGTGATTTATATTTTAGTATTTCTAGGGTTTCGTTAGTTACATTTGGTGTTATGGTGGTTTAAAGTCTCATAGAAACTATATCGGGTGAAAATGGTTTAGTTAAACTAGTACATTAACGAATTAACGTAAAGTGACAAATGGTAATTTGTAAAGTACTATACTTCACATAGGAAAATATATAAACATATAATGGGTCAAGGTTAGGTCGCGTGCGAATACGTTTATCATAGATGTGAGTTACATCACATGAGATAGTGGTTATGCTCAGATAAGAAGAAAAAAAAATTATATACAGAAAATGGTTAAGTATAGTGTGTTACCAGATGAGATTTTTCGCAATGGTTACAGGTGAGTCTTGATTGATTTTATTTATAAACAGTTGAGCTCCCCCACCGACTCCACGGATCGTAGAGACTTGATCGACCTTTACGGACACCCCTATACGAGAGGCGACGCCTTTGAGTCTTCACTGTCCCAGACCAGATACGTAAGTATAATTTATTTCCAAAAACTCGCCCACATTAATGCAATATAATAAATCATAACTTATATATTACTTTTCTTGTTTTTTTGTAACTAAACAGAATGAGATGGTACGGCTACGGACAGAGAGCACCTCTTCTGGGACGCGTATGGCTGACCTGGATATTTTGCGCCAGGTGATTGGCGGTAAGCAGCGCGGTCATGTTCCTGGCGTAGGTCCAGTGGTACCGGGCAGTGGTCAGAAGACGACTCTCAACTCCTCACGAGCTCGCGAGCAAGCCTCCTCGTCCTCGCTGCAGGAGACTGTGCAGAAGCAAGCCCATGAGCTGTTCACGCGTGGGACACAGATTGATATTTTGCTGGATTGGGCCAGGAGACAGCCGGGTTTTACCGAGGAGCTAGCGAGTGGCTTGCCGGGGACATCAGGATCCCAAAATGCGTCACAGGGTGAGTCTACACCTACCGGGGAGGGTAGTGGGGGTAGTAGGGAGACTGGGGAGTAGTGTATGGCTTCTTTGGGTCCGATGGGTCAGTTTATATTTGTTTTGGGGTATTGGACAAAGTTGTGTAGATTTAGATGGATTAGTATGGGTTTATGTGTTAGGATTCCCGCTAAATTGTTCCCCGCTAGCTTATGTATAGTTTTTGGACCATTTGGCGGATAGCTAGCTAGCTTATGTATAGTTTTGTAGAATATCATATCATGTGATCACGGTTTTGAACCGCTTTTGGCGAATTTGGATTCATATGATTATGTTTAGCGAATTTGGATAGTTATTGTAAAAACAGGTTCTATGTAAAAACAGGTTCTATGTTTAGCGACGTTGGCAAATTTGGATTCATATTATTTTTAGCGAATTTGGGTTTGTTGTTGTTGTTGTTGTATGTTTAGCGAATTTGTTGTTGGCGAAGTTGGCGAATTTGTTGTTGTTATTGTAAAAACAGGTTCTGGAATTGGGTGCATTTGGTAGATTTTTTCTCGAAAAATTCAGGAAAAAATCTGAAAATTACCCATTTTGCAGCAATATGCTGTAAAATTGGTCAGAGGCTTGTCCCCGCCAAAAAGTTGAAGCAGATTTGCATGTTTAAGCTTATTGACGGGGACATGTCCCCGCTAAAAGAAATTAAAACAACAGATAAAGCATCTTTCGGCGGGGATATCTCCTCGCCAAAAGAAGTTAACTCAACAATGGAAGACACTTTCGGCGGGGACACGTCCCGCCAAAAGGCTTAATTAATCAATATAACCGCTTGATTAAGTAATTTTTTGGTTAATTATTACAGTTTTTGGCGGGGACATGTGTGTTGCCACGCTGGACAACCTTTGACAAGCTAAAAGGCGGTGGGACCCACAAGTACCCGGCCAATGTTGATATCCGTCCCCGCCGAAAGTATCAGCGAGGAGCTTCCTGCGGGGACGTTTCGGTGGGGACATGTTGGTCCGTCTGAAAACGTATATATATATATATATATATATATATATATATATATATATATATATATATATATATATATATATATATATATATATATATATATATATATAAACAGTCTCAGAACGAATACTCGTGTGTAGTGTGAAACCAGGCAAGTGATCACCCGGATCGTTTCCCAACGAGATGTGAATGGGCAACTGTGAAAAGTTTTGGATTAGAGTGATTGATGATTTAGATTGCTTTTGATTTTGTTTTTTAACAATTCTAAATAACAAATTAAAACAGATATGCACAATTAAATTAAAAGCGAATTAAATTAAGAAAACGCGTAACGGAAAAGCTAAAATGGGACAAAAACTGAAATTTATGAAATTTAAAACCTAAAAATGTAAAATTACTTAAAACTTATTTAAAAACTTAAATTATATTTTTCTACACTTTTTATTTAATTATTATTAATTATTTAATAATTAATAATTATTTAAACTATTTAAATTTATAAAAAATACTAAATGAACAAAGAAAATTCTAAAACTTTTTCTAAAAATATTATTAAGTAAATAGAAGCTAAGAAAATTATAAAAATGAAACTTACTTACTTAATTAAAATTTAAAAAGATAAATTCTATTAAATAGAAGCTATCACTATATTTCTATTTTTGGTTTTTCCTAAGGTTTAAAAATGATATTATATTTTTCCTAGATTAAAAATGACAAAATAAAATTATGAAAATTAAAATTATATTTTTCTGATTATTTTTCTATTTATTATGATTTAATTACTAATAAAAACTAATAAAAAAGATTAAAAATATTAAAACTATTCAGAAAATTATGAAACTTTACAGATAATTCTAAAATATAAATTAAAAGATAGGAAAAATAAAATGAAAAGTTTAATAAGCCTACAGAGCTGATTTGGGCAGATAAGCAGTTTGTGAATAAGCCCAAAAATAAGCAAATAAGCACAAAAGTCAACCAACTACTCAGAACAGGTTTAATATATTTATTTAAGCTTAAAACAACTTATTTCAAGCAGCAAATCCCACAGGTTAAGCAAATGGACACCTAATCAGTTGAAAAGACTCAACAGAAAACTCAGAAAAAGGCCAACTTGCAGGGCAATTTAAGCAATGAAATAAGCTACTGAGATGCAATATTAGGGGGGCAAAAGATAGCTTATACTATGAGCTGCATAAAAAACCTAAAAGCCCTATGACTACAGCCCCAATTGGACTCCAATTGAAGGCTAGATCAGGTGGTGAAACCTGAGGTTGCTGTGGTTGGGGTCTGAGTATGCAGAAAAATGTGCAGAAGTGTGCACAAGGGTTTTGGGCTATATGATACTAGCTAAGTGGTCTAAGTGGAACTTAAAGAAGCCAAAGGATGGGTCAGAACAAGCTTGGGTTAGTGATGAAGCGAAAAGTGTACCGCTTTTAAGGGGTCATTTAAGCCCTAAATCGTATTTATTTGATCAAATATTGCCCTAAATCGTTCCTTTTGTCATTTTAGGTACTTTTGAGGAGAAATCTGGAAAAGGAGGCATTTTGGACATTTTTGGAGCATTAAAGTGAAGAAAACGACAAAGTCTCAAAAATCGGCTAAAAGTTACCTTTGACGGCGTCAGATTTTACTCTGGTTGGCGTCATGGCTTGGCAAGAAAAGGTGGATGTGAAATTTACTCATGATAAGCCAGTGAAAATTGCATGTGAATTCTGACGGCGTCACGCTTTAACCTGATCAAGGGCGTCACGGCTTAATTCAAAGAGGGACGGCGTCACGTTCAAGGTCTGACGGCGTCAAGCCTTGATAAGCCAGAACGGATTTTGGAGAGCTAAAGAGGGACGGCGTCAAGAAGGCCATCCGGGAACCCTAGAAGCGACGAGGTGACGGCGTCACACTCCATAAGGTGACGCCGTCAGATCCAAAAGTCTATATATAGTTTTCTAATTTTTTGTCATTGAGAGAGCTTAGTGTGGAATTTTTGGGAGAAAACCCTAAGACGATTTTAGCATCTTTTTCAAGGCTTTTTGCCTTGAGATCTTCCATGTTACATTGAAAGATAAGTTATCAATTAATCATTCAATATGTCTAAGTGTTGTTTGATTCTATCTTGTTCTTGTCTTTTGTTTAACATGTTAGGCTAGATTTATCTTGTGTTTGCTTAGATCTAATGAAACCTAGCTATTGATTATTGGTTATTAGTGTGTTATTAGTTGTATTGGATGATTGTTTATCTATGTTAGGCTTAAGAAAACTGGCTAACTTCCTATTCGGTAACTTGCTTGAACGTCTTAAGAAACATGAACCAAATGCGTACTAAAGGTTTTTATGGTTGTATTTAATGCACAAGCGAATTCTAGTGATCCCATGTTAGGAGCTTCCTAGCCGGCTCGACATAGGAGTGAAGTAGGAGCTTGTAGAGTTGGGGAAGTACGTACGCCACCCCACGATTGGTATTAAGGAATACACCCGTCATGCACGCAACTAATACACACTAATCAACCGGTAAAAGATAGTTAGGGAGTAAGGAAATCTAAGTGAACACATTTCTCTACACTTAAGTTTTCACCAACATTTTACTTTCAGTTATTTTATTTTATTTGCATTCGTAGTAATTTGGGTTAGTTGACTAGCAACTAATTCCGCCCACTCTTTCAAACCCGAGATTTTACTTGCTTTCATAAAATTATAAAAAAAAAATACAAAAAGAATCTTCTTCAACCCTTAGACCTATTAGAGTAGTCTTTCATACCTAACGAACACTATTCCCTGTGGAGAACGATCAATCCCCCGTACTTACCACTACACTATACTACATCGGTCAGGTACACTGCCTGGTGGGGTTGTAAGCCTCTTGAGATCCCTCGAGAGGTAAAACCTGTTGTAAGGTTGCAAAACCACGCATCAAGTTTTTGGCGCCGCTGCCGGGGAATAGTTATTGTTTAGGTTGAATTTTTACTTTATAGGTCTACTCACTAGATTCCCTTCTAGTGAGATTTTTATTTTCTTTTTCTAGGTTTTCTTTAGTCTATCTTGTTTTTTTGTACTTTTGTTTGTGATACCTTCCACTTACCTCATGAGTAACATTGGTCATTTGATCCCTGTTATTCGTGTTTTTCGCTGTGCAAACTTTCAACTACCCGTTCCCCGCCCCCATCATAGAAAACAACAACCTTTCACCCGACCATCACTTTGGTAACAATTCTGAGATGGAGGAGTCTGACCATGAGAATGACTATGTTAGTCCGTTTTACTACTCAGACTCCGATGAGGATGCCGGTAATGGAGAAGTAGTTAACGAGGAATGGGGAAAAGAGGAAATTGATCCCTTTAAGTATGTTGACCCTAGACTAAGATCGAAAAGGATAGCCTCTTTAACATGCAATTTCCGTGTAAGATTGGTTATCATGATTTTTATGCTTATCTTAACTCATCTTTACCTATGAACATTATCTCTCGCGCTAATTATAATAAAATCATGGTAGATGAGCTAGAATATCAAGGTGATAACATCGTTGCTAGGACTAAGCCACTACACGTATTCGTTGGAAGTTTTTTTGTATTTGGTAGATTTTATGGTTATGGAGAGCTTAGGAGAATTCATTGATAACAAATTAACCCAAGTCATTTTTGGAGAACCCTTCAAAAGGTTGACCAACCTTGACGAAAAACTTGTGACGGGTTAATTACATTCTCGGATGGGGATGAAGATTTTACTTACCAAATGCCCCGAGCACATCCTAGGTTTAAAAACTTCTCCATTGAATCTTGCAATAGACTTGTGCCTCTTGATTTGTTAAGTGAGAATGATAAGAGGAAGGGGCTCCAATATCCACATGAGAAAAATAAGAGATACTATCATGGATGTTTGGAGCTAAATGATGAATACAAGAAAGATGAGGCAACAATTAGATGGCTCACACTCGGATACGTGAGCATAAGCGATACTAGGTAGAGTGACTTTGAGTCTAGCTACAAGACTCGTTAATAAAGAAAAGCGCTTCTTGGGAGGCAACCCAAGCTTTATTTGCTTTGTGTGTTTATTTATTTGTTTGTTTGATTTTATTTGCTTCCGTATGTATGTTTAATTTTTATTATTATTGATTCATGTTCAAAACTAAAATTGTGAAAAGGCTTTATTTTGTTTTTAACTTCGTCTTAACTACATATAAAGGTATTTTGCAAAAGTTAAGTGTAAGGGAAATCTAAATCGGTTTATTAGAACACAAATGAACATGAATCATAATAATAATAAATTAACATACATATTAGTATTTGTTTGAGTCAAATGCTTGTATCGAGTCATAATGATGTTTTGCAGGATTTCCAGGAAGTAAGGTATAGGTTTTTCCAAAATTTTTCCGGAAACGTAACATGAGAATTCTGTCAGATTATTTCTGACGGCGTCAGGCTCTACAACCTGACGGCGTCAGGTTTAATTTTCTGAAAATTTTTGAAAGTTTTGTTTTCATAAAAAGTTTTTATTAAATCTATAACTTATAATCTCCAGGAATCTGCAAAGTTATCATTCCACAAGCATTATATTCTTATATATAGATTTTATCCCGCCGATGTTATGCAGGTTTTCGTGTTTGTTTTCTCAGGTTTAACAGGTTATTTTGGACAAGGAAATGTTTTGAATCAAGCTTATGGCGATGCATTAGTCATGGAGCTTCAACATTACTTTGGAAGAAGATTTAACTGTGTTACTTCATTATCCACCGAGCGAATCAGGGGAGTATTTGATTTCATTCTTTTACTTTATGCTTTTACATCTTGTTATTTGAACATTGGGGACAATGTTCATCTTAAGTGTAAGGGGAGAGTAAAAGTACAATTTTAGAGAATGCTATTACGCTTGATTTTTGTTTGTTTGATGGTAGATGTGTAATAAAACTGAGATAAATACCTGTTAGGGCAATTTTAGTGCCAAATTTAATTTTTTTTACAACACATAGGAGTGAAACTTTGATCTTAATGAGCGTCTCACGGATAGGAGTTATATGACTAGCACAAAAAACCGTACCACTAAAAATTTTCCACCCCCAAATATGTGAGGTTCGCCCCTAGAATTGGTAGGAAAAGCATTTATGCTATGATGTGTGTACCGGTAGCACTTAGATTCTAGAACTTGCGTTAGGACCATTCCGAGGCCACAAGTGAGACTACATTCGTGTAGTTAGATTTACTACATGATAAGAGGCATTAGGATTAACCCATTGTTTTACACCTGTGTTTTTGTTATAATTACTTTGGCTACATTGGTCAAGTAATTCTCCCACACCCTTTGCGTTGTACTCATTTTTAGTACACGATACCCCTAGTACACCCCTCAGAGCCTATCTTTTCGTTTCGACCTTTAAGCATTTTACTTAAAGGAAGAATTTGTTACACCCCACTTAAATGTACACCCAAATCCCTTAGCCTACCTTGTATGCACTCATTTTTAGTGCATTATTGTGACAACATTTGTTTAAACCCAAGTTAATTATCTAGTTGATTACATGGTTGCTAAGTCGAGTCATATCCTTGTACATATTGTTTTGGGACGATTGGGACTCATGGGTAAAGTACTAGTGTAATGGAGTAATGGGGAAGAACATCATTTATTACCCCCATATGTGCTAAATATTTTAAAAGTACTCCAAGTTTTTCAATTATCTTAATTCGAGTCATTAGAATAGTTATTTGTAAAGTTATGTAAAAGTTCAAGTGTAAGGGGAATGCGATGCCCCTATGATGTATTATTTTGGATGGTAGGGCAAGAGTGTATGCAAAAAAAAAAAAAAAAAAAAAAAAAAAAAAAAAAAAAAAAAAAAAAAAAAACGAAAAAATCAAGAAAAATACAAAAAAATGAGAAAAAGAAAAGTAGAAAAAAACATACGGACTACCATCCCGTTTCATTTTATGTTTATTTTATGTTTTTGTTATTTTGTTTCTAGCTTAAGATTGAGTCGAGTCTTGGCTTAGCAACATTGTATAGTACATGTAATTGATCAAGATCTTTAACTCGCCACCAGTAAAATATCCTTTATCCAACAAAACCGTGTTTTCCTTTTCCCTACACCTAACGTTATAACCCATTTAAAAGCCCTCTTTGATAGTTTATCTTTGGTGCTTACGCCTAGTGGAGGAGGTTTTCGATCCTTTCCCAAGCCTATGGTAATCTATTTGCTATGACAGGTAGTGAGAGATATTATCCGTTTTCATTTATGAGATTTATTTTGATGACACTTGAGAGATGTGAGTATCTAAACACTACTTGTGAGGTGCTAGTTTATAATCTCCGTGCTTATTATGATTGAAGTGGAACGATTATTTGTTGTAATTACTTTTATGTTTGCATTAAATGACCCCTAACTTGTATTTTGATTAGAATAAAAGCGCATTTGCTTGAGGACAAGCAAATCTCAAGTGTAAGGGTATTTGATGAAGCGAAAAGTGTACCGCTTTTAAGGGGTCATTTAAGCCCTAAATCGTATTTATTTGATCAAATATTGCCCTAAATCGTTCCTTTTGTCATTTTAGGTACTTTTGAGGAGAAATCTGGAAAAGGAGGCATTTTGGACGTTTTTGGAGCATTAAAGTGAAGAAAACGACAAAGTCTCAAAAATCGGCTAAAAGTTACCTTTGACGGCGTCAGATTTTACTCTGGACGGCGTCATGGCTTGGCAAGAAAAGGTGGATGTGAAATTTACTCATGATAAGCCAGTGAAAATTGCATGTGAATTCTGACGGCGTCACGCTTTAACCTGATCAAGGGCGTCACGGCTTAATTCAAAGAGGGACGGCGTCACGTTCAAGGTCTGACGGCGTCAAGCCTTGATAAGCCAGAACGGATTTTGGAGAGCTAAAGAGGGACGGCGTCAAGAAGGCCATCCGGAACCCTAGAAGCGGCGAGGTGACGGCGTCACACTCCATAAGGTGACGCCGTCAGATCCAAAAGTCTATATATAGTTTTCTAATTTTTTGTCATTAGAGAGAGCTTAGTGTGGAATTTTTGGGAGAAAACCCTAAGACGATTTTAGCATCTTTTTCAAGGCTTTTTGCCTTGAGATCTTCCATGTTACATTGAAAGATAAGTTATCAATTAATCATTCAATATGTCTATGTGTTGTTTGATTCTATCTTGTTCTTGTCTTTTGTTTAACATGTTAGGCTAGATTTATCTTGTGTTTGCTTAGATCTAATGAAACCTAGCTATTGATTATTGGTTATTAGTGTGTTATTAGTTGTATTGGATGATTGTTTATCTATGTTAGGCTTAAGAAAACTGGCTAACTTCCTATTCGGTAACTTGCTTGAACGTCTTAAGAAACATGAACCAAATGCGTACTAAAGGTTTTTATGGTTGTATTTAATGCACAAGCGAATTCTAGTGATCCCATGTTAGGAGCTTCCTAGCCGGCTCGACATAGGAGTGAAGTAGGAGCTTGTAGAGTTGGGGAAGTACGTACGCCACCCCACGATTGGTATTAAGGAATACACCCGTCATCCACGCAACTAATACACACTAATCAACCGGTAAAAGATAGTTAGGGAGTAAGGAAATCTAAGTGAACACATTTCTCTACACTTAAGTTTTCACCAACATTTTACTTTCAGTTATTTTATTTTATTTGCATTCGTAGTAATTTGGGTTAGTTGACTAGCAACTAATTCCGCCCACTCTTTCAAACCCGAGATTTTACTTGCTTTCATAAAATTATAAAAAAAAAAATACAAAAAGAATCTTCTTCAACCCTTAGACCTATTAGAGTAGTCTTTCATACCTAACGAACACTATTCCCTGTGGAGAACGATCAATCCCCCGTACTTACCACTACACTATACTACATCGGTCAGGTACACTGCCTGGTGGGGTTGTAAGCCTCTTGAGATCCCTCGAGAGGTAAAACCTGTTGTAAGGTTGCAAAACCACGCATCAGTTAGCTTGTGGCTTGTTTGAGCTTCTTAGGGACTGAAATTAATACAAGGGGTAGAGAACTACTAAACTGATCTAATTAGCTTATCTGGACCTGGAAACAGCTTATAAGGACCAAAATAAGCCTGCTTAAAGTTGACCAAATGGTCAATGTACAGTAACAAAAGACTTTTCCTATGTAACTGTCTTAAACCAAACAGCCCTTAAGGGTGTGTCTGTTTTGGTTTTGAACTGAGTAAGGTAGATTTAAGTGAGGTCTTGAACACTTATTGATTAATAACTAATGTTAACTATGTTGAGCAGGTTTTAAAGTATAATTAAGCAGTGTAATAAGCTAAAACTAATTCTAGTTGTTTTTGGTTTTTCTAACTGAATTTAAGTAAAACAGAATAAAGGCTAATTAGAACTAATAATGTGAATGAAATATGCTTGAAAACTATCAATAAGTAAGAAATTACAATAAAAAGCTATAGATAAGCTATTCTACAGTAGCAATAGGGAATAAGCTAAAAATGAGAAACAAGCTTACAATTGAGAGAGTGGCTATAGGATAGCATGAACAGATCAGAACCAACCTAGCTTGTTCACACAAGCTAGAAAACCCAAGAAAACTCTCCTGATCAGCTTATTCACCCAAAAATAGCTTATTAGCTTCAATGGTTGACTTCTGTTGACTTTCTTGAGAAATCTTGTAAGATTAAGTACAAGCTTACAAAAAAGTTTTAGAAAGCTCTTAAGAGTTTATGTGATTCCTTTTTGAGCTTGTGGTAGCTTATTATCAGCTTATTGGCTTAATTCGAATTACAGAAACCTTGAAATTTTTAAGTAACTTAATTTTAAATGCAAGATGTATGTAAATGAGATCAAAGTGACTGAATATAACTTGTATTGATTACTGGAAAGGAGAATTACAAGATTACAACTAATTAAATTAAAATACGATTACACTAATTTTTAACTACTACTTTATCATCTATTACATTGTTCTATTTATACTAATTATGCTGGGAAACCCTTAGCCGACTTCCTTGATCACATCTGAACCCTTGAATTGCTTCCAATTGATCTCAGTCATCCATTTTCACTTTTGGCGGGAAAACAGGACAAATGGAATTTTCCTCTGATTTAGCTAGTGGGAGTGGGAGAGATGCATTAATTGCGTTTGGCAATGTTAGGTAACGTGTTTGGAGGGGGGATGAGGTGGTGAGTGGTTTTGGTGAGGTGGGGGGATGACTAACTGGTTTGGCGGGATGGTGGTTTTAGGAGACGGGTCAAACTTGTTTGACTGAGTGTTTAACTCAGTCAAAGGGATTGGGCTTATTTTTTTTGGGCTTGGGGAAATAACTGGGTTGGGTAAATGGGTTGGGTTTAGATAGGTTTAGTGTTGGATCCGGATTTGGTTTTAGTTAAACACAAGGATTAATTTTGTAATTCCTGAAATTTTGAGGGGCTGAATTTGGCAAGCTTCCAAAGTATTCCATGGGGTATAATTTGCCAAGTATGAATAATGTGAGGATCACAAATGAGATTTTCCAAAATTACACCTCCAGGGACTAAATCTGCCAAACTTGAAACTCCAGGGACCAAACATGTAATTTCACTAAACTTGCCACCCAAGGACCATATTTTCCATAGAATAATAGCACAAGGACCAAAATTTATTTTTCTCAAAGTTTTTAAATCCCAGGGACCATTTTTGTCCATTTTGCAAAGTTCAGGGACTAAACTTGTAATTTTATGAAACTTCACACCAAAGGACTATATATGTTTATTTTATGATTCTTAAAGGACCTTTGATGACTTTTCCTGTTTTTAGAATAACCAGGGACTAGTTTTGACAACTTTTGAAAGTTGAGGGACTGAAACTGCCAATTATGCAAACTTTGTTCATTTTTTATTTGTTTTTAAACATTTTGCATCTGAAACATATAAAACACATTTTGGGATAATTTCAGTATTATGATGCATTTCTGAGTGTTTTTGGATGTTTTGGCAGCTCAGATTAGGTAAAAATGATGAGTATTTAGACACTCATCAATCCCCCACACTAAACTATTGCTAGTCCCTAGCAATCTTTTATGAAGTTTTAATGGATTTTTCTCTTTACCAAAAGCCATTACTTCTGGAGTAGCCAATGTTTTAGTATGTGATACTTTGGTACAATGATAACCAAATGATTTTGAGCAAATCACCAGCTGTCAACGGGTTTGATTTGTCTTTACCAGAAGCCGTTTGCTTCTGGACTAGCCAACTCTTAGATAAATTATCAATATTATCTTTGGTGAGCTGATTACCAATTATGGATTTTCACTGCCTTTACCACAAGCCATAACCTTGCGGGCTAGCCAACTCTTCACTTATGAAGATATGGCGAGTCGAATACCATACAATTTTCGGCAAATTGTAAGCCATCAACGGATTTGAGATATCTTTACCAAGAGCCGTTTGCTCCTGGATTAGCCAATCCTTATGTGGGTTAGACATGGCGGACTGATAACCATTTATTGCGTTCTAAGTGAGAAAATTTTTTTAAAATTTTTGCTAAAATGGGGGTACTAGATGGTACATTTGATCAAATTCGCAAGAATTTCCCCCCACACTTAGAACTGAATATTGCCCTCAATATTCAAAGAACCGGTGGTTAAACCAACACTTAGAACGTGAAAGGGAAATACTAATAGCCTTTTATTTCATATACACTTTTTTTTTTTTTTTTTTTTTGGAACATATATACAACATGTGGGGCATCCCCCCACACTTAGGTGAAACATGGGTGAAAACCCATATTTTGCTACTGTTTTTGATCACCGAGTCGCTAGCTTGACTCGACCCCGAATTCATTGGTTCATGGGGGAGTAAGTGGAAGAAACCATCTCTAACGGTCTTTCATTCAAGATGCTTGGATAACCAATTGAGCATAAGAAAGTTCCACACCGATGAGATAAATCCGGCATTTAAACCAATGTTAGATGGACAATGCCGGGGTCAAAAGTAATATCCTCACTCCCGAATGAGTGACAGATAGGGAAATCACCGGGTAGGTGAAGGGAAGAAGAGAGATCAGAATAGCACTTAAGATAAGAATTTCCTCCTCAAGAATTGCAAGTGGAGGAGGCAAGTCCTTAAACTTGATCTCAGGACATTTATCAGTTTTCTCAACTGATTTGATTTTCTCGTTATGAAGTTGTTTTGGTGGAAGAGGGGAAATGAATCTTCGTTTAACAAATTTTCTAGAAAAAGAATATCCCCCTCAGGATCAAGATAGTTATCATCAACCTCTTGCGGAGGTGAACTATCTAGAGCGAGAAAAGCATCGAATTCATCCCAAAAGGGATCACTTCCCTCAACCGAAGTGAGAGAAGGGGAAGAGTCGGTTATGATAAGTTGAGAAGATGTGGTGGGATTCCCACTCACAGAATTATGGAAATAACCAAAACTCTCTTGAGAGTACTCCTTTGAAGTAATGTCAATGACATCGATTCGGTTTACCGAAGCAGAATCAAAATTTGAGGAGTACCTCGATGTTTGATCATGGTTAAAGGTAACAGCTTCCTTATCCACACGCAAAGTGATCTCATGCTTAAATACATCAATAAGAGCATGGCCCGTTTTAAGGAATCCTCGTCCAAGAATGAGAGGAACCTTTTGATCTGCGTCGAAGTCAACAACCACAAAGTCAGCTGGAAAATGGAACTTTCCTATTTTCACAAATACATCTTCAGCAATGCCGCGAGGATGAGATATGGTTCGATCTGCAAGCTCAAGAGTCATGCAGGTAGGAGTAAGAGCCGGAAGAGAAAGTTTCTTCCATACTGAATGAGGCATCAGGTTGATACTTGCACCTAGATCTGCTAAGGCATAGCATTCAACCATTCCCGGAAATACACAAGGTAGTAGAAACTTTCCAGGATCTCCAAGCTTCTCCGGAAGCTTTTTCAAGATAACCGCTGAGCAGTTCTCATTTACTGGAGTTTTAGCCATTTCAATCAGTTTTTCCTTGTTGCTTAACAAGTGTTTGATTGTTGATGCAAACTTGGGCATCAGAATGATAGCATCCGCAAGACTTATGTCAAAATGTAATTCTCTAAAGATTTGAAAGAATTTGTCCATTTGTTGACCAGCCTTCTCACGGAGCTTTTGTTCATTTAAGCGCGATGGGTAAGGAATATAAGGTTTGGATTTAGGGGCAATAACTTCAGGAGTCTCAACAGTTTCAAAGACAACTCCTGGTTTGGATTTCTTTTTAGGGCCAACCGAAGGATGGACTTGTGCTGTACTTTGTGGGATTGGAATTTGCACTTTGTCCGTTGTATCCTCCGTCTCTTTTTCCATTTCAAACAACAGAGGAGGAATAGGGCCAGCGGGCCCCTCATAAGCAGCACCACTCCGAGTGGTGATAGCTTTGACGAAAGTTGTGTCCTCATCATCATCACTGTCATCCAGTACACTGACAGGAACAGCATTGAGCATCTCGGAATAATATCTGGCTGTTCTTTGCTCACTAAGTTTGGTTGACAAACTTTTAACCGTAAATCGTGAAAGAGTAGGATCGATTCTTGACGGTTGGGGAGCAATTGGTGGTGTAGAATTTTGGATGACCGAAGGTTGGACGTTTTTAGCACTTCCATTGTTAGTGGGAAGTACCGGGTCCTTTTTCACCTTGAGTTCAACATGAGCTTTACCACTACGTTTGGAGACAGCTTTGAGTTCACCCCTTGGGTTGACAACAGTGTTACTTGGGAGACCTCCCGAGGTAAAAGGTATATCAGTTAAAGACTTTTTGATCTGGTTTAATTGAGCAATCAATAACTGGTTTGTCTCATACTGTGTCTTATTTGTTTCCTCTTGAGTTTTTCATGAATTGCTTAAGCAACTCATCTGAGGACGTCTGATTTCGGTTTGAACCTTGGTTTTGATTAAAATTTGGACCACGGTTTTGGTTAAAATTACCCTGATTCTGACCTCGGTTTTGATTGAAATTTTGAGAATTGTTGAAATTTTGTCCCTGATTTTGAACAAAGCGATTTTGATTATTCTGATTTGGCACGGGTGGAAAACCAGGTGGGACCATAGCATTCGGTGCTCGGTACTGAGTCTCAGCATGCGGACGGTATTGATTTTGGCTTACTGCAGCTACGGGAGCTGGGTAAAGAGAAGCATCGGTTGCTTGACAATCATAATACGCATGTGGGCCACCACAAGTTTCACACACTTTGTTTATTGCTTTAATTTGTTCTGGTTTGTGAATTTCACTCTTCAGTTCTTTCATTTCCTTCATCATACAACGCATTGAGTCCGTTAAAAAGGCTAACTCTGAGGAGTTACCGGATGACGAGGCAGGAGTGACAGGAACATTCACTTTGTTTCGAGAAATAGGAACTTTTGATTTATTTTCACAAATTTCAACCACCTCTCTAGGTCGACGATTCAAGATATTGCCACCAGCGGCTGCGTTAAGTGCATCTTGATCGTTTTGGGTTAACCCATTATAAAACGTATTTATCTGTTGTAACTCTGTAAAATCGTGATGTGGGCATTTTCTTAGGAGATCTTTAAATCTCTCCCATGCCTCTCCGAAATTTTCATCGAAACTTTGATGAAAACCAGCAATTTCATTTTTTAAATTAGTCGTCTTTGATGGAGGGAAGAAATAATTGACAAACTTCTGCACTAGATCTTCCCAAGTTTCAATGGATCGAGGGGGTTCTTTATCCAGCCAGATTCGGGCTGCCCCCTCAAGTGAGAATGGAAATAGCATCAATTTGATCACTGTTTGCGGCACATTTTTGTAATTGATTGTAGAGGTCAGTTTGTTGAACCAACGAATGTGTGCATAAGGATCCTCTCGTTCAAACCCGTGGAATTGGTTGGTAGAAACGAGCTGAATCAAATGTGTTTTCAGTTCAAAATGATCAGAATCGATGGCTGGTAAAACGATGGCATCTCCGTAACCCTCGGTGGGTGCACGGAGCATTTCCGCCATTGTGCGATTGTCTGCCATATTATCAGTGGGAACAGTACGAATCTCGGGTTCGACTATTTGGGCAGCACGTCTACGATTACGTCTTCTCGAAATATTTACGAGTTCACGTAAAGGGCTTGATGACGTGGAAGAACAAGTGCGCATGCACTAAGTAAAATATTCCAATTAAAACAAGACAGAAGCAAAACACAAGTGAACTTAAACCAATAATCAACAAGCGTACGGTAGCTCTCTAAAAGATAAACGCACAGAGTGGCGGAGAAGCAAAGGTGGGCAATTAAATGCTCCTTAAAAACCCACTTCTTTCAGTCCGACAATTTAATGTCAGACTATCCTTAAACCTCCGTTATAGTTTGTTTATCAATCAAAGGTGAGCCGAATTCGCAAGCGACACAAAGGCAAGCTTTAATCTGATGTTTGGGAACTTATTATGGCCGTACCCCCAGTTAGGTAGTACTCTGTCTTGGTTCTCGATGGTAAATTTTATTATTGTTATTTATTAAAGAAAACGGAAAATATTTTTGATGTTTTTATTTTTTACATGATAATATTAATAATAATATATATAGAAAAGAAAAGAAAAATATTTTTGTATTTTATATTGTTTTTGGGAAATAGGAACTTCTAATAGAAGGATCTCGAATCACTAATCGCTAAAATTCTTCACAATAGTCGCAGCACACCTCCCCGGCAGCGGCGCCAAAATTTGGTCCGTCTGAAAACGTATATATAAATATAAACAGTCTTAGAACGTTTATAAAGAGAGTCCCACTAAGTTACAATATGTACAACATAATAGTTGTAAAGTTTTTCGAATGATAATATATGCATCGTCTTCAAAATATTTTTCCGTGCGCCTTCCCATGCCAGCTAATTCCTTTTGATCCTGAGATAACATGCTAAAAAGTCAACGCAAAGGTTGAGTGAATTCATAGGTTTATAGTAAAAACAGTTGATCACAAGATTCCAAGTTTAATAGACAGTGGGCTAAGTTGTTATACACCCATAATTCGTAAAGCAGTATATTATTGCATCTAAGCTCATGGTGTAAAACCCGCAAGTTGAAACAATATGAAAAGACTAAAATGCCCCGAGTTTAAAATCTCGAGAACTTATGAATACGAATTTAATGATATTAACCTAAGTCTAATTTAATTAAAACTATACATTATATATATTATGTTACAAAAAAAAAAAAGAAAAAAAAAGAAAAGAGAACATATATTGCCGCCCCCCCCGGACCAAAATAGGGTCTATGTTCTTGATTGGAGAAAACATGGTAAGTCCCTAAAATCTTGTAAATCATTCCTTATTAAACCAAAACACAATTTTCGGTTCATATACCCTCCTAACACCGGATTTCACATTCAAAAACAATAAAAAAAAAAAAAACCCTAAACAACAAACCAATCGGCTGCCTCCATATTCACTGCTGCCACGCCCTAAAATCCTTCCAAAAGGCTCCGAAAACTTGTTCTAACTCTTGTATAATCGTCACAAGGTAAGCCCCTAACCCCTATGATGATCCATACGAAGTTTACACGTCAAAAACTAATCAAATCGATCACTTTGGATGCTGTTTTTCTGCTGCTGTTTGGCGCAAGAGTAGGAAGAGGAGAAGAAGCATTCGTGTGGCGTTTTTGATCCGTGTGGTGTTCGTGGTTTTCGTGGTCTACGAGGGTATCGTGTTCTTGTTTAATTCTTGTTCTTATTCCGTGTTATGATCGAAAAATATGTGTTATAGAACCACAAACAATCACATAAAATCATGAATGATCAAAACCTAAAACTATGTACATGAATTGGATACCACTTTTGGGTGTGAAATAAATTATGAGAATCATGTCAAATATGTTTTTGAATGACCAAAATATGTTATGGACTCAATCAAAGTCGTTTGGGATGAAAAACATGTGATTTGGATATGAAAAACCCTAAAATTGATAACTTGCTGTGTGGACTGTTTCTGAGTCCGAATTTTGTTCAACTTTGAAGGGCTATAAATTTATGATGGAATCGTGTTTTGAGTGTTTCAAAATCCCTAAACTAAGTTCATTGAAATATCTATCTGGAGAAATTTATTTTGTAATTTTTAGAGGCCTGGAAGTATACTTTTTGATTTTTATAAAATTACATGTCTGGTCGGATTTGTGAGTCTGGAAAATCCGTCCGGGTTTTTGATTTTTAGTTTTCAAACCGTGTTGAGTTAGGAAGAGTCCTTTGAACTGGGTAATCTATAAGATGTGTGCTACTTCCTGGAATTTTTCTAGATTTTTGTGAAATTGTCTTAAATGGTTTATAACTGGTAACTTTTCGTATGGTAAAATTACTCAGAAATCTGGACAAGTTGTGAAAGTGGATTTTTAATACATATCTATACTACATGATAAAATCTGGAAAAATTTTATAAAATAGTTTAGACATATGAGCACCTCTGGGAATTTTTGGGGATTTTAATACTGAGTTCTTATACGATTTATAAATTATGGAAAACCTGACAAATTCGTACTTAAAACTGTGTGATATTATAAAAGTGTAAAAGTGTGAACTAAAGGGTGTGATGTGTTTATTGTGTAACCTTAAGGGTATAAATGGATATTTTGATAAAATCAAAGGTCATAACTTATAAAATCTGTAACTTGATGACATTTTCATATTGAACCCTAAACTTATGATAATTACATATTGAATCCCTAAAGTTATGATAACTACTATAAGACACTAAAACTTGTGAATGACATTATGAATCCTAAGCTAAGAATATGATCATCCCTAATCTTTAATTTGAAAATACGAGAACTTTAATGATCAAAGTTACTTAATATGAAATGAGAAGTAACATGAAACCATATGATTATACGAACTTAAGAGAACTTATGTTTATTTGTAGATCGGGTGAAGAGGGAGTGATCATTCATCCCTATTCCTTGTTTGCTTTGGTATTTGGTGTGCTTTGTCGAGGTACGGATATTCTGTCTTACCTTAAGACGCTTTGCTTCGTACATTATGTTTTCCCTTTTCAGTAGGGATATTTCTTATGATCCGATATCTGCTATGATTCCCTTTTGTTTGATTCTTGGCTTTCATTGTATGATTGCCATTCTTATGTGATTCATTCTGACATTTGTTTAAATGTCTCTGCTATGATATGATTATGTGTTTGCTATGATTTGTTGAGATACACTTTCGTTTCTCTTGCTATGCTTTGACTTTGATTATGATTTGGTATGATATGATAGATCTGTGCCTGAGCTTAACTAGTTCTGGAGGTACCAGGACCATGTCTAGGATGGCACCCTATGCATGACACTCCCGTAGAGGTGTGATAGATCTACGGCGTTCCCCTTTATGATATGTTATGATTTTGTGCACTATTGGCCATTTATGCGTGTGTGTGACCAGTCTAGTACTGTCACACATACTTATGTTGGGAGCGTATGGATGCATCCTAGGATTTATGTGTATGTATGATTATGGTGACCAGGTGGTGTGTGCCTTGCACCCCTCTCACACTTATGGTACTTAGAGGTCTCCCCTCTTCGTGCACTTTATGATATGATATGATATGATTTGACGGATTTTGTATGTATGGAGTTCATATGGCACATCCTTATATGACACTTCCTTATTTCCATTTCGTTCTTACATTCAGTTCCTATTCAGTTCTCATGCACTCTTATCCTTTTGATATGTTTTAGTTCGTATGACTTATGATTATGATTATGATTTCGTATCTTTCATTCCTTCGTTGCTTATGATTATTTACTCTTATGATTTGTCATTTGTATATATCCGTTCACTGGGCTTTTTAAGCTCAGCCGCATTTCTTTTCCTGCGGCAGGTTTTAGTAGGAAGCTGGGTATGAGTGAAGATGATCTTTGACTTAGAAGCTATTCGGATTAGAGATGACTAGAGGAGATGATATTTAGACTTAGTAATTGTTGTAATTCAATTGTAACCTTGTAGTTTCAGATTTTCTTTTATAACCTTTGAAATTCGTTTTGTATTATTTTGTCATATGCTTTGTGTGCTTTGATACGTCACCATAACGTAATACGTCTACCCTTATCGGGTTGGGGTGTTACAATTATGGTATCAGAGAGACAGGCTGCGACTTGTAATGCATTTACCCTTGGCCTGTGTAAGTTTTGGACCACTAAGTTTCCACTGTAGGCGCTCATAAGACAACCTTTGAGAAATTTCTTTAGGATTCCCCATTGGAACATAAGTTATAACCGGTGAGGAATGGGTAGACTAGGACATCCATTTAAGTAACATTGCTTCCGCACTACTCTGATTCGTGCTTATGCCTTTAGATATGCCTTGTAAGAACATTTGTTTCAGAAGCTAGAAAGTTTTGCAACCTAAGCTTAGTAACCAAGTAAGATTGGAATGCCTTAAGAACCGTATGGATACCTTACACCATTTAGGTTTCACTTCCTGATTTTGACCTCCAACTCCGAGTTCTTTTGATAAACAGTTTTATGCCTTTCCGACCATCCTGAAGGTCATTCAACCGTCATGTGTTTGACACATTACGTGAATTCATTACCTATGCTGGATATGGAATGTGTCATCTGATACTACTTGAATCTGCATAACCCATTGCTAATCCTATGCGAACTCTGATAATTTTGAACTACGGATATAGGAAGATTTGGCTCCCTCCCTTAGAATGACCTGTGAGGATATTGAATAAACATTAGGCTTCTCGTTGACGCGACCTTCTCCATCGTATTTTGATCCTGACATTTGAATTGTCTTTATTGTTCGTTTTGACCCCTATGTTCGGTTTCGTATGAGTAGAAGGAGTTGTGGGACCAGGTTCCATCTCCTCCATGTGTTGACTGTGAGAAGTTTCATCTGAGTGATCGTGTTATAAGACGTTGGATGCCGATTTCAGTTGTAGTGTGATTGGACGTCGGACGAGAGAGTGTCCGTTGGTGAATGGTATCAACCGTAAGAATGAGAATGATTGACAGCAATCTGCCGAGGGTCGAGTGTTCGCTCTGACCAGGGACCAGACTGCTGACACATAAATTACCGTTTTGGTTATTCCTTACTTTTGCGATCGTGCTGCGTGATTTTATTTGATACGAGAATGACATACCATGTGGTGTCCTTTGCTTTTCCTAAGCACATTAAGTCCCCCTTTTTGCAATATTAAATTGTTACTCCTAATTCTATTTCTATGAGAATCTTGTGACTATCCATCACGAGAGTAGATTACCGTGTTCGGTTGAGGATGTTTGAAGATCAACTTCATTCTGCTAATCTGATTCCTTTGGGAATGTTTGATTCGATTCTGGTCATGTAATTGTTGACTGAGCATTGAGATGCGAATCATAGTTGTGATTTTGTCACCTCTGACGACTTATGAAACTCGAACTTCGTGCCCAGGTTTCTGACCTGGCATACTATTATGATCACCTTTGCTTTGAAATTTCGTATATTAATCCCACACGTTGGTGAAGATATTCCGTTTGATGTAACTCGCTCGAGAGTTTTCGATGACGAATTTCGCGATGTATTCTTTGATGGACTACCAAGATTTCCCCTCGGAAGTAATTGTTATGATCCGTTTATTAGAATGTGTGTTGTCACGACTTGAGGTAGACTGTGATTGCAATAAAGGCATGTGTATATGATGCAAGTATTATGACGTCTGGCCAGCGTGATAATAGTTACATCATATACCTTGAACTTATTGGAGTCATAGAATGTCTTGAGGAGTGCCTGAGATCAGTATGTTATTTGAATCAGAACTCTATCCGTGTGTAAGCGAAGTTTTGCCTAATTCCAAAATCCCTTACGGAAGACATACGTTGAATGAAGAGTATTGAAGGACCTACTTCTAGGAAGCGGTTTATCCGTCTGTGTGCATCTCTGTGTTGTGTTTCGGTTTGGTTATGAAGAAGGATGATGGTGGTATGAGGTTGTTCTTGGAATTCTGGAATCTTAGTAGCACGATGATTAAGACTGATATCATTATCGATGAATTATCTAATCAACTTCAGGGTGAAGTTTTCTATGATAGATTTGTAATCTGATTGTGTCATTTTCATGTGAAGGAGCAAGATGTTCCTAGCATTGATTTGTATCCGTTATAATTTATGTGAGCATGGTGATGCCAATCGTATTGGCTACTGCTCCGACTATTCTTGTGAGCTTGATGAATCGTGTATGTCATGAATGCTTGGTTAATTGTCATAGTATGACGATTTAGTATATTCAGGGAAGAAAGAGAAACACGGGAATCATCCTTGTATTTTGGTGTTGAAATTTCTACGTCAGAAGAACTCGAGGTAAGTTTCTCGAAGAGTATAATTTTAGTAGGGATGAAGAGTAAGTGGGAGAACTTTTGAAAAGTTAAGAGGGATAATTGTTTCTACTTGAGAAGAAGGTCAGCTATGTCCTTAGGTTATATGGAAAGATTGCTAGTGACGCATCTATGCAGATAAACCGTAGGAGGCGAACTAGACTGGAGATTGTTTATGACGGATGTGAAGCAGCTCAGGAGCAAGGTGGTGGAATTATGATCTATGTAGAAGATTTGAATGAAACGTTATACTCGAAGCTCCCCGTTCTTTTCGTTCTATACATATTAGTTGTACTATTATGTAGAGACTTGTAGCATAAATGATGACGGGATGGTATGACAACGGATGTGAATTACTTTGATGACAAGTGTCTAGCATGTCAACAGATTGGGAGTTAGCACCAGCGTGCGAGTGGTTTTCCTCATTTTAGATGTTGGTATGAAGACGTGGGATATAAACTGTCAGCAACTTTGTAGCGGGATTTATGCACACGTTGGGAAGAGTAAACTGATGTAGGTTGTACTGAATCGTTCAACTTGGTGGCTCACTTGGAAGATCGGCAGAGATATATTTCAACAGAAGATATTTCAAGATCCTTCACGTACCTGCAGTGACCGTGTCAGAAATATCGAGTTTTGTTTCACACTTCCAGAAGAAATGCAGAAGACCTTCAAGATAGGCTCAAGATTTTATGGCGACTACTCACCTTCAAATGGATGGATGGACAGAACAGCTATGTTGAAATTGAAGATGTATGGGACGGAGAGTTCGACAAGTGTATTGACATGATTGAGTTTGCCTACGGAGATATAGAACACTTTTGGATTGGATTAAGCTGGAGATTCCTGGTTTGAGGCCGGAGTTGATTTCTGTGATTGGTGAAATAGTTATCCTTGTGGAAGAAAACCTTGAATGGTTGACTATGAAATTTGTATGTTTCGTGCGATATCCCCGTTGTAGAGAGTTATGCATTTTAGGCATATGAAGAAGATCTGGTTCACGAATGCGTTAATCCTTCGAGTCGTTGTTCTCATACGACTATTCGACCTATTCCGTTATGCCCTCCGATACGTTTCGATCCTCTGTTATGTGCTTAGTTTCTCGCCGGTACGACTACGATAACTCTTTGATGTGTTTCATCCGTATGATTATGCGATCTATTTTGTTGTGTTTCTTATGCATTTCGACCCTCCGACTTATACTCTATTGATCGTCGGTACGAATATGCTAACCATCTCATTAGGCATTTTGATATAAGTTAATATTTCGAGTTATACTCGAGTGATCATCCGTACTATTATACTATCGATCTCTTATAAGACTCTTGATACGTTTGATGATTCGTCACGTGCTTCGTTGACCGGTGGTATGTTCCTTAGTTCGATCAGTATCTGTCTGAAATTGGTGTGTTCTTCTATGATGACGCACTAGTTCCCTTCTCGTTAAGAATCTGGACCGAGTTGATGAGATTTTACTCTTTAGTAATATGTTCGTGTTGCTTTCGAACATGGATGTTTCTTGTATCTCTATGTGAGATTTAAATCGTTATCCGTTGCATTGATGTTTCATATTCCTTGGAACGAATTAGTTATGATTATGAGAGCCTAGGGCTTTTCTATGATTTTGATCAGGTTGGCGAGGTATCTCATCGCTTGGCGATACCTTCCCATTTATTCTTCGTATACGATGTATTCCATGTGTCACTTCTTCGTAAGTATGATTATCACCCGCCTCACGTTGTGTTTTGCCCATTCGATTGAATTCGGGAAAACCTTTCGTATAATAAAGAACCTGAGGCTATTTTGGAGCGTCAGGAAAGAGTCATGAGAACTAAAACAATTCCGTTAGTAAAGATTCTTTGGAAGAACCATCCTGAGAGCGAGGCTACTTGGGAAACCGAAGAGTCAATACGATCCGATTATCCGAATTTTCTCTTTTGATTTGGTACG
Organism: Artemisia tridentata subsp. tridentata; assembly: GCA_021014915.2. Lineage (NCBI taxonomy): Eukaryota > Viridiplantae > Streptophyta > Magnoliopsida > Asterales > Asteraceae > Artemisia > Artemisia tridentata. The sequence goes on along the minus strand of CP139507.1, from coordinate 151,073,120 downwards.
TATTCATTTCGTTATTGCTTTCGATTTCGCATTTTATTTCGATTTCGCACTTCAATTTTCGAGGACGAAAATTTTTTTTAAGAGGGGAAGAGTTGTAAAACCCGCAAGTTGAAACAATATGAAAAGACTAAAATGCCCCGAGTTTAAAATCTCGAGAACTTATGAATACGAATTTAATGATATTAACCTAAGTCTAATTTAATTAAAACTATACATTATAATATTATGTTACAAAAAAAAAAAAGAAAAAAAAAGAAAAGAGAACATATATTGCCGCCCCCCCCGGACCAAAATAGGGTCTATGTTCTTGATTGGAGAAAACATGGTAAGTCCCTAAAATCTTGTAAATCATTCCTTATTAAACCAAAACACAATTTTCGGTTCATATACCCTCCTAACACCGGATTTCACATTCAAAAACAATAAAAAAAAAAAAACCCTAAACAACAAACCAATCGGCTGCCTCCATATTCACTGCTGCCACGCCCTAAAATCCTTCCAAAAGGCTCCGAAAACTTGTTCTAACTCTTGTATAATCGTCACAAGGTAAGCCCCTAACCCCTATGATGATCCATACGAAGTTTACACGTCAAAAACTAATCAAATCGATCACTTTGGATGCTGTTTTTCTGCTGCTGTTTGGCGCAAGAGTAGGAAGAGGAGAAGAAGCATTCGTGTGGCGTTTTTGATCCGTGTGGTGTTCGTGGTTTTCGTGGTCTACGAGGGTATCGTGTTCTTGTTTAATTCTTGTTCTTATTCCGTGTTATGATCGAAAAATATGTGTTATAGAACCACAAACAATCACATAAAATCATGAATGATCAAAACCTAAAACTATGTACATGAATTGGATACCACTTTTGGGTGTGAAATAAATTATGAGAATCATGTCAAATATGTTTTTGAATGACCAAAATATGTTATGGACTCAATCAAAGTCGTTTGGGATGAAAAACATGTGATTTGGATATGAAAAACCCTAAAATTGATAACTTGCTGTGTGGACTGTTTCTGAGTCCGAATTTTGTTCAACTTTGAAGGGCTATAAATTTATGATGGAATCGTGTTTTGAGTGTTTCAAAATCCCTAAACTAAGTTCATTGAAATATCTATCTGGAGAAATTTATTTTGTAATTTTTAGAGGCCTGGAAGTATACTTTTTGATTTTTATAAAATTACATGTCTGGTCGGATTTGTGAGTCTGGAAAATCCGTCCGGGTTTTTGATTTTTAGTTTTCAAACCGTGTTGAGTTAGGAAGAGTCCTTTGAACTGGGTAATCTATAAGATGTGTGCTACTTCCTGGAATTTTTCTAGATTTTTGTGAAATTGTCTTAAATGGTTTATAACTGGTAACTTTTCGTATGGTAAAATTACTCAGAAATCTGGACAAGTTGTGAAAGTGGATTTTTAATACATATCTATACTACATGATAAAATCTGGAAAAATTTTATAAAATAGTTTAGACATATGAGCACCTCTGGGAATTTTTGGGGATTTTAATACTGAGTTCTTATACGATTTATAAATTATGGAAAACCTGACAAATTCGTACTTAAAACTGTGTGATATTATAAAAGTGTAAAAGTGTGAACTAAAGGGTGTGATGTGTTTATTGTGTAACCTTAAGGGTATAAATGGATATTTTGATAAAATCAAAGGTCATAACTTATAAAATCTGTAACTTGATGACATTTTCATATTGAACCCTAAACTTATGATAATTACATATTGAATCCCTAAAGTTATGATAACTACTATAAGACACTAAAACTTGTGAATGACATTATGAATCCTAAGCTAAGAATATGATCATCCCTAATCTTTAATTTGAAAATACGAGAACTTTAATGATCAAAGTTACTTAATATGAAATGAGAAGTAACATGAAACCATATGATTATACGAACTTAAGAGAACTTATGTTTATTTGTAGATCGGGTGAAGAGGGAGTGATCATTCATCCCTATTCCTTGTTTGCTTTGGTATTTGGTGTGCTTTGTCGAGGTACGGATATTCTGTCTTACCTTAAGACGCTTTGCTTCGTACATTATGTTTTCCCTTTTCAGTAGGGATATTTCTTATGATCCGATATCTGCTATGATTCCCTTTTGTTTGATTCTTGGCTTTCATTGTATGATTGCCATTCTTATGTGATTCATTCTGACATTTGTTTAAATGTCTCTGCTATGATATGATTATGTGTTTGCTATGATTTGTTGAGATACACTTTCGTTTCTCTTGCTATGCTTTGACTTTGATTATGATTTGGTATGATATGATAGATCTGTGCCTGAGCTTAACTAGTTCTGGAGGTACCAGGACCATGTCTAGGATGGCACCCTATGCATGACACTCCCGTAGAGGTGTGATAGATCTACGGCGTTCCCCTTTATGATATGTTATGATTTTGTGCACTATTGGCCATTTATGCGTGTGTGTGACCAGTCTAGTACTGCACACATACTTATGTTGGGAGCGTATGGATGCATCCTAGGATTTATGTGTATGTATGATTATGGTGACCAGGTGGTGTGTGCCTTACACCCCTCTCACACTTATGGTACTTAGAGGTCTCCCCTCTTCGTGCACTTTATGATATGATATGATATGATTTGACGGATTATGTATGTATGGAGTTCATATGGCACATCCTTATATGACACTTCCTTATTTCCATTTCGTTCTTACATTCAGTTCCTATTCAGTTCTCATGCACTCTTATCCTTTTGATATGTTTTGGTTCGTATGACTTATGATTATGATTATGATTTCGTATCTTTCATTCCTTCGTTGCTTATGATTATTTACTCTTATGATTTGTCATTTGTATATATCCGTTCACTGGGCTTTTTAAGCTCAGCCGCATTTCTTTTCCTGCGGCAGGTTTTAGTAGGAAGCTGGGTATGAGTGAAGATGATCTTTGACTTAGAAGCTATTCGGATTAGAGATGACTAGAGGAGATGATATTTAGACTTAGTAATTGTTGTAATTCAATTGTAACCTTGTAGTTTCAGATTTTCTTTTATAACCTTGGAAATTCGTTTTGTATTATTTTGTCATATGCTTTGTGTGCTTTGATACGTCACCATAACGTAATACGTCTACCCTTATCGGGTTGGGGTGTTACACATGGCACTCAAACTGACGGTATATATATATATCAATACGTGATATATATATAGGATAATTATTGCCCCGAGTAGGTACATGCCAAATACCTAGGGTTACAAATATAGAGCGTTTGGTTACTTATCCAGCTAACACAAACGGGGACTCGTCAATCCCGATAGGCCTATCTACTATATCCGCGTTCACTCGCAAGTGATTAATGGTCCATGATGTGGGGGACTTATGGCATAAGGGAACTTAGACACAAGCAATAATATATATTCAGTTCAAAGCAAAGTTTACAAACAATTGTGATCATAATAAAAGTAGTAGCATGTATCTCCCCCAAAGTAGTTCAAAACGAATAAAAGTAGGGGCTATGAACTCACCGTAGTAATCAGTAGTAGATTATAGCAACAGATAGAGTATGGTGAGACCACGGTTTTTAACAATGACCTACGAAATTATAGTGATCGGTTTTTAGAATAGAGTACGATAGTAGTGTACAGGTATATGTATGTCATTGACTTGATCATGATGTTGTACATATATCTCATGATGTGAAAATAAGTGTGGCATTCCTAGAATGTGGTTTGGCTAATAGCCTTTTTATAAATAACTTCGTATTACTTCTCATTTATAAGTATGAGTATTTGACGAGACAAATGTTGTATAAAAACATTCAACATGTTTCGTCAAAACAATTAGTTGAACTAATGGTGACGATAATGTAAGTTGTGTGTCATGAAAAAGGTTTAAACATCTTATTAATTGATACAATTTTGTGAATCAAGTATAATTTGTGCCCTAGTGATAATTATCTATGAGATAAGAGTCATTTTTATAAGTTGTCAAATTTAGAAAACAAGTTAATATATAGTCAATCTTCTATTATAAGTTTTCGGGTTGTTGGACCCAAACTAGCCATATAGCTAGACTTAAAATTTGAAGACAATGACCAAGGCCTTAACCTTGGCTATGTATTGACTAAAAGTCCTTAAGACAAAGTTCATGGCTGTTTTAAAGTCATACTTGAGCTACATGATGATCTTAAGTGATCCAGAATACTAATAGACTTTTTAGGTTATAGCCATCTTTAATTCTAAAACAGGTCTAGTTAACTTTTAAGGTCTACAGCCTTTGTTTTTCATTTTTAAGAGACGTGCACGTTGGGTTTTGAAGAAAACAACATTCTGAGAAACTTTTGTGTTTTACATTTTTAGTGAATCGGACCAGAAGAAGGTCAAAATCGCACTCTAAGTTCTGATCAGTACACTAATTTCAATCAGCAGTAGTTTTCTTTATGTAAATCTTGTTTTAATCATAACTTTTGATCTACTAAACCTTTTTGAGTGATTCAAAAGCCCATATTTTTATCTTTTCATCCTCTAACAGAACCTCTAAAATATTACTACCACAACATTTCAAAATCTGGTGTCAAACTATAAACAAGATCACTAGTTATTTACTAGTTGATCCAAAACAAGATCTTAACAATTCTAACATAGGTTTTGGCATGAGATTAGCCATGTACAACATCAACTCAAGTTCTTACAACATACATAACTTATACAAAACATGAGAAATACAAAAATTAAAGGAAGAACATAAAGATCTAACCAAAATCTTACAAAGATTTATTGGAAGATTTTACAAGAACACAAGAACACTACCTATTCTTCAAGCTTCCTACCACCTTATTTCTTGCAAACTCTTATAATCTTGATCTTGATTCTCCAAGAATCACTTTACTTCAGCCCCTAACTTTCTTGTGTAGCTCTTGATTTAGCTTAGAAATCACAAAAACTTCACTTGGACTATGTAGTAACCATCAAGACCTTCATATCTTTAGTACAACTTAAGTCTTGAATCAAAGTGGATCATGGTGAATATGGAGATGAGAGTGGCGGCAAGGAGGAGAGAAGATGGAGAGTTGGTGAGTGAAAATGCATGTATGGAAGATTGAGATATGGAACTATGTAGAAGACTAAGACATGTGTCTTAATCTTTGAGTAGAAGAATTAATCAAGAGCCATGTGGCTCTTGTCTTCATTTTATCACACGCCACCTCATAGGTTGAAGTGGTTAGTGTACCATTTTGTATTAATTTTGAATATTTGAGGTGTATCTTGGTCCCGGTAATTACTAATGTTAAGCCCTTAAATCTCAAAACTTAAAACCGGGCAACGTATAAATGTAATACTTAATAATATGTTAAAACTTATCAATATATACCAACTAAATATATTACATGTATGATAAGTCTAATGGAGTATGCTTATGATGTTAAAACCTAATAACATAGGTTTGAGCACGCGCGTTACGTAAGAAATGAAATACTCACATAAAAATAATAAAATGACAATAGTTCATATAAAATATGACTATTGGTAAAATATGAGTATTTTGAACAAATAGACTTATCCTAGTCTTGTGTTGGACGTGTGTCGGTCATGAGAAAAATTTACACAATTTAACTTATGAGATTACTTATAAAAGTAATTAAAAATAATATTATGAAATATAAAATAGTAAAGTACAGACCTGAAATGTGACTGTGAAAAGTTTTGGATTAGAGTGATTGATGATTTAGATTGCTTTTGATTTTGCTTTTTAACAATTCTAAATAACAAATTAAAACAGATATGCACAATTAAATTAAACGCGAATTAAATTAAGAAAACGCGTAACGGAAAAGCTAAAATGGGACAAAAACTGAAATTTATGAAATTTAAAACCTAAAAATGTAAAATTACTTAAAACTTATTTAAAAACTTAAATTATATTTTTCTACACTTTTTATTTAATTATTATTAATTATTTATTATTTAATAATTATTTAAACTATTTAAATTTATAAAAAATACTAAATGAACAAAGAAAATTCTAAAACTTTTTCTAAAAATATTATTAAGTAAATAGAAGCTAAGAAAATTATAAAAATGAAACTTACTTAATTAAAATTTAAAAAGATAAATTCTATTAAATAGAAGCTATCACTATATTTCTATTTTTGGTTTTTCTTAAGGTTTAAAAATGATATTATATTTTTCCTAGATTAAAAATGACAAAAGAAAATTATGAAAATTAAAATTATATTTTTCTGATTATTTTTCTATTTATTATGATTTAATTACTAATAAAAACTAATAAAAAAGATTAAAAATATTAAAACTATTCAGAAAATTATGAAACTTTACAGATAATTCTAAAATATAAATTAAAAGATAGGAAAAATAAAATGAAAAGTTTAATAAGCCTACAAAGCTGATTTGGGCAGATAAGCAGTTTGTGAATAAGCCCAAAAATAAGCAAATAAGCACAAAAGTCAACCAACTACTCAGAACAGGTTTAATATATTTATTTAAGCTTAAAACAACTTATTTCAAGCAGCAAATCCCACAGGTTAAGCAAATGGACACCTAATCAGTTGAAAAGACTCAACAGAAAACTCAGAAAAAGGCCAACTTGCAGGGCAATTTAAGCAATGAAATAAGCTACTGAGATGCAATATTAGGGGGGCAAAAGATAGCTTATACTATGAGCTACATAAAAAACCTAAAAGCCCTATGACTACAACCCCAATTGGACTCCAATTGAAGGCTAGATCAGGTGGTGAAACCTGAGGTTGCTGTGGTTGGGGTCTGAGTATGCAGAAAAATGTGCAGAAGTGTGCACAAGGGTTTTGGGCTATATGATACTAACTAAGTGGTCTAAGTGGAACTTAAAGAAGCCAAAGGATGGGTCAGAACAAGCTTGGGTCAGCTTGTGGCTTGTTTGAGCTTCTTAGGGACTGAAATTAATACAAGGGGTAGAGAACTACTAAACTGATCTAATTAGCTTATCTGGACCTGGAAATAGCTTATAAGGACCAAAATAAGCCTGCTTAAAGTTGACCAAACGGTCAATGTACAGTAACAAAAGACTTTTCCTATGTAACTGTCTTAAACCAAACAGCCCTTAAGGGTGTGTCTGTTTTGGTTTTGAACTGAGTAAGGTAGATTTAAGCTGAGGTCTTGAACACTTATTGATTAATAACTAATGTTAACTATGTTGAGCAGGTTTTAAAGTATAATTAAGCAGTGTAATAAGCTAAAACTAATTCTAGTTGTTTTTGGTCTTTCTAACTGAATTTAAGTAAAACAGAATAAAGGCTAATTAGAACTAATAATGTGAATGAAATATGCTTGAAAACTATCAATAAGTAAGAAATTACAATAAAAAGCTATAGATAAGCTATTCTACAGTAGCAATAGGGAATAAGCTAAAAATGAGAAACAAGCTTACAATTGAGAGAGTGGCTATAGGATAGCATGAACAGATCAGAACCAACCTAGCTTGTTCACACAAGCTAGAAAACCCAAGAAAACTCTCCTGATCAGCTTATTCACCCAAAAATAGCTTATTAGCTTCAATGGTTGACTTCTATTGACTTTCTTGAGAAATCTTGTAAGATTAAGTACAAGCTTACAAAAAAGTTTTAGAAAGCTCTTAAGAGCTTATGTGATTCCTTTCTGAGCTTGTGGTAGCTTATTATCAGCTTATTGGCTTAATTCGAATTACAGAAACCTTGAAATTTTTAAGTAACTTAATTTTAAATGCAAGATGTATGTAAATGAGATCAAAGTGACTGAATATAACTTGTATTGATTACTGGAAAGGAGAATTACAAGATTACAACTAATTAAATTAAAATACGATTACACTAATTTTTAACTACTACTTTATCATCTATTACATTGTTCTATTTATACTAATTATGCTGGGAAACCCTTAGTCGACTTCCTTGATCACATCTGAACCCTTGAATTGCTTCCAATTGATCTCAGTCATCCATTTTCACTTTTGGCGGGAAAACAGGACAAATGGAATTTTCCTCTGATTTAGCTAGTGGGAGTGGGAGAGATGCATTAATTGCGTTTGGCAATGTTAGGTAACGTGTTTGGAGGGGGGATGAGGTGGTGAGTGGTTTTGGTGAGGTGGGGGGATGACTAACTGGTTTGGCGGGATGGTGGTTTTAGGAGACGGGTCAAACTTGTTTGACTGAGTGTTTAACTCAGTCAAAGGGATTGGGCTTATTTCTTTTTGGGCTTGGGGAAATAACTGGGTTGGGTAAATGGGTATTTAATGGTTGGGTAAATGGGATGGGTTTAGATAGGTTTAGTGTTGGATCCGGATTTGGTTTTAGTTAAACACAAGGATTAATTTTGTAATTCCTGAAATTTTGAGGGGCTGAATTTGGCAAGCTTCCAAAGTATTCCATGGGGTATAATTTGCCAAGTATGAATAATGTGAGGATCACAAATGAGATTTTCCAAAATTACACCTCCAGGGACTAAATCTGCCAAACTTGAAACTCCAGGGACCAAACATGTAATTTCACTAAACTTGCCACCCAAGGACCATATTTTCCATAGAATAATAGCACAAGGACCAAAATTTATTTTTCTCAAAGTTTTTAAATCCCAGGGACCATTTTTGTCCATTTTGCAAAGTTCAGGGACTAAACTTGTAATTTTATGAAACTTCACACCAAAGGAGTATATATGTTTATTTTATGATTCTTTAAGGACCTTTGATGACTTTTCCTATTTTTAGAATAACCAGGGACTAGTTTTGACAACTTTTGAAAGTTGAGGGACTGAAACTGCCAATTATGCAAACTTTGTTCGTTTTTTATCTGTTTTTAAACATTTTGCATCTGAAACATATAAAACACAATTTTGGGATAATTTCAGTATTATGATGCATTTCTGAGTGTTTTTGGATGTTTTGGCAGCTCAGATTAGGTAAAAATGATGAGTATTTAGACACTCATCACATGTCCCCGCCTAAAGGGATAAAAAGTCTCCTCCAAAAGCAGTCAATATTGTAAAGATTTCGTTAAATAGTTTCTATTTACTTCTATATCTTAATTTGGTCAAAGTGTAAAATATATTAATAACTAGTTTACTTATATGTCTTGTTATACGTGTTATGATTAGCTAAAAATTTTATGGAAAGATGCTTGAGTTTTTTTTAGTAACTTTTCAATTCAAATATGTTTTCACACCATATGGCGCCTAATATCAAAGAAATAATCGGGCAACAAACAGCAACTTGGATTGCAAGCCGGGGAGTACGTGTCCCATAGCGAAAAAATGATGGTCTAAATTTTTTTATATAATATTTAGCTATTTTTGTAATTTGTCCTTCTAACGAACCGATTTTTATTATAGTTTTTAAAAAGTATTAAAGTTTGCCTTTTCAACGATAACTTTTTGACTCCGCACCTAATTACAAACCTTGTATTTAGCCGAAAAAATTTATAGTGTATTTATTTTATTTAATATCTAGCTATTTTTGTAATTTGACCCCCTAACGAACCGATTTATAGTGTAATTTTTAAAAATTATCAAAGTTTATTCCTCGACAATAACTTTCTAACTCCGCCCTTTAATTACCAGCCTCGTATTTAGAAAAAAATAACAATAAAAGATAGAAACACCATATAATTACGAGTAGGTTTTAATCTTTTCATCATCGGTCCATAAATATAAAAATAATAGTCTTGAGTCAATAGACTCGGGTTCGAATCCCATCTCTGACACTTTGCTCCTAGATAGGTATCCACTTCCGTAAAACCTATGGGCTCACTGAAGACATTTTGTGGATAAGAGCACAAGAGTCCGAGAGTCTCGGCTCAATCCAGTTGGTGCCCCACTAGATCAGAAGAGTTGCCCGGAGCTATTCTTTGTGGGGTGGACAATGACTAGTGCCAAAAGGCATACGGGGTTATGATGCCCCCGCCAATTTACAAGTTTTTGCGGATAAAAATAATACTATATACTGATTGTGGAAAGTAATTATCGCACAACAAAACTTGGCCGCCAAGGACCCAAAGTCGGTTAGTTGGCACACAAACTATAAATATATATTCTTCATCCCTAAAAATCACGTAATACAAACCTCGATCGATATTCTTCATCCCTAAAAATCTACGAATGATTCATATGGATTCCGAGCTTTGTTACGATACCATCCTCGAAATTCTTTCTCGAACTTCTTTAAAAACCCTCCATACCCTTCGTTGCACTAGCAACGAATTTGATACTCTCATATATGGCTCTGAATTTCTCGACACGTACACGAAGAGAAATAATATGGTAACTGGTTTTCTCGTAAAAAACATGAGGAAATGTACATCCTATAGCGAGTTTGTACCTTCTCCTTTATCAAACAATATTGATCTTCGTTTTTTACCGTTTAATGCTCGAATCGTAGCATCTTCAGAGCAAGGAATCATTGTGTTCGAAAGTCCTGATCCGAAAAATCATAGGAATGTTTTCTACAATGTTTGCAAACCTACGACTAAGCAGGTTTCACGTTTGCCAAATCCGAAAACAAGGTATCGAACGGAAAAGGTTGCAATCATTGTCATGGGTTCAAAGACGAAATTGCGATACAAGATAGTCAGGTTATATTATCCTAAATCCACGTAAGTTTCTATATATTTGTATTTGGGTTTTAAACATATATTTGCATGCATAACTAGAGGCTGTCTTTTTTTAGATATTGTTAACATAGTTCTAAGAATAAGTTCATCAAGTAAAGTTTAGAGGGAAGATTTTGTGATTTAAGATGATAAGTTTAGTGTTAGTTAACTTGTTACGCTTATCTGCTTGCAGCTAAAACATATATAGTAATGCATGGTTCTATAGATTTTTGAAGTGTATACTGTATAGTAACATGAAAAAATTGATATTTACTCGTTTTAAATCATGATCATTAGTTTTTCTTATTGCAGTGATTCTCAACCAAACGAAGAACTCTACACATTAAATTGTGAAATCTTTGATTCTGAAAGAGGGGCATGGGGACGGCTAAATCCCATAAGCTTGCCGGACGGTGTTTTTTTGACCAACTCGCAAGCAATTACAGCAAGAGGTTCCATAAACATGTTGCTGAACAACGGTGATGTCTTGATGTTTGATGCCTACATAGAAAAGTGGACGCGCGTTTCATCTCCCGTTCCATCCCTCAATGAATGTCGATTTGCAACACCAATGCAACTAGTTAAGTATGCAGGTAAGTTGGGAATCGCGTGGAAGCCAGCGAATGCTAGCTGGGAGATTTGGTTTCTAAGCCACGATCGATCGTTTAAGAAACTACATGTTTTCAGCAAGAATGAAGATAGTGAAAGAGAGTCACTGAAGGCGTTATATGATTCAGATACGAGCATTATGGTGGACTACAACACTATCATATTTCACAGGTTTAGAAGAGGCAATAATATCAGTAAGGTCAAACTGAGTTATCATCCTGATCAAATCTTCAACTTCAGATCAGATTTTGAGCCGGTTGATTTTTGATGCGTGCACAAAACGATGGACTTATATCAGGAGTTCTAATGGTTTTCGCGGTGAACACAGACCATGCAAAGAAGGAGCTCATATTCTATGATGATCGTATTTATAATGCCTTATCCTCCAATGTGTAATTTTGTTACCTGGCTCTTTACTATCGTGTTTAAATACAAGTTTGGTTTAAATTTTTTTTAAGATTAACAGTGGGATGCATTGATATACAAATATGTAATTTTGTTTGATGTTTGCTTTATATAACATGTGCTAAATGAGGATGTTTCTCTGTGCATTGTGCTAAAATTTATAGGTATACAATGTTTTGATGAAAAATTACTTGCTCTCGAGCTTGAATTATTATGATTATACGTACGTATACATCGAAAGGAATACACCTACGAAAGAATTTGTTAAGACAAAAATGTAAAACATATTGTGTCAGGGGCAAGGTTGACAAGACAAAAGGCACCATCTTCTTCCTCTGTTTATAATTGTTACCTTGTTTACGTACACTTAAAATCATGTTAACTTGTTAACTGATTAATTTTTAGGTGGTGTTTGTTTGTTAAGAGGGTCTGAATCTGAATCTGAACCGCACATCTGAATCTGAATCTGAGGCGTAAATGTCTGAATCTGAACGCATCTGAACGGGAAAAAAAAACTCATGTTTGAAAGGGAAATTTTTTTTTTTTTTTTTTTTTGGTTATTTTGTGTCAACAAGAGGCATTCAGACGCGTTAAGACACCCCTCCCAAGTCTTGACCATTAAGATCTAACTGCATCTGAACGCGTCTGAACGAAAAAAAAAAAAAAACAAACGGTCTGAACGGAAAAAAGGTCTGACCGATTCAGACCCAGTACCGTTAAGAGGCTGTTCAGAGCCTGTTCAGAGCCAGAAAAATAAAAAACAAACGCAGCCTTAGCTTTAGGTCCCGTGCGTTGCCCTGCTTTGCTTTGTTTTGCCCCTTTAGGTTTGCCTGCTTTTCTTTAGTTGTTTTGTCTTGGCTTTAGGCCTCATGCGTTGCCCTGCTTTGCTTTATTTTGCCTCTTTAGGTTTGCCTGCTTTTCTTGGTGCTTTGCTCTTTGCTTATTGTGCTTTTGTTTCTGCTATGTTTTTGTGTTTGCTTGTTTTGCTGACTATTATGCTAACTCGGTTGCACTCCTGCCTTTGCTCTCTCACGCACACACATACATTTGTCGGATGTCTCTTTGGAAGCAGTCTCTCTACTCCCGGGTTTTTCTTGTGGTAGGTGTAAGATCTGTCTAAATTCTACCTCCCCATACCCTGCTCCGGCAGTATTGAGTTTGTTGTTGTTGCTGCTGTTGTTGTTGTATTGCTTTATAGTCTTGAAAAATAAAGAATGGAATTCAAGAACTATAAACAAGTATCCTGAATTTGATAGTGAGTGGCGTGGAAAGTGAACTATAAACAAATATACTGTATATTTAGTTCTTGAACAAAAAGAGTACAGAAAGTGAATTTCTAAAAACAACTATATTTTATATTTAGTTCTTGAAAGAAAAAGTACTTGAATCGAACTTGTCACAGATTTAATAATATGGAACGAGGAGTAGTTGTCCCTTGCTTTGTGCCGGACAACCACTACTCGAGCATCCTTGACAATCCATATATATTACTAATAGTAATGATAATGGCATAAATGGCGTTAGTAAAAGACTGTTTATCTCTTATGAAATTTGTTTTTAAGTAATAGCATATTTAGATTTTTTCATATGTAGGAGTTTTTTGTGTAAAAATGGTCTGATATTCATTTTCTTTTTGTAAAAATGGGCATTTTTTTCTTTTCTTTTGTAAACATGGGTTACTTTCACCTTAAGACCCCACTTGAGTTTTTTAAAAGGGTAATTCACTATTTACCCCTAAAGTACAACACCACTTACTTCTAGTGCCTCCCAAATTTTTTTCCCTCCAAATATGAAATACCACATGAGTGATGGTCGCCCCGAAATCTTAATCGACTATCATATATTGGTGACACATGTCCCAGGGTAGTTTTTTTTTTTTTTTTTTTTTTTTTGTCCATAGTAAATTACAAATATACACTCTCTTTTTTTAATTTTAACCCATTCCCCTCCTTCCTCCTCCCTCTTTCTTTCTCTCTCCACCTATCTTGCACCATCCCCACCAAAACCCACCACCATCCCCACCAAAACCCACCACCACCACCACCACCAAACCCCTCATCCGCTGGCGACTCTAAAAAAAAACACCTAGATTTGAAAAAGGAATTTGCACTTTTCGAGTAGGGAATTAATATTTCTACTTTCCGAGTAATGAATTTTCACTTTTCGAGTTAGAAACTTTCGAAGTAAAAAAGTCAACGAAAAAAAAGGGGGAGAACCATTAGAAGAGAAGATCAGAAATCATAACCCAGATTTCAAACAACCCATATCCAAACCAAACCCATATCAAACAACAACCAAAACCATATCTAATCCTAACCCATCTCCTCACTGTCACAATAACAACAATCTCATCTCATACGGCAACTAAGACTTGAAACAAGAAAGAATATTAGGAGAACTCAGGTTAAATTCAATTAAAGAATAGATCTTGAAAGGTATTCAGTGCTTATACATAATCCATCATAGATCTCTTTGAAGCTTATCTTTTTTTGAATATTCGAAAATTTCAATGAAAGAACAAAACTAACAAGTTTCATTCTTCCTTTATTTCGTTTGAAAGAAACACAAGAAAAACAATAACAAGAATCGAAAATTAAATCGGATCTCAGTTGTTATTTCGTGGCATTCAACGTACCATCAAGACCATTTTAAGTTAAAACTCGGGTGTTTTTTTTACAGTCGCTGGCGGAGGAGGGGTTTGGTAGTGGTGGGTTTATGTGGTGGCGGGGATGGTAGGAGATGGGTGGAGAGAGAGAGGGGGAGGAGGAAGGAGTGGAAGAGGTTAAAATAAAGAGAGAGAGAGAGAGAGAGAGAGAGTGTGATGGTATATTTGTAATTTACTATAAACAATTTAAAATAAAATAAAACCACCTACCCTGGGACACGTGTCACCAATATATGATAGTCGACCAAGATTTCAGGGTGACCTTCGCTCATGAGGTATTTGGAGAAAATTTTTTTGGGGCATTAGGGGTAAGTGGTGTTGCACTTTTGGGGTAAACAGAAAATTACCCCTTTTTTAAACTATAGACTTCATTCTCAATGTTTCATGTTTAGCCCTTTAGCTTAAAAAAACAAAATTTATTTGCCAAAAGGAAATATTAAAAATTTAATTAAAAAAAAAAAAAAAAAATAGAATTGTGTAAGAGATGTTGATGTTATATTTTGTAAAATTTATCATGTATTCCTTTTTGTAATAGCATGCAATTACTCTTCTGCAATCGTATCATTTTTTATATCTTTTTTCTCTTTTCAACTATTTACAAGTCTCGTGCACGTACGAAGTTTAAACATAAATCAAATTTATTTTAAATTTTAGTTTAATATACGGGCATATAAGAATTTAATAGTGTTTAATATTTCTTTAACTATGATACTACACGCACGTAGTTCAGAAATAAATACAACTAATAATTATATTTCAATTAAATTTGTTTGGTGCGTGCCTATAAATCGTGCATTCATTCTAATACTTGTAATCACGTGTATCTATAGATTTTTTGCATTTAATTAAATTATTGTCATTGTCTATATTTTAGTTTTTAACCCGTATACGCATGGGCTATTAAACTTGGATTAAGTTCGGACAATGACTATAAGTAAAGATAATACCTCAACTACATTTGCTCGAATTTGAAGATATGATTAAGTTTGTTTAATTATCTTATTGTTTGAGTAGTTTAATTTGATGTTTTAACATAATTCAAATTTATTGAATATAAATTTTTACATGTGTTATTTTAATGCTTAATACTCTTTAGTAAATAATAATAATAATAATAATAATAATAATAATACCTTTATATAAGAAATCAAAAGTTACGCAATGTCTATATAATAGTGTATTGTTTAGTAGTATATAAATTTAATAATACACGATGCTTTACGAACCCGTGCGTTGTACAAACTGTATCTAATTATTGATTGCGTGATGTTTGATTAAATTGCTGAGTTGAATAAGTGACCAAATTCTCATGTTCACACAAAATATACTAATTATTACACCTTTGCTATTAGCATCAATCACTAAATGGTACTAAAAAAGTAGCAATACCAAACACCGATTCTAATTCTAAAAATGCAGCAATATCAAACGCAACCCACATCATACAATCTCTTATATTTGTATAAAAACATCACAAACAGGCAAACAGCCATCCCATGCATTAGGTTCTGAAATCAGTAAGTGTGTAACAACTTTTTGAAAACATGAAGGAGCTAATATACAGCTAAAATAAGCTTACCCAAACACCCTTTTTCTAGCACTCAGAGTTCAAATTTTCTTTAATAAACTATACGCTGTCATTATTTAAGATACATGTTACTTGTGTTGGTGTGTGGTCGGCAACCATAGGTTTACTTGGTTTAGTAGTAGTCTGTGTTTCGTTATTTCCACTTGGTTATGTTTTTCTTATCAACTGATCGACGTGTTTCAACCATCACTACGGCTATTGTTTAATGCTGCACTTTTTCTCGGATCTGAAAGAATATGCAAAATGGCAATTCAATAAGAAACTGAATAGCAGAAATGATATAATAAGTAATTAGTTGTACAAATTCAACTCACTTCCATAATCATCCATGCCATCAAAAACTTCTGAGCAAATTTAAGATCATTAATAAAAAAAAGAATGTTTAAATGCTACCAAAATGTAATAATGCATTTTTCATCCATGCCATCAAAAATGTTGTTTTAAAAAAAGTTATTTAAGCAAATGCTAATTTTTCTTCTTCTGTAAATGCCACCTGCAATACATACAAAGAAGCAGACCAACAAATATGTTAACATCTCAAAATCACTATAACTGATGTTATTACTTTCATTGAAACTTATATATCTAGAATAAGCAAACCATATATCAGATGTTTGGTCACAATGGTTGTTGCAGCTGCAAACCCACAATTATAACAGATATAAGCACCAATATATAAACCCATTTCTTGCATCTAAAATTTAAAGATAGTTAGCACCGTTAATCATATGAAACTAATGGGCCAAGTCAAATAAAGATAAAAGATTTAATACCATCACTGTCGTCAAAAGCAGACGAAACAAATTCCATGGCCTCATTTCAAAATCTTTAAAATCAGTAGAATGGATTTCAAAATTTCAAGTTATATGTAAATGAACTTACTTTTGTATAGTCTCCGATGAATTCTTTGCTTTTGTTTCTCGTCCCTTTCAAGATTCTTCGTAAGGACTTCTTGCTATAAATTTAGCAAATAAACTAATGATCAGGTAACACAACATGCTATTCATGCATATATAATAGATTAGGGATGAGCAAAAGAACCGGACCGGACCAAGAACCGGACCGGAACCAAGAAGAACCGAACTGGAACTAGAACCTTCGGTTCTAGTTTCGGTTCTTGATTTTGAGAATTTTCGGTTCTTGGTTCGGTTCGGTTCGGTTCCACCGGTTCTCGGTTTCGGAACCAAATATCGAATACTATATAAAAACATGTAATTTTTTTTACTTCTAATACTCAAATTCTCAAATCATACATGCCAATGCAATAAAAAAAACCTATTAGCCTACTTTCAAGGAAAAAAAAAAAAAGCCAAACATTTAAAACCCTAATTTTTAATTCATTGAAATATCCACAAATTAATAATTAATCTAAACCTATAACATTCCAAGATCATACAACATTCAAAATTCACATAAACAACTATCATCAACCGTGACATTCGAAGTGGCGTTTAGTACGTGTAGACGTGTACTAGACCCTTATACATACCGCTTGTCGACGCCAATTGTGGAAGCTTTGATTTGCCCCAAGATTGGGTGAGAAAGTCGAGAACACAAATTAATTGGGATGATGTTGAAGTTCTTATTTGAGTTTATGTTTTAGTTGTTAATTGTTATTGGTTTAAACGAAAATGGTTACAAGTGCTAACAATTCAATTTTTTTGTGTTCTTTATTGGCGTAATTCACTAGTACATTAGGTTATTTTTTTTCTACAGAAAAGCGGTTCCTATCCGGTTAGACCCAAAAAACCGGAATCAGAATCGGAACCGAAACAAAAAACTATATTCGGTTCGGTTCTCGGTTCCTATTTTCACAAAATTCGGTTCTCGGTTCCACCGGTTCCCAGACCCACCGGTTCCAGACCCATGCTCATCCCTATAATAGATTGATGCTAGACATGTCTTACAACACCCAAACACCTCATGCCAAGTTTGACATACAAAGCTTATGGTACATACTGTTAGTTTTGTGGACATAATTTAGTAGTTGTATGTTAGGATCGAACTCGAGACCACGTGATTGCACATTTCACGTATGAGAATTAAAGAATAATAATTATGTATAAAAACTTATATTTAATTATTAAATACACAAATACATAACGACCGTTAGTATTTAACGGATAATGACTAACGACCGTTAACTAATAAAATGAAAGAATTATAGAGTAAATAACTGGAAAGTCGAGAAGGTTCCGGATCCCTCTTTAAGAGCATGGCCGATTGGTGGGGGATTGTGCTTGCCGAATCCTACACCAACTTGTCCTCCAAGTTACTTACACTATATAAACAAATCGAGGGTCATTGGTTTTACAACTCTTGTACACACAATTATCCCTAAATTTATTTTCTTGTTTTCTTTCTTTTGGGTCGATCGAAACAAACACCCTCTTAGGGTTTCGATCGATTTTATTGATCAAAACAAAGTGTTTGGTTTTTATTTGTGTTAGTTTACTAGCATAACTTTAATTCGTTATAGTACGTGTGTAAAAGAACGTGGTACAATCACACTATTGATTGTATCTTGGATTGAATTGCAAAACAGTAAGGGGCAATTCGTGTAATCCTTATAAACCATAATTAGGGTTCTTGATCATTGTATTGAAGAATTGATTCTTGTTTGGCTAGAATCAAAAGGTACGATTACTATTTAATTTTGTTAATCAATTTACATGTTATATGATCTTATACGCTTCCACATGTGTACTTGATGTTTATTATTTATATTTATGATTAGTCAAGGTATATATATCCAACAGTGGCATCAAGAGCCGTTATAATGTGTAATTAATTACCAAAACACATAAAAATGAATTTTTGATTTGGTTATACATGTTTGGTCGATTTAGGGTTTATGCATATCAAACACTATTTTTTTGAAGGGCCGATTGCCTTTAATTGATTTTTAGGGTTTGAGTTTTAATTTTAATTTGATTAGAAACCCTAGATTAACATGTTTATGTGTTTAGTATGCGATCTTGTGGCAACTTGATAATTGTTATGTAAAATCCATGAAAACGTGCATATTTGGCATGGATTTATTGTTGTGATAATTTAAATTGTTTAAATTTGCTATATGAATTAATTTTTACACATGTAATTTAATTGATAGATGTCGAATTGGGGAAGACTCCAATATATTAAGTAATCAATTACGTGCTATGTGGTGTATATTTAATTATGGCTTACACAATTGATTCGTCAATGCATGTGGTTCACTTCCTTGAAGTGAGAGCCGCCTTAGTTGAATATATACAATATAAACCTAGAATTGATTATTAATAGTTTTTATCGAATTAAGTTTGCATGTGGCAACATGTTTACACATATTAATTGTTATGTTATGTGTGTTTATTTAGTTGTGTTATTTTTTATTATTACTTGTTTTGTTTATATTATGTTTGACATGTTTGAAACAAAAGGGTAATTCTAAATAAAAATAATAATATGGACTAAATAATGGTAAAACAATGAATTGTTTTTGAAGAGTTAAATTTTCAAGTGTTTAATTGATTGTTGAGTTTTGTACCAATAGTAAGAATGACTCACCCAATTGTGACAGACTATAAGAGGGGTATAAGGAGGATGGACATTAAATTTTCAAACCGAAAGAAACGGGTTTTTAATTGGCTTTTTAAGCTGACTTTAGTTTCTCCGCTCCTTTGTGCGTCAAATTGAAGCTACCAAGTACGACTATTTTTTTAGTACAAAATCATCTTAAGGGTGAATTATCTTTAATTCCATGCGCCACTTTGTGGTAATTATCCGGAACACTAAGTCTTTGGACTTATGCAAAAGTACGATATAACGGACGATAATTAAAGGTAAATTCTTTGATTGGTGAACCCATTACCTCAATCAAAATTTTGTTAATTTAATCTTAGTGAATTGGTTAATAAAAAGGTTTTTATTAGGGATAATTACTAATTTAGACCAAACACCAAATGGTCTATATCATACCCCGGTTGCTCAAAAAATGTCCCCAGTTGCCCAAAAAATGGCGATTGTTGCCCAAAAAATACACTGAAAATCCTTCAGTTGCCCAAAAAATTGCCGGTTTCCCTAGGCAACAAAATTATTTTCGGATTTCGGGCTAGATAGGGAACCGCCCATTTGTGTTTGGTCTAAATTAGTAATTATCCCTTTTTATTAAAGCTTATGATACGAAGTTGTATGCATGCTTCTTCGTACATATTTTTGATTATACACATCAAAAACTAGTACCCTTAAAATTAAGTTAATGCCATCTAATTAAAAGAACACTTGAAGTTGTAATTTACGTCATGTGAGAGCTTGGACTAGATTGCAATGGAAAGGTAAATTCATACTTTCATCACTAGCAGATCAACTGATGTAATGGAACTATGTTAATTTGCAGTTCTTTAAATTAGACGACTTAATTGAGTTGTAAGTGAGAGCTTGGACTCAAGGCATAATATGGGGATAAAACATGCTTACATTGCAATATTGTTTGGCCATGTAAATCCCATAATGAACTAGGAATTCGAAATTGCTTGCCAATTATTGTTTGACAGATTACCTTATTTTATACTTTCATTACTAGCAGATCAACTGATGTAATGGAACTATGTTAATTTGGATCATAACTTTAAGAAATTCTATGGTTCATATGAATATAAATTAATGGGTATTTAATTTTCTTAAAGATTGTATTATCGAAAATACTAAAATTGAATTTTGTAAATTCTTTTAAATGTATTAATGCAACATTAAACCGTAAACGTGAGATATTCTTTTATTGGTAAATTGATCTACACCCGTAGGGGTTTTTGGCTAGAGTCAACTTTAGTAAAAGGATAAACCTAGTCTCCTTTCCATGAGAGAAACATGAGACTTAATCCTATTCCTTTTCATGAATAAGAAAGGTATGATAGGAAAATTAGAATTGTCTAAATTCTAAATACATAACTCATAGCAAACGTTAATAGTTAAGATTATTGCACATTTTATGAGTTATTAAATTATAAGCTAGACTAATTACCGCAAAATGGTAAAAGACAAACTAGTATATTTTATCTAGTTCTTTTGTTTTGACCATTTAAAGGTACTACATACAATTGTTAGAATGGTAGACCTATTAAGGAAGAAATTGCATGCCCAATTTTTCAAGTTAATGGCATTGATGGATAGTCCATTATTTACATAGTAGAATACACTCTTTTAATACCTAAGTAACTATTACGTATGTGTGTCTTAAAGATCTAGGAAAGTAAATAGTACACTATTTGGTTTCACTGGTTATGAAACACTTATAATGTTGTCAAATCCAGTGGGAGCATTGTGTGTATTACTGAATAAGGAATTATTGTAATGATCTGTAATTCAGTGGGAGCTACAAGCTTTGTCATCTTGGTAGTAATCCAGATTATCTCTAGAATGTCTCAAGATAATTACTTTCAAATTATAGACACTTACGTTGAAGTGGTTCTACATCTACTAATTATGCTAATATCTATAACACAATCATATTGATCACATAAACACACGTATGTCGTGTTGTTTATCTGCTACATGATGTTCCATGCACAAGTGGGAGAAATCTTTATTGTGTGCAAGGTACAACACATAGGAATATGATTTAAAGGATTCTCTTAACTGTAAGGTAAGAGACTAACATTCTAACACATCTAATCCAAGAAACACTTGGTATTGCAATTTACGTTATGTAAGATCGTAGATAGATTGCAATAACAAGGTAAAACTCCATGTTACGTGAGACCGTATCAGGAAAATCTGCAGTTTCTAAATTAGACACTTAATTAGAACATGTGTCAATATGATAACAAGACTACTTCAATTTGAATATTTATGAATTCTTGGAATGACATAAATGAATAAAGTAATCTAATACTACTTCAATTTGGATATTTATGTATTCTTGGAATGACATAAATAAATGAAGTGATAAATTAACTTGAAACTACTATTGAAACCAAGAATTGGTGTTCATGATTACTTTAGTTATATATGTCATGATTTCTTTGTAAAATCACAAACATGAAGTCTTTTAATTATTACAAGACTTATAATATAAAGTAAAATGTTAACTTGTTATGTCTTTTATTAAGACATATACATGAAGTCATTGAAAAATGACTTATAACGTATAGTGGGATTATAGCTGTTTATGTCGTCTTGATGAGACATGGACATGAAGTGACTTTGTCAAAAAGTACTTGGGTTGTAATGCATGTAATTGGCTTGAAAATTCTATTATACCATTAAGATGACTTAGTTGGTAAATAAATAAGCCGAAAGATATATGTTTATCTTACATATTGTTAAAATTATCTTACAATATTAATTCTAATGAAATACCACAAGTTTATGGTGTGTTCAGTTAGGATAATAAAACTCTTGTTTGATTTAAGATAACTATATTTTCTTTTCTTCCAAAAGTTATCAAGGTTAGAATATTGAGTATGGATTGGACATACTTAATAAGACTCCAATCTAAAAGATTAATAAGACATCATTAGATTATGGAATGTAATGAATCACGTTAAGTCTTAAAATGAAGTTCTGAATTTGTTAAACTGCTTATGAGTAGGTTATTAACAAACTTTGAGTCAGGAACTGTCCTTGTGTTTTTTAATATCCCAAAAGAGAACATTGTATTGTTGTTGTATTTGCTGAGTATTTATAGATAGTTTATAAATTACAAAAGGCAAGCGGGAGTTTTTATATCTTGTAAAGATAAAATTACAAAATACAAAATCTTCTCAAATAAACTAGTAGATATCATAATGAGGCTAAATGATAGACCTCAAAATGATAGAATTTTCATTCATAGATCCACTAGGATATCTCAAATATTTGATTAATATGCTGAGGATTATGAGTTACATGATTATGGTAAACCTGATGATCATTATGATGCATTACCATATATTGAATTGGATAAATTACTCATACTATGAATGTTAAGATGTTGTCCATGAAGATAATCAATTTTGGAAACTTGGTTTATCTTGAACTCTATAGTTAGACTAGATAAGGGAGATGAGGTTCTTCAAAGAGAAGGAAAACCCTAGTGGTTTAATTCTTTATGGAAAAATCATACGGACAATATTGTACACATATTTAATGCATGTCTTGTGACAAGATTATTAATCACACTTAAACAATTAACCGTTGTTAGGAATTTCGGAAATAAGATATTTCTTGTTGCTGCCGATAGTGAAAGCTGGTTCCTGCCGATAGCTATGGTTCCTGCCGAAGCTCATTGCTGCTGATAGTTCTATCTTGTTTCTGCTGATAGTAGTTGTTACTGCGGGTATTGCTAGTTGTTATCCCGTATGTTTAGTATGTTTGTTAGAGTTATTTTTAGAAGAGATTATGTTTATCTCTTCACACGTTTTCTTGTATGACGGGTTAGGGTTAGGTTTTCTTGCCATTATAAAAGGAACACCCGTCTATGAGTTTTACATATCTTTTACGACTTAAACAATCTTCAATAAAATTATCTTTTAGTTCATTATACGATCCATAGAGGATCATAGTCTTAGTTCTTTTCTTTTCTAGTTCGTACTCAGAGATTCTCTTGTAGTGTGCTTGTGATTACATAGGCATCCTACCGATCCACATAGGCTCAAAGATCTAGCAGGTGTGTTAGATTCAACAAGTGGTATCAGAGCCTCGTGAGGATCTCTGATCAAGAAGCAAAAGTTCACAAAACTATCTCTCTAAACCATTTCACTATGTCTGGGTCAGCAGATAAATTCGAAAGGTGGACCATGAAAGTCAGAACCCTGCTATCTTTTAACTCAAGGGGAAAATGGACAGAACTTGCTGATGCTGCTAGTCTCAACCAAACTCACAACATGCTTCATAATGCAAAGGAGAAAGTGGAAGAATTTGCTTTTGTGGGAGCCTCTCATCAGGTACAACATTGTCAGTTTGGTTGTCATGAATTGTACTTGAACCTTAGGAGAGAGTTTGATGAAATGGAGCCTGAATATAATAAATTGTTTGTAGAAATTCAAGCTTATAAAAAGGCTCTTAAAACTGTGGAAAAACAAAAGGCTTGGCTTGAAGCTAATCAGCTAGCATATGAACAAAAGATAAGGGTTTTGGAAAGAGACTTAGAGAACTCCAATAACTGTCTAAAACATTCTGAGAGAGAACATGCTAAGGTGAAATTAGAAAATCAGGAATTACAGGCTAAACTGGATAGTGAAGTGGTGATGAAGCGAAAAGTGTACCGCTTTTAGGGGGTCATTTAAGCCCTAAATCATATTTATTTGATCAAATATTGCCCTAAATCGTTCCTTTTGTCATTTTAGGTACTTTGGAGAAGAAATCTGGAAAAGGAAGCATTTTAGACGTTTTTGGAGCATAAAAGTGAAGAAAACGATAAAGTCTCAAAATCGGCTGGAAAAGTACCTGTGACGGCGTCAAGCACCATTGTGACGCCGTCAACCCTTGACGCGCCAGAGAGGATTTTGGATGATTAAAAGGGGACGGCGTCAAGAAGGCCATCAAGAAACCCTAACCGCGGCGAGGTGATGGCGTCAGCTCTATAACGTGACGCCGTCAGATATGATTTTCTATATATATTCTCATAATTTTTAGTCATTAGTGTGCAACTTTGTGAGGAGAAACCCTAAGACGATTTTTCTGCTACTTTTAAGGGTTTTATACCCTTGGATCTCCCATGTTCAATTGAAGATAAGTAATCAATTAATCAATCAATATGTCTATGTGTTGTTTGATTATATCTTGTTCTTGTCTTTTATTTAACATGCTAGGCTAGATTTATCTTGTGTTTGCTTAGATCTAATGAAACCTAACTATTGATTATTGGTTGTTGGTGTGTTATTAATTGTATTGGATGATTGTTTATCGATGTTAGGCTTAAGAAAACTGGCTAACCTCCTATACGGTAACTTGCTTGAACGTCTTAAAAACATGAACCAATGCGTACTAAGGTTTTTATGGTTGTATTTAATGCATGAGCGAATTTTAGTGATCCCATGTTAGGAGCTTCTTAGCCGGCTCGACATAGGAGTGAAGTAGGAGCTTATAGAGTTGGGGAAGTACGTACGCCACCCCACGATTGGTATTAAAGAATACACCCATCATCCACGCAATTAATACACACTAATCAACCGGTAAAAGATAGTTAGGGAGTAAGGAAATCTAAGTAAACACATTTCTCTCCATATAAGTTCCACAACCTTTTTATTTTCAGTTATTTTATTTTATTTGCAATTGTAGTTATTTTGGTTAGTTGACTAGCAACTAATTCCGCCCACTCCTTCAAACCCGAGATTTTACTTGCTTTTATAAAAATATAAAAAATACAAAAAGAATCTTCCCTCACCCTTAGACCTATTAGAGTAGTTTTTCAATCCTAACGACACTATTCCCCTAGAGAACGATCAATCCCCCGGTACTTGCCACTTCACTATACTACATCGGTCAGGTACACTGCCTGGTGGGGATTTCAAGCCTCTTGAGATCCTTCGAGAGGTAAAACCTGTTGTAAGGTCGCAAAACCACGCATCAAGTTTTTGGCGCCGCTGCTGGGGAATAGTTATTGTTTAGGTTGAATTTTTATTTTATTAGGTCTACTCACTAGATTCCTTTCTAGTGAGATTTTTATTTTATTTTTCTAGGTTTTCTTTAGTCTATCTTATTTCTTTGTGCTTTTGTTTGTGACACCTTCCACTTACCTCATGAGTAATAGTGATCGCTTGATCCCTGTTATTCGTATTTTCCGCCGTGCAAACTTCCAACTACTCGTTCCCGCCCCCATCGTAGAAAACAACAACCTTTCACCCGACTACCACTTTGGTAACAATTCTGAGATGGAGGAGTCTGACCATGAGAATGACTATGCAGTTAGTCCATTTTACGACTCAGACTCCGATGAGGATGCTGGTAATGGAGAAGTAGTTAACGAGGAATGGAGAAAAGAGGAAATTGATCCCTTTAAGTATGTTGACCCTAGGACTAAGATCGAAAAGGATAGCCTCTTTAACATGCAATTTCCATGTAAGATTGGTTATCATAGTCTTCATGCTTATCTTAACTCATCTTTGCCTATGAACATTATCTCTCGCGCTAATTATAATAAAATCATGGTAGATGAGTTAGAATATCAAGGAGATAACATTGTTACTAGGATTGAGCCACTACACGTATTCGTAGGAAGTTTTGTGTATTTGGTGGATTTTATGGTTATGGAGAACTTAGGAGAATTTTTTGATAACAAATTAACCCAAGTCATTTTTGGAGAACCCTTCAAAAGGTTGACCAACCTTGACGAAAAACTTGTGGACGGGTTAATTACATTCTCGGATGGGGATGAAGATTTTGTTTACCAAATGCCCCGATCACATCCTAGGTTTAAGAACTTCTCCATTGAATCTTGCAATAGACTTGTGCCTATTGACTTGTTAAGTGAGAATGATAAGAGAAAGGGGCTCAAATATCCACATGAGAAAAATAAGAGATATTATCATGGATGTCTGGAGCTGAATGATGAATACAAGAAAGATGAGGCAACAATTAGATGGCTCACACTCGGATACGTGAGCATAAGCGACACTAGATAAGCCTGACTTTGAGTCTAGCTACAAGACTCGTTAATAAAGAAAAGCGCTTCTTGGGAGGCAACCCAAGCTTTATTTGCTTTGTGTGTTTATTTATTTGTTTGTTTAGTTTTATTTGCTTCCGTATGTATGTTTAATTTTTATTATTATTGATTCATGTTCGAAACTAAATTGTGAAAATGCTTTATCTTGTTTTTAACTTCGTCTTAACTACATATAAAGGTATTTTGCAAAAGATAAGTGTAAGGGAAATCCAAATCGGTTTATTAGAACAAATGAACATGAATCATAACAATATTAAATTAACATACATATTAGTAATTGTTTGAGTCAAATGCTTGTATCGAGTCATAATGATATTTTGCAGGATTTCCAGGAAATAAGGATTGAGTTTTTCCAGAAATTTTCCGAAAACTTAACATGAAAAATCTGTCGATCACTTCTGACGGCGTCAGACCCCAGTCTGACGGCGTCAGGAACAGTTTTCTGGAATTTTTTTTTGAAAGTTTTGTTTTTCTTCCGGAATCATAAAATGCTTTATTAAATCTCTAACTTATAAACTCCAGTAATCTGCAAAATAATCATTCCACAAGCATTATATCCTTATACAGATTTATCCCGCCGATGTTATGCAGGTTTTCGTGTTTGTTTTCTCAGGTTTAACAGGTTATTTTGGACAAGGAGATGTATGTGGAATCTAGCTTTTGGCGCTGCTTTAATCTTGAAGTTTCAACATTACCTTGGAAGAAGATCTAACCATGTTACCTCTTTATCCACCGAGCGAATCAGGGGAGTATTTGATTTCTTTCTTTTACCTTATTTACTTTTACATCTTGTTATTTGAACATTGGGGACAATGTTCATCTTAAGTGTAAGAGGGGGGGGGGGGGGTAAAGTACGATACCTTAGAGAATACTATTACGCTTAATTTTTCGTTTGTTTAATGGTAGATGTGTAATAAAACTGAGAGAAATACCTGTTAAGGCAATTTTAGTGCCAAATTTAAATTTTTTTTACAACATATAGGAGTGAAACTTTGGTCTTAATGAGCGTCTCACGGATAGGAGTTATATGACTAGCACAAAACCGTACCACTAAAAAAATTTTCCACCCCCAAATATGTGAGGTTCGCCCCTAGAATTGGTAGGAAAAGCATTTATGCTATGATGTGTGTACCGGTAGCACTTAGATTCTAGAACTTGCGTTAGGACCATTCCGAGGCCACAAGTGAGACTACATTCGTGTAGTTAGATTTACTACATGATAAGAGGCATTAGGATTAACCCATTGTTTTACACTTGTGTTTTTGTTATAATTACATTGGCTACATTGGTCAAGTAATTCTCCCACACCCTTTGCGTTGTACTCATTTTTAGTACACGATACCCCTAGTACACCCCTCAGAGCCTATCTTTTCGTTTCTAACTTTAAGCATTTTACTTAAAGTAAGAATTTGTTTGCACCCCACTTAAATGTACACCCAAATCGCCTTAGCCTACCTTGTATGCACTCATTTTTAGTGCATTATTGTGACAACATTTGTTTAAACCCCAAGTTAATTATCTAATTGATTACATGGTTGCTAAGTCGAGTCATATCCTTGTACATATTGTTTTGGGACGATTGGGACTCATGGGTAAAGTACTAGTGTAATGGAATAATGGGGAAGAACAACATTATTACCCCTATATGTGCTAAATATTTTAAAAGTACTCCAAGTGTTTCGATTATCTTAATTCGAGTCATTAGAATAGTTAATTGTAAAGTTATGTAAAAGTTTAAGTGTAAGGGGGATACAACCCCCCTACGATGTATTATTTTGGATGGTAGGGCAAGAGTGTATGCACACAAAAAAAAAAAAAAAAAAAAAAAAAAGTAGAAAAAACATACGGACTACCATCCCGTTTCATTTTATGTTTATTTTATCTTTTTGTTATTTTTTTCATTAGCTTAAGTTGAGTCTAGTCCTGGCTTAGCAACGCCATATTGTACATGTAATTAATCAAGATCTTTAACTCGCCACCAGTAAAATTCCTTTATCCAACAAAACCGTGTTTATCATATCCTTACACCTTACGTTATAACCCGTTTAAAAGCCCTCTTTGATAGTTTATCTTAGGTGCTTACGCCTAGTGGAGGAGGTTTTTGATCCTTTCCCAAGCCTATGGTAATCTATTTGCTATGACAGGTAGTGAGAGATATTATTCATTTTCATTTATGAGATACACTTTTATGACACCTGAGAGATGTGAGTATCTAAACACTACTTGTGAGGTGCTAGTTTGTAATCTCCGTGCTTATTATGATTAAAGTGGAACGACTATTTGTTGTAATTACTTTTATATTAGCGTTAAATGACCCCTAACTTGTATTTTGATTAGAATAAAAGCGCATTTGCTTGAGGACAAGCAAATCTCAAGTGTAAGGGTATTTGATGAAGCGAAAAGTGTACCGCTTTTAGGGGGTCATTTAAGCCCTAAATCGTATTTATTTGATCAAATATTGCCCTAAATCGTTCCTTTTGTCATTTTAGGTACTTTGGAGAAGAAATCTGGAAAAGGAAGCATTTTGGACGTTTTTGGAGCATAAAAGTGAAGAAAACGACAAAGTCTTAAAATCGGCTGGAAAAGTACCTGTGACGGCGTCAAGCACCATTGTGACGCCGTCAACCCTTGACGCGCCAGAGAGGATTTTGGATGATTAAAAGGGGACGGCGTCAAGAAGGCCATCAAGAAACCCTAACCGCGGCGAGGTGACGGCGTCAGCTCTATAACGTGACGCCGTCAGATCTGATTTTCTATATATATTCTCATAATTTTTAGTCATTAGTGTGCAACTTTGTGAGGAGAAACCCTAAGACGATTTTTCTGCTACTTTTAAGGGTTTTTATACCCTTGGATCTCCCATATTCAATTGAAGATAAGTAATCAATTAATCAATCAATATGTCTATGTGTTGTTTGATTATATCTTGTTCTTGTCTTTTATTTAACATGCAAGGCTAGATTTATCTTGTGTTTGCTTAGATCTAATGAAACCTAACTATTGATTATTGGTTGTTGGTGTGTTATTAATTGTATTGGATGATTGTTTATCGATGTTAGGCTTAAGAAAACTGGCTAACCTCCTATACGGTAACTTGCTTGAACGTCTTAAGAAACATGAACCAATGCGTACTAAGGTTTTTATGGTTGTATTTAATGCATGAGCGAATTCTAGTGATCCCATGTTAGGAGCTTCTTAGCCGGCTCGACATAGGAGTGAAGTAGGAGCTTATAGAGTTGGGGAAGTACGTACGCCACCCCACGATTGGTTTTAAGGAATACACCCGTCATCCACGCAATTAATACACACTAATCAACCGGTAAAAGATAGTTAGGGAGTAAGGAAATCTAAGTAAACACATTTCTCTCCATATAAGTTCCACAACCTTTTTATTTTCAGTTATTTTATTTTATTTGCAATTGTAGTTATTTGGGTTAGTTGGCTAGCAACTAATTCCGCCCACTCCTTCAAACCCGAGATTTTACTTGCTTTTATAAAAATATAAAAAATATAAAAAGAATCTTCCCTCACCCTTAGACCTATTAGAGTAGTTTTTCAATCCTAACGACACTATTCCCCTAGAGAACGATCAATCCCCCGGTACTTGCCACTACACTATACTACATCGGTCAGGTACACTGCCTGGTGGGGATTGCAAGCCTCTTGAGATCCCTCGAGAGGTAAAACCTGTTGTAAGGTCGCAAAACCATGCATCAAGTGGCTAGGATAAATTCATGGCAACAATCAGAAAAATATCTTGTTAATTATAATGGTAATCAGTCTGGTTGGCGTAAGAA
This sequence comes from Artemisia tridentata subsp. tridentata, assembly GCA_021014915.2. Taxonomy (NCBI): domain Eukaryota; kingdom Viridiplantae; phylum Streptophyta; class Magnoliopsida; order Asterales; family Asteraceae; genus Artemisia; species Artemisia tridentata. The sequence continues at coordinate 151,042,848 of CP139507.1, read as the reverse complement.
AGGGTTGGGATATGATGTTGGGGATTATCACCCTAGAATATTTGACCCTACCCCTAAGGAAGTTGATTATCAAATTCCTGTTAAGTTCGTTAAGGAAGGAGGGATGAATGCAGTTCCTCCACCTATAAGAGGTGTTTTCAAGCCTGTCCCTATCCACTCAGCCCTTGATCTTGACTCAGATGAATCACACATGACATATGGGAAAAAGTCAAATGACTTATCTGATTCTGAGTGTGAGTCTGATGACTTTGTCTCTTGTTCCAAAAGTAACAAGTCCTATGAATCTAAGTCCACTGACTATACCTCATTTGATTCAAATGACAAGTCAACCCCACCCAAGTCTCATGACTTCACTTCGGGAGCAACTAATGATGAATCTATTTCAAAAATAGCTTCCCCTGACAACCGATCACTTAACTCTGTTAAAAACAACGTTGTCTCTAGTTCCAGTAGTGATAATTTTGTCAGTAATAAGAAAAGTTATGGAAAGATCAAGGCTGTTAGGAAGAAGACATGTTTTGTGTGTGGTAGTCAATATCATCTCATTAAAGATTGTGACTATCGTGAGAAGAGAATGAAGATGAATGGTGGGCAACAACAGACCAGATCATTGTGGAAAAATGTTAAACAAATACCACCATATGTTCCACAAGCAGCAGGAATGAACCCTTATAGAGCTCCCTTTCCTGCTGATAGACCTGTTCCTGCAGTTAAGCCTGTTGCTGCTGATAGTCAGGGAACTATTCCTGCTGGTGCTTCCTCATCCTTTCAGAGAGATTTCAGGCATGCTTATTATAATCCAATCTTTGGAGGGGGAATGGCTTACTCTCCATGGTTTCCTTGGTAATTGTCCTGTTTGTCTGATCATGTTGTTGTATACTTCTTTGCTGGTTTTGAGGGGAGGCTAATGCTTGTAATTTTGTTTTGTTTCTCATTCGTTTATGTTTTATGTTTTGTGTTTTTCTAATTTTGTTTTGCAGGTTTTTAGTGTATTTTGTTAGCTAACTTTGTTTTGCAGCTCTCAATTTCTCAATGCTTGGAATTAAAATTAAAGACAGTAATTTCCATTCATCTTGATGAAGATGATTACATTCAGTCACAAAACACAAAAGCTATTTAAACATCCTACCAACCTACTCTGCTTCACATCCCTCATCACCACTCCACCTAAACCCCACTACCTATTCCACCTTCCCTTTTCCCTTACCCATACAATCAGGCATGAACCTCCTACCCCTCTGTCGACTAATTTCTTCATACACATGGGGGGCTGGAAGTGCCAACACCACTGGGAGTGGCTGTCTTGGTTCAGGGGCTGGATGATCTTTCGTTGGAGTTGAAGAGCTTGGGGTAGTTTGTCTCTGATGTGATCTGGGGCGTAACCTTGTAGTTGGTTGGCTAGGATGTGGAGTTGGCTGGCTTGGATGAGGAGTTGGTCTGATGGGATGCCTCCTTTGTCTTGGATCTTGGCTTTCACATTGTCGATTGTGTCCAAGGATTCGACTTCGAGGGTTATGGTTTTTCCGGTTAGGGTTTTCACGAAGATCTGCATTTCTTTTTGGTACCGGTACTTTGTAGAAGGTAGCAGCAGTCCTTTCCATCTCTTCAGTAAGCAGAGCCACAGTTTTCTTCATCTCTTCACTTAGCTTATCTGTGATGGGAAAATTGGGAGGATATGTCTCCCATTCACCCTGATAATAAGTCAAGGACTTCAGCTCTGATGATCCTTCATCATCAGAGCTAGAGTACTCAAATGACGAAGGAGTAGATGGAAGAGGATCAGATGAATCCTCCTCAACCTTTGCCTTACCTTTGTTTTGAGAAGATGATGCAGTCGGGGGAAAGTAATTTTCCCATCCTGATTCGTTGGAGGAGGAGGAGTCTGATGAGATTTCTATGATTGGAATTTTGGATGAACTCATGATTTTATTTGATTTGAAGATTTTTGGTTAGGTTTGTGATAATGAAGTTATTTGATTTGAGACTTATATAATGAGAAGGAGATTAGTGCGAATTTATTGTTGGTTGGTGTTGAGATTTAATTCAGGCGGTTTATTCCTAATGACTGGATTTGGAAGGTTGACTTTGGTCAAACCACTTCATTGCTGCCGATTGACCAAGTGTTGCTACCGTTTGACTAATGGTTCCTGCTGACTATGTTAAATTTGGGGAAGTTCGTTAAGTCAATTGGTCAATGATACGTGCGCGGAATTGCAGCAATTTAAATTGCTATATTTGGCAACCTAATCTAAAATTGCACTTCTCACATCTCAATTTCTCAAAATCCTTTAAAACCCTAATTTATTATTTTTCTCATTTCGAACCCTAGTTCATTCATCTAATTCAATGACAACACTTCGCTACAAGGATGATCACAACAAGGTTGCATACTTAGAGTCTTCTTCTAGAAGTGATGGTTATGATGAGGTGTTAGCTTTTCTTCGTGGGTCATCTATTCACTATGCACTCACTCATTGTCCTGTTACGGTGTATGATTCGCTCATTAAGCAGTTTTGGGCAACAGCTAGGGTTAGGCACATTGTGGGAAGGGAGGACGACATCGTAGCCACCATTGATGAGCACGAAGTCATCATTACTGAGGGGTTGATTCGAGTACAGCTCCGATTTCCTGAGGAGCATGGGGAATATGATCTTTCCAGGCAAGAAATCAATGATGGTATGGCTGCCATAGGTTATCCTGTCACTGGTAGTTGTACATTTTATAAAAATAAGTTGTCTCCTCAATGGAGATTTCTTGTTCATACGTTACTCCAGTGTTTGAGTATAAAGACTGGTGGTTGGGACCAATGTCCTAGTCCCATTGCGTCTGGTCTTGTTTGTCTGTCACAAGGTAGGATATATAATTGGGCCAAATATATTTTTGAAGGGATGATTGAAAATATCTCTAGTGATAAAAACAGATTTTTAATGTATCCTAGATTTCTTCAAATTATCTTAGGTGTTCAAACCAATGACCCATCCCCTAAGATAGTGAATCGGATGACTGCTAAAATATTTGCAATGCTGAAGATGAATTTTGCAGGCCAACATTTGCCATTATTACCTGCCATGTTACATAATGCCAATCCTGCTGACAACCCAGGTCATGCTGACAATGACAGTGTCCCACCATCACCCAATGCAGCTGATGCTAGTGCATCCAATGCTACTGGTGAAGGGATTTCAGTTGCTGCTGATGCATCTGCATCTGTTGCTGCTGATGACCCATTACCACCATCACCTAGACCAGCCACATCTGAGACTATTGTCCCTGATGAGCCCATTGTCCAGACCACCACAGTTGTCCCACCTGTTGTCCAACCCACACCCTCAATGGATATGCCTTTTGTTTCAAGGCTTTCATCTCCTAGTCCTACTAGGCAGCCTTTTAGTGATGACACCCATACAGGGGGAGAATTTCATGTTTCTCCACCTAGATCCAATGAAGCTCCTAACACCTCAGGCATTCCTGCTGGTGGAGCTGAGGATGCTGCTGATCTCACTTCTATGTCCCAGTTACTTGACAGGTCTATGCAAAAAATTGAAAGCATTGGAGTCAGAGCTTAAAGAGACCAAAAGGAGTTTTAGTGAGAAGGTGGAGAATTTGGAAAAGGAGCTCAGGGACACTAAAGAAACTTTCAGTGGGACTATCCAACAGCTCAATGAAAGAATCAGCTCTTTGGAAGCTCAACATCCACAAAAGAAAAGAAGGGTTGTGCTTTCTGAGTCTGAGGATGATCAGGCTGATATGTCATTTGATGGACTTGATGTGTTGGCTTCTGTTTCTCTTGATAGTGCACACACTGAAGTACCTACCTCTTATAAGCCCTCAACAACTTCAAAACCTCAGGCTTTTACAAGAACAAGGACCAAGCAGCCCTCAAGAGTGTCAGCTTTTGAGAAGTTTCAATCCACCATTGCTGCTGATGTCTCTGGTGTTGTCTCTGATGTTCCTGCTGAAGTTGGTAGTGTGTCTACTGATCCTAAGGCTCCTGGTAATTCTGCTGGTAGCTCATCCATTGCTGCTGACAGTGACACCATTTCCCCTGCTGCAACACATAATGATGCTGAGATAGCCAGACAGATGGATGCACAGGAAATTGCTGCTGAGCAAGCTAGACTAGCTCAGGTTGCTCAAGATGAGGAGTTTGCAAGGAAAATGTTTGGTGATGAGAGGAACATAGCTGGGATTATGAATAGCACAAGATCAGAAGATCTTACTTCAGAAGAGTTCAGTGAGCAAGTTGAATACTTGTTGGCTTCTGACATGATTATTAGAGCTCATGGGTTTATGATTCTTCAAGATTCAGAGTTGGGTATGGAAGAAAAGTCAGATCAGCTCAAGGCATTTATCTTAAAGACTCATAGAGCATCCACTTGGAATGACTTGATGCATAGGATCAGTGAAAGGCAAAAGTCAGGTTATAAGATGCCTACAAACAAAGATAATGTCAATTTTATGAAGGACTATCTGAAGAATCAAGCTAACTACAAGCTCAGTGACTTCAAAGGTTGGACTGATGCTGCTATTCAAAAGTTGTTCCTTGATACTTATGTAAGGATAAATTCTTCAGTCAAGACAGACATTCAACAAAGCAAGAAAAGAGAGTCTTCATCTTTAGAGTCTGATATTACAAAGAAACTGAAGTCTGGAGAGACATTGACTGGTGCATCTTCCTTTATTCCAACTGAAGGTTCTCAGGATACCACATCTATTTCTATAAATCCTTCTGTTGATGCATCTGGTGCACCACAAGAAGTTCATATTCCTGATGTAACACCTTCAACAGTTCACCTCTCCTCTCAAACTCTAAGGACCAGAAAGAAGAGTCATGCTATGAAATCTTCATTCAAGACTCTTGCTGATATGAGTGATCAGGAATTGATTCAATTTGATTCTGAAAGTGATTCTGAAGGTGATTCTCCTCACCCTTGGTCACATATTGCTGGTTGGAAGGTTCTTCCTATACCTCAAGGAGAAGTCCATGCCTTGTATACTTTTGTTGGGAAAACAAAACATTTCACATTCCTTAGGGAGATTTTGAATAAGGTGGATAAACAAGATTTGATACATCTCTATGGTATGGTGACTAAGCACTATGAGACTCATCAAGCTACAGGGATTGGTCTTATTCTTTAGGGGGACTTGAAAGTCTTAATGGATTCTCTGGAGGGAGGCAACGCTCACTCTGTGTGGGCTGATCAACAATCTTGGAGAGTACACAGTTGGAGATTGTATTCTACTTCCCAGGTTCATGTATTGGAAACTGTTACAGGGAAGGTGCTTTCCATGTTTGTGGATGTTCCCTATCCTTTGTCCATAGATCTGATGGAGAGGATGCTTAAGTGTAAGCTGCAAGTTGGGAAGTATGTGATTGGAAATGACTTGACAACTGCTGAACAATTGGTCAGGTTCATTAGAAATCAGTTATCTGCAGCCAAAGGATCATCTGCTTGATTATGGTATTCTTGTTTGAGGCTTGTTGTTGTTGTATATCTTTCTTATTTTCTTTCTTTTTCTTTGTTTCTTGGTTCTTTTAGTTAAAAATAAAAATAAAATAAAAAATTCTTGTATATTTTGTGTGCTAATAAGTTGGTTTTGAACAACATCTTGCAGGTACAGTGTTGGTGTTTACACCTACACAATAAATGGTACTCAACTCACCATGTCTCACAGACAAGAAAGAGTTGACTCACCATGAGGGTACGGCTCTGGTGTGATAATCAAATCCATTGATAGCTGTAATAGCTTGCTCAAAGCTATAGGGTACTTCAACTCACCGATGGTTCATTCCTGAGAGTTGACATGGTTCTCAATTCACCATGTATGTAACCCTTTAAGGGATCCACAGAATTGGCTAGTACACAAAAGTATGGTTTGTGGTAAAGACATTTGGTATCCATATTTGGTCTTCAATTCACCAAGGTTCAGTTGAAATCCAAGAATTGGCTAGTCCTGAGCAAACGGCTACAGGTAAAGACAACTCAAATCCGTTTACAGTTGCTGGTTTACTCAAAATCAGATGGTTATCAATGTACCATGGTCTTACACACCTAAACATTGGCTACTCCAGTAGTGATGGCTATTGGTAAAGAGACATCAAATCCATTAATTTTCAATGATTCACCTCTCACAGGAGTTAACACACCTGGATGTGATGAGAATAGTCTGAAACTTAAGTGATTTGATGTACATATTGTCATAGTAGCAGTCAAGATCCAGAATGACATGGTGACCAGCTTAAATTTCCTTTTGAAGATAATTTCCTATTGCTGCTGAACTATCGAAGTTGCTGCTGGAAGTTTCAAGTGTTACTGCTGGTTACTTACTGATGCTGCTGCTGGATTAATCCTCTCCCTATGGACTTCAGAGTACTTTCAGAGATCAAAGAACACTTAGGGAATCTTGTCGGTTAACCTAGTCAACCTCAAGATTAGGGGAGGATTGTTAGGAATTTCGGAAATAAGATATTTCTTGTTGCTGCCGATAGTGAAAGCTGGTTCCTGCCGATAGCTGTGGTTCCTGCTGAAGCTCATTGCTGCTGATAGTTCTATCTTGTTTCTGCTGATAGTAGTTGTTACTGCGGGTATTGCTAGTTGTTATCCCGTATGTTTAGTATGTTTGTTAGAGTTATTTTTAGAAGAGATTATGTTTATCTCTTCACACGTTTTCTTGTATGACGGGTTAGGGTTAGGGTTTCTTGTCATTATAAAAGGATAACCCCGTCTATGAGTTTTACATATCTTTTACGACTTAAACAATCTTCAATAAAATTATCTTTTAGTTCATTATACGATCCATAGAGGATCATAGTCTTAGCTCTTTTCTTTTCTAGTTCGTACTTAGAGATTCTCTTGTAGTGTGCTTGTGATTACATAGGCATCCTACCGATCCACATAGGCTCAAAGATCTAGCAGGTGTGTTAGATTCAACAACCGTGATTGAATATTCTATCCTAAGCACATTAAATATACATAAAGATTATGATTGTCATACTTATTTTCATTAATTTGAAAAATGAAAATGGAATATTAAAACTCTTTCTTGAGTGATTACTTGACAGAGGACGGTAAGTAATTGAAAGGAGTTTATGAATTCAACTAATCTTTGAAAGTGTACAAAGTGCAATAATTAATGAACGAATTAATGCATGCATCTAGGAGATAAAACTTATGTTTAATTATTAAATCCAAGTTTTGATTTATAATTGAAAAATAAGATAATCTCTAAGTATTCCTGAAAACTAGTGGGAGTATTATGTTTATTTCTTAAATCATATATGTTGTATAACATATATGAAGTAACATTCCATATAAGTTAAATGTTAAGTCTTAGATTGAAATGAAACTTTATTTGAAAGATTTGGAAAATATAACATACAACCTTGGAAAAAATGTTTATTATTATTAAATATGTGCGGTAAATGAATCTAATAAAACATGATATATCATTTAGATAGTATAAATGGATATGTATCTTTTGAAAAGATAGAATATGAACAAAATCTAAGTCTAACTCAAAGATTTCATGTACATCATGTTATTGTTGTATCATGCTTGATTGCAAGATGATTTGACAACATTGATATCTAATTGAAAGTTATTAGATAACTAGTGTAATGAATATTCTATTAGAATATGTTTGAATATAGAATTACATCTTTAGCCTGGAATTGCTCATAGATTCCATGGATGAACAATATATCAATTGTTGTGCAAATTGTCATCGCCTACAAACTTGAAAGTTTGGAAGGCATCAAACATTACACAAAAGATATTAAAGTTTATGTAGTTTTAAAGAGCACATTGTTGTTTGTATACAATAATGCTGTTTTAATAGAGATGACACTCAATACTAGTCATGGTAGGATTTTATCCTTGTTAATGGCCATGTGAGCTAGTTGTGCTTTACTAAGAGCATTGTTGCATTGTATATTAAAGAAAAAGAATACTTTGAACTTTAAAAATGTTTGAAAGTTTGGTTATCATAAATTTGGTGGTAGAGGATATCACACAATTTATGAAGTATTATGTGGCAATGTCAAATTATTTGAATGCACACATACAAGAACTTCACTAGTTGAATTCTTGAAATAAGTATTCTCAAAATTCTGATAGATCAAAGTTGGTTGATTTATGCCTTGTCAACAAGTATGATTATCATCACTTGAGGCATAATTCATCAACTAGAGATATCATGCATTGATCTATTTAGTATTGGGATAAAGGATGTTAAACATTTATTATTTGTAATGAATTTAAGTACTTGGTACGTTTAATTTTCATTAATACTAGTAATAAATTGTGTCCTATATTTGCATGTTTAATCCGTGAATAATTTAGTTATTCTAAATCGTCCATTGTCAATTAATGATATGGGAATATCATTAAATTAAGACAAATCTGAGTTTTGGTCTAATATACTTGATAGTATATTGATGCGTTGACATGCCAAAAATAACATGATTCAATGAATTGAATATAGGAATTATCCCAAGCTACATGATTTTACTTTATGAATTTTGTCATTCAGTAAATCATGAATAGTTATCATCAGATTTGAGATACCAGATAACTTTCATAAATGTATTGCATTTCTGTAGAACAATTTAATGTTATACGTAACTGATAGTCGTAAGGATTGTTTTCAGAATTGTTGCAAAGTTCGTGAGTTTTGCTTGTAGTCAAGATAGAATTTGTTACTTGAAATTTATTTTGGAGTTTAATACTATTGGGCCCCTCGTAGGGTTGACAAGATGTTTGCGTGGCCACGCCTAAGATCTCCCCTGAATATGTTCAGAAGATTTGAAATCTTGCTCAATCACAAACAACGAGAAACAAAATAGTTGAATAAAGAATGACTTAGATCCATATCTTAATTTAATATGGTATTAGTGACAAAAGGATAATAATAATGATGAATAATTTAAGGTTTTTCCAGGAGACATCACTCGAGTTGTACTAGAGGCATCGAAGTGTTGCTAGATGCTAACCGATGTGATTACACTATTAAAATATGTCAAAGTGGGAGCTGTTAGTTTTGTGGACATAATTTAGTAGTTGTATGTTAGGATTGAACTCGAGACCACATGATTGCACACTTTATGTATGAGAATTAAAGAATAATAATTATATATAAAAATTTATATTTAATTATTAAATACATAAATACATAACGACCGTTAGTATTTAACGGATAATGACTAACGACTGTTAACTAATAAAAGGAAAAAATTATAGAGTAAATAATTGGAAAGTCGAGAAGGTTCCGGATCCCTCTTTGGGAGCATGGCCGTTCGATGGGGGATTGTGCTTGCCCAATTCTACACCAACTTGTCCTCCAAGTTTCTTACACTATATAAACAAATCAAGGGTAATTGGTTTTACAACTCTTGTACACACATTTATCCCTAAATTTGCTTTCTTGTTTTCTTTCTTTTGGGTCGATCGAAACAAACACCCTCTTAGGTATTCGATCGATTTTATTGATCAAAACAAAGTGTTTGGTTTTTATTTGTGTTAGTTTACTAGCATAACTTTAATTCGTTATAGTACGTGTGTAAAAGAACGTGGTACAATTACACTATTGATTGTATGTTGGATTGAATTGCAAAAACGGTAAGGGGCAATTCATGTAATCCTTATAAACCCTAATTAGGGTTCTTGATCATTGTATTGAAGAATTGATTCTTGTTTGGCTAGAATCAAAAGGTACGATTACTATTTAATTTTGTTAATCAATTTACATGTTATATGATCCTATACACTTCCACATGTGTACTTGATGTTTATTATTTATATTTATGATTAGTCATGGTATATTATTCCAACACATACTACATACCATCTGCATTGGTTATCTAAAGCCTCTATCTTGACCATTTGTTGCATACAACAATTCCATAGCTAAACAACAACCCACGACTCAACTACTACACAATATTCAAGTGTAGAATATTGAACTCAGTTACAATTTCTCGACAGGCAATGGGCTTCATGTCTCATTTATGCGTCCTACATTTAAGACAGATGTAAGTGAAGGTTGATTTGTATTCTTTGAGGTTGCAAAACTGCAGCCCTTAATTTAATGCGCAAGAGGAAGGCACATTATGCACAAAAGCATGTACTGTACAGCATACTTTAATGCGCAAGAGGAAGGCACATCAAAGCTATCTTATATACTTAATCTCTTAGTCTACCCATTAATATAATAAAACCAAAAGATTATAAACCCTCCTTCTCTTTGCCTCCCATGAGTTATAACTTATAAGCAAACCATACTAAACTATTATATAAAAGGTTTTGTAGGAATGTGTAATCAGTTGGCCAAAAGCCCTCACCATGATTTGGCAAAAAAAAAAAAAAAAAAAAACATATACGGTAGTCTGATGGATGGAGTGAAGGAGGTCTCTAAGTTGAAGTAAGATCATCTATCTTGAATTTTGGTTGCTATTAGTATTAACTGTATTGGTGTCACTTTGTTTTTTATACTAAATGCATAAGTTTATTCCAAATCTTGCGCCCACGTATCCACCTTCACCATTCACATTTCTAACACATGGAAAGTTAAAACTTCAATTTATTAAACTAATATACGATTAGGGCAATAGTCGCAACCATCGGGTTTTTCTTAAAACCTTATAACCATGAGGAGCTATTATAAATCTGGCATCAAATATTTCAGTTGTAAAAGCACAGGTGCTTAGTTTATTGATCCAGTTATATTACATGATAATATCATGCATGTTACAAATATTATTATTAACGAAATAATGTTTATATGTGTTTCTAATGACAGCAAATGGAAGCTAACTTGACGGTAAATTGTGTACATCCTGGGATCGTTATAATCGGACTTACAAGAGACCGTGAAGGTTTCATTACTGGTTTGTACATTTATTTTAACGCAATGGGTAACTCGATACAAACTAAATAACACGGGTGCTAAAAGGTTATATTTATTCATCTTGCAAATTTCATATTCTTGATTACGTCAAAGCTATTGAAAACTATCCCTTATGTATATATTGTATTTGCGCTTGCGCATCTGAAGTCATTTTATTTGCTTAATCATACATGCATGGAAAAAGTTACGACACGAGTATACTTTTGTATATGTAGGCTGCAGCTACGACATGCTACGTTGCAACACATCCGGAACTAAGAAACGTGAGTGGAAAATACTTTGCAGATTGTAACGAAGCTTCAAATTCTGAAATAGGATGCAACTTAAAAGAAACTGCACGGTATGACAAATAGAATGATGGATCTATTAGGCCTTAACACATGTATCAAAAATCATATTGAGTTGTTGAAACTGGCCATGTTCGGTATATGATATATGCATGAATTAGAGTAAAGCAAAATAATTTGAAGTTAACAATAAAAATGATAGTTTGGTCAATTATGTCGTGTATATATATATATTTTTTCAGATTTCCCTCATAAAGTATTTTATAAGATTATAAGAAGATGGATATGGTGGCAAGGGATAAAATAAATAGTCATTAATCTAAAAGTAATGCTAAGCATTAAAAATTGTGACAATTCACATGTACGCTAAATTTTATTTCAATAAAGTAGTAATACTTATAGTTAATTTTAAATAATTAATACCTTGGTCCTTTACTGCTTGCACATAAAGAGACTACGGCGGTAGGCAATGTAATCATAAATGTTGGGATTAGATTCGTGTATCAATAGCAATGTGAAAGACGAAGACAATGGGGTTGGCACCGTCAGGGACTAATTCATCAACATCAAATGTTACTACACTTCATTCTCTATATCATTTTCCCTATTATTCTAGCTAATCTGTACGATTCTAAACCGATTATATAAATATGTTAATAATTATATTCCGATATACTATGTGTCTCTTATTATTAGTTTATTAGAAATAAGACATATATTTATGCAAAAAATCAATTATTTTTCACATTAAAGTAAGAGATATTTTTATAATGGAAGTTAGAAAGTTGGTTTTGTTTAATTGTTCAATAAATACAACATTAACGGCAAATAATTATATGAACATTTAAAATGGTCTTTTCATGAATGAAAAAAGGTGATCAATATCCTTGGATGATACACGATAGCAAATTAACATGCTTTCTTCTTATATATCACTGTGTGTTACTTATGTATATTTATGAAGTATTGATGAATAATGAATTTTTTTTGAATGAATCATATATTAAGAATCAAATAATTGTAAAACATAGTTTGATCTTTGCTGTCGCTAATTTATGAAGCAATCGAGATGAAGTAGAAGAGTAAGTGCTTTTATGAGTTGTGATTTTTGAAAGTTGTGAGTCAAGTCAACTGTGTTCGCTAGGTTACCCGAGATACTCAAATAAATATTTGGTTGATGGGTTACGTCTAGCCGAATAACCAGAAACATAAGCTGGGTCGGTATGTAATTTATATGTGAAATAATACAATTACAATAAAAGTTTTACAGATTTATGTTTAGTGTTAAAGATTGTCAGTACAAAATGAAGTTCATCCTATGCAGCCATGTAAGCCCAATGCAAGTAAGAACACAAACATAATTATAAACTTAGCTCATGCCCAATGCAAATAAAAGAAGCTCAAAACACTAGCGATTCACATTAGTAAGTTTTAACCTTGAATTCAAAAAGTAAATTCTACAAGTATTATATGAGTTTGCTGATGTACCATGTTTATTATATTGCCATCTTTCTTTATATCAGAGCCTTCAAGGCTTATTTTGTCGGGTTCCAGAATCTCTTCGATGTCTCAACCCAAATGATTACACACCTCGAATAATCTCAAATGGCCCTCTTCACAAAGAGGACATACGTCTAAAAGCTATGGAGGAGCACAAAGTGGCTTACATGTATCGGCTATTTTTTCGACAAATAGAGATCACATCGATTGCGATGTTATCGAAACATGTTATTTACTCAAAGTAGATTGCTTTTGTATTTATAAGTCATACATTGTTGTATATTTTAGCCTCACCATCACAGTAACAACTAATCAATTTACTCAAACATTACGCAATCAACAATTAAATACAATTTATGCAACGCATGGGTTTGTAAAGCCTCGTAATACTTAAAATACATATGTCTCATGTTAAAGTATATGCACATATTAAATATAACACATATAAAAGTTTTATATTCAATAAATTTGAATTATGTTAAAATATCAAATTAAACTACTCAAACAATAAGATTATTAAACAAAATTCATTATATTTTCAAATTCAAGCAAATGTAGTAGAGGTATTATCTTTAGTAATAGTCATTGTCTGAACATAATCCGAGTTTAATAACCCGTGCGTATACAGGTTAAAAATTAGAATACAGACAATGATAAATAATTTAATTGAATGCCAAAAATCTATAGATAACGAGATCATAAATATTAAAATGAAAGCACGATTTATAGGTACGCACCAAACAAATTTAGTTAAAATATAATTATTAGTTGTATTTATAATATGAACTACGTCGTATAACATCACAGTTAGAAAATATTAAACACTGCTAAATTTTTATATACCCTTATATTAAACTAAAATTTAAAAATAAATTTGATTTACATTTAAACTTCACACGGTACACAAGACTTATAAGTAGTTGAAAATAGAAAAAGATATATAAAATGATACGTTTACAGAAGAGTAATTGCATGCTTTTACAAAATGGAATACATGATAAATTTTACAAAATATAAAATCAGCATCTCATACACAATTTTTTTTTTTTGACAAATAAATTAATATTTTCTTAAGTTAAAGGGCTAAACATGAAACATTGACAATGAATTCTATTATTCTATAGTTTAAGAAACTCAAGTGCCTTAAGGTGAAACTAACCCATGTTAAAAAAAAAAAAAAAAAAAAAAAAAAAAAAAAAAAAGACTCATGTTTACAAAGAAAAATGAAAATCACACGAGTTTAAAAAAAGTAATAATAATAATTAAAAAAATAATAATAATAAATAAATAAATCCATATTTAGACAAGGAAATTGCCGAACAAATAACCAAAATCTGAAGGAGTATGAGAGTATTAATCCAAACTAGTATCAAAGCATTCGTAACTAATTCAACAAAAATAACTTGCATCACAAGTATATTATTAGATTTAAAAAATTTAACTATATAAAAAGAAGTACAAATAGGAATATTTTGTAAGCTTTCCATATTATCTGAAAACAAAAAAGAAAATAAAAAAAAATTGACATATAACTATTATAGTCGATTATACCTACGTACTATAAATACTTAACTCGCCCATTAACAAATCATAACCATAACAATGGGTTGCAAGCTTCCTGAAGAGATGATCATGGAGATTATTCTACGATCATCATTGAAAACTCTTGATGCCGTGCGTTGTACAAGCAATGATCTTGACAAGCTCACATACGATTCATATTTTCTTGATCAATATAAGAAGAGAAACAACATCGTGTTTGGCTGTCTCTTGCAAAACACGATAAGGGGTTGTATCAACCTTCAGGAGTTTGTAGCATCGCCTGATTCAAACACGCTTAATCTTAAGTTTTTACCGGATAATGCTAAAGTTTTGGCATGTTCAGAACAAGGTATCATGGTGTTCAAGAGTCCTAATCCTAGGTTTCATATGAGGGATTTGTACCATATTTGTAAACCCGCAACTCAGCAGGTTCTGCCATTGCCAAATCCGAAAACGAAGTATACAACGGAAAAGGTTGCAATTGTTGTTCGGAGCATGAATCCATTGCATTACAAGATCGTCAGATTATCTGAACCTAAATGCTTGTAAGTCTCGATCTCTCTCTAATATTTATATGTATAAGAATGTTTGTGTTTGTTGAATAAGTAGTCTACTGATCTCATTAGGGGGTTATTAAATTTTTTGAGGTCTAAGAGGGTAAAAAATACGATTTTATTGGTACTCGTTCTAATAAGTTTTTTACTTGTTGCAGTGTTTTGACAACTAAGGATAAGAAGTCATACATCACTCGTCGTGTTGAAATCTTCGACTCAAATGAATGGGTATGGAAGCCGTTACCAGATCTCGTTATGTTGCCTGATCATGTCTTCATAACTAACCGACAACCGATTACCACGAGGGGTTCAATCTACATGTTACTAACAAACGGTGACATCTTGAGAGTCGATGCATATTCAGCAACGTGGGAAATCTTAACACCGCCTGCCCCAACCCTTGAATGCACATCAAAGCAGCTAGTAAAGTACTCAGGGAAGTTAGGGTTCGCTTTTAAGCCACCAAACGGCTGTTGGGAGATTTGGGTTCTTAACATCGATCAATCATGGGAGAAAGTATATGTTTTAATGTGAATCAAGATATTGGAAATAAGCGAATCAAGGCTGGCTTGTATGATGCAGATACAAGGGCTATGACGGATAGTGGAACAATCGTATCTTATATGTTCAAAGGAGGCGAGATTGATTCTTCTCAGATATTCAGCTTCAGATCAGATTTCGAGCCAGCTGATTTATGTGGTAGGCAAAAGTTGATGGCCGACTTAGACATTTTATCGTTTTTAGACCCGGATGCAAACAGAGGCAAACGTGCATTTAAATACTGATCTTTTTATGCAGTTCGAATATAGTAATTTGTAAAGTATTGAAATTCGGATGTTTGAGTATCATTTGTTAGATTTTGAAATGATTAATAATTTAAGTTACTTTTGGTAATGAAATAAGAACTTCTATATATTTGGATCCCATTTATTTGATATATTTGTTTACAAGCTTAAATACCACATAACAGTAGGGTAATATGATGACACTTATATTGCTTTTCGTAACGTAATTTAGTTCAAAAATCTTAGAAACAGTATACCAACCAACTTTGCACTTCAATCCACCATAAAAAAGACATATGTGGCTTCTACATGTACTTAATATAGTGTCAAAAAGAAAAGGGGAAACTCTTTTAAATCAAAGGATGTATAGATATCCCATTTGATTTTACAATCCACTTGTACTGATACCAGCATTCAACACTTTGTTGAAATCAACTTTCGGATGCATAATTCCTATTGATCACAAGTACTGCTTATGGATCCTGGCGCGGTTCTCTTCCCACCATAATCTCGCATGAACCTCCCCAAATTTTTCTCGGCTGCATTCCAATTCTTACATAGATTAGTCACTACTTAAAAGCTCAGCAACAAAGGCTAGTTTGTCAATCTAAATAGTTTCAAGCTAGGCAATTGTATTATGCAACACGCATTTTAAAAACACTATATCAGATGCCAAATTCAATTAAATGAAATTAAAGCCATGTCAACAAACCTGAATCTAACACGCCTGAGTTCCCTTAAACCACCTGGAAGCGCTTTGATAGTGATGTAGACACCTGGCTCGTCTTGTTCCACCCATTCGTTCTCAATATCACTAACATTACTTATTGATAGCTCTCCTGACCGATCTGCCTCTCGTGATGAGCTGGTCCTGCTTATAGAGGCATCCATTGATGATGTTTCTGTTTTAGCACCACTAATACTTGATAGTTTTGGAGTGGTAGTTAGACCAGATGAGTCCCGGTTGGATCGAGCAGTTGTCAAGCTTTGGTGATCAAGTGAATCCGAGGATGAGTATCCCATTCCCATTGGGCGGTGTAAGGTTCGAGGTAGCCTTTCTCTACTCAAAGGTGGTGTTATTGGACTGTCTCCAATACACTCAAATTTCAAACTACTCTGTTTCAACAAGAAATTTACCAAATTATTAACACATATGACTATGAATAAAAAAGTTACGCACATAATTAACCATGGCTTTAGATTGGTACCTCATCTTCAGATCTTGGAGGTGTTGGAAGAGGAAACGCTTGTCGGTTTAGCCTCTGGACATTGTACAGTTCCATTACTTTGTCATAATTCTCTTGCCACCATTTTTGAGCTTGCCACTTATTAAACATCTCTCGGCTACAAAATAGTTAACTCAAAATAAAAAATCATAATCCGGATATACTCCATTCTACGATGGTAATAAGCATAACTGTAACTTGTGTTAAGTATGAGAATTGTATAGTTTCTTTTGTGTCTGGTTTATTACTTGTACATAAGGGGTACATGCATATTTGTCTTAAGGGGCTTAAATTTTGATAAGCTCGTTTTTTATGGCATTTGAGCTTATCTACCAGAGCTTATGAACTTATATAAGCAATAAGCTCAAGTTCATAAACTCATAAGCCCATAAGAATAAGTTTAGTTATGGCTTATCACAATTTCATTAAACCTGATAATCCCATCAAATAAGCTAAAACAAACACCCTCATAGTGTATATCATTGTTTTCTCATGTGCAGTAACAATTTGTATATACTAGTAACGTTCAAACGTAATAATCCCCAATGGCAGCTTATAAAATAACATGATATCGAGCATAAACTACAAATTTCTTTCTTTCTTGGTCCGATCGCCAACAATAACTCATTGTTGCCGGCTTTCCACCACCACCGTCCAACGTGCAACTCACTTGAACACTATTTTGAAAGTTGTCTTTAAAAAGCTACGGGGCATACTAGAAAAAGTAATGACAATTTATGGTTATTTTGAGAAACATATAAACATGAGTTGTAAAGTAATCTTTTAATGTGGGGGTAGTGGTGTCTGGTGTGCATGAAAACACTACCATGTAAGGTACCTTCACGAGTAAGGCTAAATTAGGCCTCAGGTCACTATCTCTATGGATTGTATTTTAATCCAAAGCATAATAGCTAGAGCTTTAGATAGACCATATTATATGTTGCTCATGTCTCCATTCAATTAGAAAAACAAAAGCCTAACCACTATTGTTGACTGTGAGAAACATTGCCCCATCTATTTTTGTTTTTACCAATGTTTTAAAATCCGGATTTTTCATCGAACCGGTCAGTCAGCCGGACACCGGTTGAACCGGCCGGTTCATCCGTTTGGTATTTGTTTTATTTTTTATTTTTTAAATGCTACTAAACTTGTTACAACCCATTCAAAAATAATACAAAATAGTTATAATCTAAAGAAATAATGTGTTTTAATGTTCAAAAAAAAAAAAAAAAAAAAAAAAAATTAAAGTATACACATCATCAAAAAAATTATTAAAAAAAAAATCAAAAAATAAATAAAAAAATAAAACCGGTTGAACCGGACCGGTCGAACCAGAAAAACCGGCCAAAACCGGCCGATTCGAACCATTGAACGGGACCTCTAAAAAACCGGGGTTTAAAAAACCGGCCGACCAGCCGGACACCGGTCGAACCGGCCGGTTCGGTCCGGTTTTTACATGATAATGTATATGTGTATATCGGTGGAGAAATTCTGACCCCGTACATTTTTTTCGGATGCCGACTAACCTCTCTCTAAAGACCTGGCCTCAGACAATGAATACTTGTTGTTCTAGTAACCTTTTAGCAAGTTGGGATTGAACCTAGGATATACTTCTCCAAAATCCCTCTTTGACCGATCAACCAAATGTTGTTCTAGGACATACTTCTCCAAAATCCCTCTTTGACCGATCAACCGAATGTTGGGACCTATTGCTTCAATGGTATTAAATCAACGTTACACAATTCCGTTTTTCACGAGGTATGGAGAAAAAGTAATGTTGTCTGTGAGACAACCATGTAACCACGCAAAACCTATTCAAGATAGGCTGTCAACGATCCTCTACTGAGCCATGGGCGAAACCATAAGGCTCGGTTAATCATGCTCTCGTTACATGGTCTTGATGCATCGACCAGACATGGGTTTCTGTCTCTTGAGGATTCAAGAATACAGAGGTACGAGCCTATAGGACATATCCTGTTCAAGTAAGGTCGTTGCTCCAATGGTATTAAATGTGGATCAAGGAGATACGTTGTGATTACAATTTATTGGCCATTGCTCATTTAGTTTTACATAATACACATACACATGTGAATATGTGATATGAATAATGGTTTTCTATAGTATCATACAATCATACTAGGCATGCAATTTCATTAGATAAAATCTTACCAACGACAACTATTGAGAAAGATATTGGTGGGAAATGATAGTATTAAAGTTATTCACAATAATCAATCGAGTATGTTGGAAAAGCAATACATCCATCATTTCATGATGAAAAAGAGATTGTTGGTCAAAGGTTCCACCTATAAGGCATATGAATTCAAAGACAATACAAAGCACCACTACTCAAGTTTGAAACCACCTCATCAATAGTGTTTTCTAAGGAAGGTGATTTGCATACCACTAGCTTAAGCCCGAGCCAACAAGCTAGATGATTAATCTAGAGTACAAAAATTCATTGGAGCACTTACAAAACGATATCTTGTTATTTACCAGGTTAAAACCCTTTACTCTAACGGTATCTTGTTTGATTTGATGTATTGTCTCCCTGGTCATTGACACACTTGCGAAAACCGTACTATATATGTTACATGTCTATCCTAGGTAAACCACAAAGACACCAACTTCAAATTAGACCACTATTCAAGTATGTGTGACATGTTTTTCATTTTTGTCATACTGACCATCACAAAATGACAATTTATAGAAATGTATGTGTGACAAAGTGTTAAAAAGGAGACCACGGTCCGACAAGGCAACAGCATATTGGAAAGAAAGAAAAGCATACCACAAAAACAAAATAAAAAACATGGGCCCATTAATTAAAGAACTACTAGTGAGTAATAAGTTACAGCATAATTTTTGGAATTTTTCACATAAAGATTGGAGTATTATTTTATTTATTTTTTTCTAGCGGGGCCTTCTTTTATGATGATGCTCGTGGTACAATTGGGACAATTTTAAGGATTTAATACGATTTATGCTTCGTCTTTTAATTTTAACATCAATTATATTAAGAACTTAGCAAGGAGCAAGAAGCTTGGTAAACCGATTATGCTAGTAAACCGTAGCCAATATGAAAGGATACAAAATGCCCATTGCTAATAGAATCTGTAATTTGAGTTTATAAACTAACATCTTATCACATGCATAAGCCTTTTGGCTTAGGATGCTGATTAAGCAACTAATGGTAAACTAAAAATCATGCCAAATAAGTTGGTCTCAATAATCATATATATCATGCTAATGGGCCCATTTTGTATTTGTAAGACCAAACAGAAGTTTCAAAGTCTCTCATGGAATAGGAGATAAAATAATCCGTAATGACTTTTTCTTATAATTGCACAAGACTTTTTTTGCATGGTGCGGAGAAATTCAAAGAAAATAATGATTTTGATCATTGTGTCTCCTTTGAAAGAAACCATCACTTGTGCATATAATATAACAATTGCAAAGAACAAAAGAAAACAAAAATTTGCCACTGGCAAAACAAAATTCAAATTCAAGGCTCATAAATAGGGCTCTAAATGAACTGAACGTTCAATAAATATTTCATGAACCGTTCGGTAAAAAGTTCGTTTATGTTCGTTTATTTATTAAATGAACGAATATGAACAATATTTTACGTTCGTTTAGTTAAATGAACGAACATGAACAAAAGCCGCGTCCGTTCATTTATGTTCGTGAACGTCCGATTATGTGTTCGTTAACGTTCGTTTATGTTCATTTATTTATTTATGTTCGTATATCATATCTTTTAATTGTATAATTATAAAATTTGTTTGTTTAAACAATACAACACTTATAAAACAATATATTTTGCATAATTAAAAAAAAGTTTATGTTTGTTTGTCTATATTCATTTATGTTCGATCGTTTATGTTAATTTAACGTTCGTTTAGTGTCTTAATGAACGAACATAAACAAACATGAACAACTCATTTTCTTAATAAACGAACATGAACAAGAAAATTCGTCCATTTAAACGTTCGTATCCGTTTATTTGTCCGGCTAAAATTAAATGAACGAACATGAACAAAGCTCCGTTCGTGTTCGTCCGGTTCGTTTACAGCCCTACTTATGAACATCAAAGTCATTGCAGAATAAAAAGTGACAAAACTATAGTCATGCCAAAATATATTAATTTTAAAATCGTAAAAAAATAAAAAAAATCTTAATACTATCAAAAACAATATTCTTTAAAAACTCACAATTAATAGAACTTTTATTGTACATTTATTAACATATCTACAAGACTAAAATATAGTTCAACATTTAATTATCAAATTTTCTTGCTCAAAAAAATTTATCAAATTTGAACTATGATTATGATTCACGTGCATGAATCTGTAGCTTTGGTTTATCTTCATTAAAATCTAAACTATTACTAGTACTGTATATCTTATGATAATTTGGTAGGAACACAATAGTCTTGACAGGGAAAATTAATTAAGCCTTCATCTACCATATGTCCATATGACTCAAACTTTTCATAGTGAGGAACTATTTCCAGACAAACTTGGTAATGAATGTATGTGTAATCATATCTAATTTCAAATAGTAACGGTAAGATGATTCAGATGGGACATCTATAATCAACATACTCATGCCCGCATGCAAAAATCGTGGCTGTTAAAAAAACTTTTATAATAAGAATCTCGGCCCCATTGGTTCCTCGCATAGTAAAAGCAATAAGCACCAATAACGTAATTATCGCTTGAATTATTGTTTAAAACTTAAAAGGTTCAATCATATAAACTATGGATTCAGATCCTCTTAAATTTGGATGAACATGAACGGTCAGTTACTCACAAATAAAACAGTGGGACATGAGGATCTCAATTCATAAATTGTTGTACTGGAAAAGCATTGGTTCTTTCCTTTTCATTATACATAAACTAAATGACAACGAGCTCGAATCATATAACGAGCTCATAGTCATTGTCACAATCTAACTCTAAGTAAGAACTCAACTTATCCCATAATGGTGTGAAATTGATGTGAATAGAATCTAGTAAGAGTGTACTCAAAGTAATCCTTAATAATAATAAAAATTTACCTGAACCGGATTCGTTTAAGATCATTACCACCACGTGGTAAAGAAACAAAAGTAATAAGCACACCGGGTTCAACTTGAGCAACCCATTCCTTAGGTTCATTTTCCTCCTCCAACACAATCGGGTCGGGTCTTCTTCCGCTAGCAGAAGCAGACAGTGACCCGGTTGATATGTCACCACTACCCATTGATATCCCTTTTAATCTTGCTTCCATTTCCTTACCCCAAACACGTCCCGAGCTCGAATTCTTGCTCCCGGTTCGTCGGTATGACCACGACCGAAATCTTTCGGACACTGAGGTTGATAAGTCTGAGGAATCTTGTTCGTTGGTTTTTTGTACATGTTGTTGTTGTATTTGTGGTGACATCATTGTTGTTGGTCCTGTACAAGGATTGCAACTGATTCCTGATGCTTTAAGTGCCATATCCTTGATCTACAAGTAACACATATATGAATTTAAATGTGTAACTAATAAATGACAACAATATGAATGTAGCATAAAATGTAGAATAAGCGAATTTAAACATCAGTTAATTTAATACAAACATGAAACACGAAAACCCGAACACTATCTTCTGATCGAAGTACTTAATAATAAGTTATTTACTTGTATATATGTTATAATCATAAGTATAAACAAAAATGATAAGTAATTACAAACACCTTTATAAATCGAAAAAAATGTATAAGGAATACCTACCTGAGATGTAAGTGTTTTGATGGCTTGTTTATTCGCGGGAGTAGTAGCGCGATTAAGGTTTGATTCATCGGTTTCGTCTGGTTGCTTTGAACGAGCAATGCATGTTAGCATTTTGTGAAAATATAATGTATAGATTGATGAATTGGTGTATGAATAGAATGGTGTTTGAAGGTTTTTTGATAGAGAGAAAGAGAAATATAATTATGTGTTGTGTTGGTGGTGAAGGACTTTAATTTATCATGCCGGCCCCTTAATTCCGCTATCGTATAGATTCCTTGTCTGCTTCAGTTAGCTTTGTAGTTAAAGTAAAGTCCATTACAGAAATACGTACTTATTACTGTATGATTTATTTGTTTAGTAAAAAGTTTTGTTCATACATAAATCTAATCAAATATCATCAGTAGACAGGGAGGTAGAAAAGTAGTGGTCGGAAAAACAAAATAATGGAATTTACCCAACTTAAATTGCTAATAGACAAAATATAATACTAGTATTAAAAATTTCTGTCAGATCCTTTACGTACCATTTATTTTGGTTGATATTTGTCACTTGTTAATCGTGACCAATATAATGTAACGTATTTTATTAATTATCAGTATCGCTAAAATACTTTTAAATATTTGTTATATCGCTAATATGACCGGTTTAATCAGTTAGTTTTGACTAAACACTCTTATCTTTTTCGCATTTAAAATTGTTCTTGAACGGTATGTTAGTAAAATCACATTGAAAATTAGCGATATTGGTCCCTTACAAGCTTAGAGTTAACTAGAAAGTTAATCTATTTGTGTTAATGACTAATACAATGTTAAGATTAATTCTAACAGTTATAAAACGTGAATATAAAAAACTCAAGATAATTTTCAACGTTTAAATTCTTATTAGAAATGAATCAAAGAATCTATACCCAAGTGTTTTGCGGAACAAACACTTGGGATTGAATAGACAAGGTATGGTGGTGTCTCCTATCTAAACTCAAGTTTTGCTTGAGTGGTAACAATGCGACCTCACTGAGCTATCTCAGGGATGCGTTACTCTTTGTAGGAGAGAAGTTGTTTTGCAAAAGTCTAAGCTTTAATTGTACAAAAAAACACACTCAACTTCTCTCCTTCTCAATCTATTTATACACAAGTAATCTGAGTAAAAGTAATTAAAATATTACAAGTTGTTGGGCAAGTTGTTGAGCAAGCGTGTCTGACAATTACAACAGTAATTGTCATTTCCAAGAACCAATAGAAATGGCTTATTAAGTCTTTTAGAAGTGGTTGGTCTGACACTCCAAGACTTTAAGCCGTCTTAGGAAGGATTTCTTCCTGACAAGATAAGATTTGATCTTATCTTAAATCCTTCCTAGATATTTCTGCCTTTCTTCTCACGCAATTAGTTCTTCAGGACACGCTTCTCAGTTATCATTCATAATTACTTCATTGTTGTTGAGGAGACTGGGGTTCAGTGAGTTCTTGTCCAACACTCACTGAACCATCATCTTCTTCTTTGGCTTAAGTGCTACTTCAGGGAGTACCGCCTTTCTGCGTAGTGAATCCTTCTATTTGAATTCTCCTTAAGCATCCTGAAGATGACTCACTGAGAGGCTGTTCTCTCAGTGACTTGAATTATTCTCGGTTTAAGTTAACACTTAGTTAATTTGTGTCCAAATCATGTTTTAAGTATTCTTGGGTTTTTCATGACCCAACAATCTCCCCCTATTTGGATATAAATTATGCCTAAGTGTTTTGATCAGTATGAGTGAGCTAATGAATTCTTCTCATACTGAATATACTTGAAGACAGTAAGGACTACGATATAACATAAACATGGGACAACATTTTATTCATATTATTACAAAGTCCTATCAGCTAAACAAAATACTTAAGGTTCCTGACGGAGACCCATTAGTTCAAGCTTTGCCTTCTTCGACACTAACACTTCTTTGTCAGGTCGTTCCTTCATCAACTGATCCATAA
This sequence comes from Artemisia tridentata subsp. tridentata, assembly GCA_021014915.2. Taxonomy (NCBI): domain Eukaryota; kingdom Viridiplantae; phylum Streptophyta; class Magnoliopsida; order Asterales; family Asteraceae; genus Artemisia; species Artemisia tridentata. The sequence goes on along the minus strand of CP139507.1, from coordinate 151,018,324 downwards.
GCCTGACAAACTCCTCATTATTAGAGCCCCTGATATTAAGTGCCATCAGTTTGTAGGCTAGGAGTGTTGTCGTTTCCACTTTGTCAATGTCAGAAACTCTCTGAAAGGCTTCCTGACCAAATTCATCCTCGAAGAAGATATCATACTCAGGTTCTTTGATGACTAGGTTAGGACGGAACTTGACTCCCTGAGGAGGAACTCTGTTGCAGTGAAGTGAAGCTATGTATTGTTCAGGCTCCATAGCTACAGCTTTCCTTTTCTTCCCAACCTTCTGAGTAAATCCAGGGATAGTTAGTCCCTGAGAAGCAAGTGCCTTATCATGGTTAATGCCAAGACTCTTTGCCACCTTTGCGAGTCCCTCATACTTGGCACTCAGTGACTTGATGATGATTGAGGCATTCTTGCTTGTGGTTTTCTTCCTTAGGATGGGCATCATCATATCCCATTCTCTTAACCCATAGTCTGAAAACTTGATTGTTGGAAGATGTTCAGACTTCCTTGGACCTCTATGGATTGTTAAGCTCAGAGGTCTGGTGGGGTGAATAGTGATGTCAATGATTTTGCCTTCACCTTTGGTTTTGGTCATGTGCCATACATACCTCTCATATGCCCTTTGCCTCTTTTCTTGCTTCAGTTTGTCTTCCATGTTGTGTTTCTGAAGAAGTTGGGCTTGAAGCCTGATGAATTCATCTCCCTGAATCTCTTTCTCAGACTCCTTTATTTCTTCCTTGGCAAACTCATAGATGGTAGATGTGGTGAGGTCATGGGCTTTCCTGCGATCTTCCTGATCTAAGATCTCAGCAAGTTCCTCTTGAGTCCCATAGACTCTTCTCCCATCTTCTAAGTCAACATAGGACGGTGTATCAGGATCTGGCTGTCTTATGTTTGAAGCCTTGACCAAGTGTGGTTCAGGAGAAGAGGTTTCAGTCATAATATCCTTCCCTTTGTTAGTGAGAGGAGGTTGACTGGTGGATGCATCAGGGTTTGGAACAGTTACCAAGGCAGAGGATCGATCAGGGATTTCATCATTTTTCTCCCCCTCAGCAGGTGTAGGAACTTCAGTGGAAAGACCTGCTGACTGAGGAGGTGGTGGCACATGAGAGGCCTGAAGAAGTGATAGGATTTCAGAGACCATGGACTTTGTCTCAGAAGCATCATTCTTCACGGCACTGAGTTCGGTAGCCATGACATGTTGGGAGGTGGAGAGTTCAGTGACACGGTTGGTGTAGTGGTTGATCAGCTCATTATGTGTTTGTGAGAGCTGATCAATGGCTGAGGAAAGCTTTTTGAGGTGCCCCTTGGATTCCATAGCAGCCTGAAGAATGGAATCCTGCTTATCCCTGAGACCTTTGAGATCTACCCCTGAAAGAGCTTAAGAAGCTCAGTCAGGTTGGTGGAGGCAGCCGTCTGAGTGGCCATATGGTCTTTCATTGATTTAATCAGTGTGGGATCATCAGAAAGTTGTTCTTGTACTGATTCGACGGCCTTGAGGAGGTTTGCAAGGTCCTGATGCTGACCAGTGGCTGTCTCATCAAAGGTTTTGGTTAGTTCTCCAAGTTGTTTGTCAGCGAGCCTGGAAGCCTGAAGAATCTTGTCCTGAGATTCTTCCACAGAGGCCCTGAAGTCAGCATAGGAGGCTGTCGCTTCAGTATGCTGATCCGTTAGTTCATCAGTAAGAGCATTGTAAAGACCTTCGTTGGCTTGGCGAAGGAATTTAGCCATACTTCTTTCAGAAGGCGGATGAACATTATCATACTTGGTTAACCACTCAGGGGTGGCTGAGGCACCTAATGAAGATGATGGTGAACTGGGTTGTTGATCCTCAGGATGAGGAGAAGAGAGTTGTTGCTCAGACTGCGGAGGAGAGTTAATTGGACCCTCCATTTCCTCCTCAACATCAGGAAGTGGTTCATCCTCACCAAAATCGAAATCCGCCTCCTCCTCTGACTCATCAGCCAACAAATTTTCATAGTCAGCCAGAGAAGGAGCCTTCAGGGAATCCAGCTCCCCTCAAAAGAGGGCTCACTTTTGTTGTGGCCAGGTCCTGATCTTTTAGCCATTATAACTGGTGGGGTTTTACCAGCCTGACTAGCTGATGAACTCAAATAAGTACATTTTATTACCATCATTTATCCTATTTATTTGACTTATTTTATTATATTATCTGTGAGAATTGATACTTAATCGTTTACTTTTGTAATTCTCAGGTAAAAACAAGCATTTGGTGAAACTTGGCGATTTTGGACTAATTATGGAGCAAAACATGCAAGAATTTAAGAGTCTACTGAAATGTACAAGATCAAGACAATCTGCTCCAGATGCGCCGCATCTCACTTATTACATACGGCGCATCACTATCAAGATTTCACCAGATACGATCCAAGATACAAGAGGACATGCGCCGCATCCAAGAATGAAGATACGCCGCATCTTCTGGCGGTGTACGAATATTCCTGAATATATTAATCTTGGACCCCACGCGAAGTTAAGTCAATGCGCCGCATCTACTTACTAGATGCGCCGCATCTACTTACTAGATGCGCCGCATCTTACCCTCAGACAGAAACTATAAATACCCCAAGATCAGACGAATTTCGTAGCACATATATTATATACGAGACCGAAGTACAGAAACCCTAGGACGAATTCAGTCAAGGCAGCAGCACAAGACACACCTTGAACGAAGATACAAGAGCTATAAGAAGGTCCTGCATGTATTTAATTCATTAAGTAGTTTTGTTTTATTATGTTAGTAAACTTTAATTCATCAGGATTGGTGGCTTGTGTAATGTGACAACGGAAAGATTGCACTCCCTTAAAATTGCTTTCCCATTAATTAAAGTTTATATGTTGATGTCTTTGGTGACTTTTATTAGTGCATTGATAACCTCTGTGTCTAGCTGAGCGTTGATCGGGTCGCCATGCCTCTGCCCTCGCCTATTTATTAGATCGCCTATGCATTCTATCGTCTGTAGAAAAGTAGGAAGAAAGATAAATAGGATAGTCATAAGTAATCATTAAGGGTTTACTCGCCGATAAGATTAGAACCAACGAGAAAGGACTTAATCTCGGTGCGTTGCATCGAACTATACACTTCATATAAAACTAGCAATAAAACAAATGACAAACTACTTATCTATCAGGACAAGTCTTCTTATTGTCTCGTGTATTTATCTGTGTACGTGTGTGCTACTTGCTGATTTGTGCCTATTAGTTTAGTTTATTATTTAATTACAACCAATCGTGCCAGTCTCTCAGGCTGAAACCCCCTTGCGTTAGATTAGGTTGTATAGCTAACTTAGAATATTAAAATACTGATTAAAATAACTAGATAATACGTTCCACTCTTAGTGATCGACACTCTACTTACCATTATATTCATACTGACCGAGTACACTGCTCGTTAAGTGTGTGTGTTATTGATAAGTCGGCTAAATATAAATTTAAAACTTGAGTAGGCATTAATACTGCTAAACCGCAACGACACATCGCACGCATCAAGTTTTTGGCGCCGTTGCCGGGGAGTGAATTGTTATTATCTGTTAATTTGATTAGTATTTTAATTAGGTTTTTATTTTTTTTATCTAACCGCTAATTCTGTGTTGTATATTAGATTAATTTGCATTCATTGTATTATTTTGCATATTTTCTGTTTTGTGTGTTATTTGTTTGCTTTTATTTGTGTTTATTTTCGTTTGTGTTTTTATTTGTTTTTATTTTTCGTATTTTCTGTGTTCTGCTATCGTTGTACTGAGCTTATTCAAACGATACGGCGCATCTGATTTCTCAGATACGGCGTATTGCGTTTAATTTTTTATAAAATACAACGCGTTTAATTAATTCGATACGACGCATCTTTCCCCAAGATACGGCGTATCTGTTTTTTGATAAAAATCTTTTTTTCTAAACGTTAACGCCATACGACGCATCTGCTTTAGCAGATACGGCGTATCTATTATTTTAATTAAAAACAGTTTTCGAATTATTAAATAGATACGACGCATCGATCTTTGTCGATACGGCGTATCTTCTGAATCAAAAATCTTATATTTTGAAACGTAACAAAAATACGACGCATTAACCTTTGTTAATACGACGAATATAATTTGATAAATATAGTTGATTTATGATATTTACTTTGATCGGTCCGCTACTCTCGTGCACAAGTTGTTTATTTTCAGGATAAAGGATGACTCAAGCATCACCATGAAAGATTACGTTCTGAACCAAACCGAGAGACGCTAGCTGGAGTGATCGAACATACGACAACGAGAGTGGAGGAAAACTCAATACTGATGGCATTACCAGAGGTTGCACTAAGACATCAGTGGCTACGTTTCGAGAATATGGGACTGGCTCCTGGCACTTTGGATGATTACTTGCGGAGACTAGAGTCGATTTACTTTAAGAGAATATTTAGGGTCCAGGTGTTGGATTTTGCTGATGTGGGATTGATTGGGGGAGGACATGCTGCTGAGAGTTTACGACGTAGGATGGAGATGGTAGTTACTGGTGACGATGAGGAGGTGGTATTCAGATCCTTTGCTTGGGAGAGATTGTTCAGGATTGACGAGCCCTTGGTAAGGGAGCTCATGATGGAGTTTTTCAGTACATTTTACTACAGAGAGACGGATACTGGGTTGGATATTGCTGACACCCTTGTGTTTAGACTGGGTGGGGTGCCGAGGCAGATGTCTATGAGACAGTTCATTTTGGCCATGGGTTTGCACACGGTTGAGGAGCTTGAGTCAGATGGGTTTGCCAGATATTGGGATGATAGTTTGAGAGCGGTCCCTGACAGGGCATTATTCGGTGATTACTGGGACAGGATCTCTTCGGGGGGTGATATCACTACTTCTACCCCTCTTACACTTTGATCAGGGAGCCCTTGAGGAGGCTGTGCCACCTTCTGATAGCACTTACCATTGCTGGGAGGGGTCAGTCACCTGAGAAGGTGACCACTCTGGACCTCTTCCTCTTGAGGAGCATGGATGAGGGGTTGTCGGTGAACATCCCCCACTTTTTGGCACACTACCTCCACCGGTCAGCTGCAGGGAGAGATCGGAGGAGTCATATGACTGGCGGGCATTTTGTTTCTAGGCTGGCCCGCCATTTTGGAGTGATTGGAGAGGAGATTCCAGCAGGGCTGGAGGTTGTGGTGACCCATCTCCCGGTTATTGATAGGGATTACTTGGTTAGACTTGGGATATGCCAGTTGGCTATGGGAGATTACGTTTGGGTAGCATTGGGGCCCGCTAGAGCTGCAGGGACAGAGGCGGAGCAGGGAGGTCCCCAGGGAGCTCCGGCTGCTGCTCCAGCCCATCAAGAGGAGCCACAGGCACCAGTACCCCCACCAGTCCCTGTACGCACGGTGAGTCAGAGAGTTGAGGCAGTCGAGGGAGAGCTGAGAGCCTTGAGAGGCGTTGTAGATGGTATGAGGAGGGACTCAGAGTGGCTGGTTACGAGTATGAGCCGACTTTTGGAGCAGCAGGGTATTACCCACACTCGTCCGGATGGTACTCATGTTGCAGGAGTGACACTTGCGTACACTCGCAGAGTCCGGGCTAGGACGGATGATGCCAGCACTTCAGGGACCCACCCACACGACCACACTGACCCTTGATCTCTCGATTCTACGTGTTTATTGACATTGTTCCATGTGCATTATTACTATTCTTTTTGGATTGTATTAATCGATATTATCATTTATGCATTTGATGTTTCAGTTTATATTTCTTAACATGCTTGACAAAGACTGGCATTAAGTTCAGCATGATAATACGAGAGGACGTGAGAGAAAACCATGGAACGAGCCGTTTTACAACAGACTGTTAACAGTCTGTCTGGTGAACACATGCGCCGCATCTGGTACAACAGATGCGCCGCATCCTATCCTTCATTTTGTTTTTATTCCGTAATTATTCCAGGCTCGATACGGCGTATCTTCTTCCATAAGATACGGCGCATCGACTGACCTGATGATTTTCATTTTTATTTTTATGATTTATTTTTCCTAACTACTAATGTATTATGCAAGTTTGAACCTTTCTTAACTTAGGTGTGTTTTAAAGTCTTGGTGGTATTATAGATTCCTGCATTTCCTGTGGATACATTGATTATGAAGCTTAAACGTTCTCATCCACAAGAAAGATGATTTTTGCTCTTATACAAATAATGGAGGATCATACCGAGCAAATCTCAGGGGAGTTTTTCTGTTCTAATTCTTTTATTTTCCAGTTTTTAACCTTTTATACAAACAACGAGGACGTTGTTTAACTTAAGTGGGGGGATTGGAGAATTAGAACACTTAACACTTACTTGTCCTAAACTTTTCAAAATATGCTTAAAATGCGCTTAATATATAAATATTTAAAATTTTTAGCATGTTTTTGTTTAAAGTCTAAGTTGCATAGCTGCACACATGACGTTATTTTCAAAAATTGTGATTTTTCAAAACTCACAAATCTATGAGTGTGCCGGTGACTTGTAAACTTTAGAACTTGGCTTGTATACTATTCGAGACCACCATAATAAGTATTATTTATATAATTGGAATGACTTGTCTAAATTGGTAAATTTCTAGGATTACACCCAAATAGCCTATTATATGTTATGTGTTATTAACTAACTACACTGGTTAGTTAACCCCCGTAAAAACCCTTTTGTTACTCTCATTTTTAGAGTAAGATACCCCTAGAAAAACATTCAGAGCCATTCCTTTCGTTTCTTATACCTTTGTTTAAAATGTTTCGTTACACCCTTACACCTTAGCCTACCATGTAGATTAAAATCCGTGGTTGGTTAATTGCTTTAGGCAAAGTGTGTTTCCTTACATTACCTGTGTTCGCGCGCGTAATTCATTATCTATGGTTAGGTCAGGAAATTGCACAATGCAATTGGAGTGAAAGTAAATATTGTATATCTTTGAGTTTATTTTTCGTGTGTTTACTACTTTCACTATTACCGTTATTTCTGAAGTCATGAAAAGTATGGAAAAATTAACCAGAATTATCATTATAGTGATGTGGTGAAATTTTACACATCTTTGTTTATTAAAAAAAAAAAAAAAAAAAAAAAAAAAAAAAAAAAATCGAAAAGAAAAAGAAAAAGGAAGAGTTGGATGTTTGTTTAACCAACTTATGTAAAGTTTTGTATTAAGTGGTCGATATCACCACTAGTTGTTGTATATTATATTAATGGATTGAATGGGAGTTGGCAGTTATGGGAACACCAACTAAGGTTTATTCTTTGATTAAGATCTTGTTGAGTATAATTCGTGTCTACCTAAAAGCGTGTGTTTCAAGTGTTAAAGCGTGAGTTATTCTATGATATGAGTCTTATTCATGGGATGGTTGGGATAGTGATTAACCACACTTAGGATTTTAATCTATCTGTTTTGTTTATTTTTCATTTTACACCAATTTGTATCCCAAATATTATCCATACCCTGTATTATTCTTTATCCAACCAAACCTTTGATTTATTGAGATTAGGGATTTGAGCAATCTTAAGTATCGTAGTCGTGGATTCGGCTATGTATTTATGATTTTGTCGCCCTTTTTGATATATTTTTATTGGTAAAGTTTGGACCTATCTTTAGCCTATTCGAGTTAAGGATTTGAGCAATTGCAAGTATCGTGTTCGTGGATTCGATCATGTATTTGTGATTTTGTCGCCTTTTCTGGAATTTGAGATCGATAGAGATTAAGGAGAATAATTAACCCTTTAAGCCTAAAAACCCTTTTTACCGCTTTAGACTTGTTATTCCTTGGCTTTAGTGGGGGAGATGTGTATACTTGCCAAGCTTATGATAGAATATTCGTCACGACTGGACAGTTAAACGATTAGATTTGCTTTTATCAAAATATTTTATTTTACTTCTAATTCGTTAAGTGTTTGGTTGTGTGATTATGACAAAAAATGAATACATGCTTAAATATAAAAATAAATCCTAATATCTTTTAGGATACATTTTCATAAGATTAATTCTAAGGTTTACTTGGGGACAAGTAAAGTTCAAGTGGGGGGATATTTGATGAACTCAAATAAGTACATTTTATTACCATCATTTATCCTATTTATTTGACTTGTTTTATTATATTATCTGTGAGAATTGATACTTAATCGTTTACTTTTGTAATTCTCAGGTAAAAACAAGCATTTGGTGAAACTTGGCGATTTTGGACTAATTATGGAGCAAAACATGCAAGAAGTTAAGAGTCTACTGAAATGTACAAGATCAAGACAATCTGCTCCAGATGCGCCGCATCTCACTTATTACATACGGCGCATCACTATCAAGATTTCACCAGATACGATCCAAGATACAAGAGGACATGCGCCGCATCCAAGAATGAAGATACGCCGCATCTTCTGGCGGTGTACGAATATTCCTGAATATATTAATCTTGGACCCCACGCGAAGTTAAGTCAATGCGCCGCATCTTACCCTCAGACAGAAACTATAAATACCCCAAGACCAGACGAATTTCGTAGCACATATATTATATACGAGACCGAAGTACAGAAACCCTAGGACGAATTCAGTCAAGGCAGCAGCACAAGACACACCTTGAACGAAGATACAAGAGCTATAAGAAGGTCCTGCATGTATTTAATTCATTAAGTAGTTTTGTTTTATTGTGTTAGTAAACTTTAATTCATCAGGATTGGTGGCTTGTGTAATGTGACAACGGAAAGATTGCACTCCCTTAAAACTGCTTTCCCATTAATTAAAGTTTATATGTTGATGTCTTTGGTGACTTTTATTAGTGCATTGATAACCTCTGTGTCTAGCTGAGCGTTGATCGGGTCGCCATGCCTCTGCCCTCGCCTATTTATTAGATCGCCTATGCATTCTATCGTCTGTAGAAAAGTAGGAAGAAAGATAAATAAGATAGTCATAAGTAATCATTAAGGGTTTACTCGCCGATAAGATTAGAACCAACGAGAAAGGACTTAATCTCGGTGCGTTGCATCGAACTATACACTTCATATAAAACTAACAATAAAACAAGTGACAAACTACTTATCTATCAGGACAGGTCTTCTTATTGTCTCGTGTATTTATCTGTGTACGTGTATGCTACTTGCTGATTCGTGCCTATTAGTTTAGTTTATTATTTAATTACAACCAATCGTGCCAGTCTCTCAGGCTGAAACCCCCTTGCGTTAGATTAGGTTGTATAGCTAACTTAGAATATTAAAATACTGATTAAAATAACTAGATAATACGTTCCACTCTTAGTGATCAACACTCTACTTACCATTATATTCATACTGACCGGGTACACTGCTCGTTAAGTGTGTGTGTTATTGATAAGTCGGCTAAATATAAATTTAAAACTTGAGTAGGCATTAATACTGCTAAACCGCAATGACACATCGCAGGCATCACTAGCCATAATAACTGGGGGGGGGGGGGGGTTTGCCCAGCCTGACTGTTAGGATCAGTTCCCAAGTGACTTGGACCGCCTGAGGGGGTGATGGGTTCCGTATCAGCGGGTGGTTTGTTTCCCCCTGAGTCTTTGTCCCCCTGAGCACCTTCAACTATTGACGGGTGTTTTTTCAGTAGAATCACTAGGTACTATTGGTGATTGTTGATGGCCTCCCTTTCCATCAGGATTGTGCTGTCCTTTTGGGGATTTAGAGGCCTGAACTCCCTGAGACTCTAAGTGTGATTGCTTAGAGACGTTAACGGGATGTGAATGGGTATGGGTCCCCGTCTCAGTGGAGTAGTACTGCTCCACCGAGGATATAGAACCCTGAACTCCCTCAGGCTCTGATTGTGATTTATCAGTGCCTTCATTGGGATGTGAGTGGGTGGATGCTCCTGACCCACCTAACTTGTTTTTGTCAGTAGGGACATTCGAAAAGGGTGTGCCCGAGGATACTGAGGATGATTGCCCAGCACCCTCTGTTGGCGGTTGTTTTGTGGCCAATGTGGTCTCTTTGATGGGAGTCTTAGAGGTCAAGGTCACAACAACTTTCTTAGTGCCTGAGGCAACAGTCTCAGTGACGAGTGGTTTAGGTCTAACCACCTTACTGGACTGTCCCCCTTTCCCTTTGGTCTTCTTCACCTTCTTGGTTGGTGAAGGAACTGGTGAGCATACATTTTCACCCTGAATCACCATTAACATGTAGGTGGTCAGGGCGACTGGTTGTACCTCAGTAATGTCACTACTAAAGTTAGTCTTATGAAGAATGATGCGTGGTTTTGCGACCTTACAACAGGTTTTACCTCTTGAGGGATCTCGAGAAGCTTGCAATCCCCACCAGGCAGTGTACCTGACCGATGTAGTATAGGGTAGTGGCAAGTACCGGGGGATTGATCGTTCTCTAGGGGAATAGTGTCGTTAGGATTGAAAAACTACTCTAATAGGTCTAAGGGTGAGGGAAGATTCTTTTTGTATTTTTATATTTTTATGAAAGCAAGTAAAATCTCGGGTTTGAAGGAGTGGGCGGAATTAGTTGCTAGTCAACTAACCCAAATAACTACAAATGCAAATAAAATAAAATAACTGAAAATGAAAAGGTTGTGGAACTTATATGGAGAGAAATGTGTTTACTTAGATTTCCTTACTCCCTAACTATCTTTTACCGGTTGATTAGTGTGTATTAATTGCGTGGATGACGGGTGTATTCCTTAATACCAATCGTGGGGTGGCGTACTGATTGCGTGGTTTTGTAACCTTACAACAGGTTTTACCTCTCGAGGGATCTCAAGAGGCTTACAACCCCACCAGGCAGTGTACCTGACCGATGTAGTATAGTGTAGTGGTAAGTACGGGGGATTGATCGTTCTCCACAGGGAATAGTGTTCGTTAGGTATGAAAGGCTACTCTAATTAGGTCTAAGGGTTGAGGAAGATTCTTTTTATGTTTTTATAGTTTTTATGAAAGCAAGTAAAATCTCGGGTTTGAAGGAGTGGGCGGAATTAGTTGCTAGTCAACTAACCCAAAATTACTACGGATGCAAATAAAATAAAATAACAAAAATGAAATGTGGTGAGAAACTTATGTGTAGAGAAATGTGTTTACTTAGATTTCCTTACTCCCTAACTATCTTTTACCGGTTAATTAGTGTGTATTAGTTGCGTGGATGACGGGTGTATTCCTTAATACCATTCGTGGGGTGGCGTACTTACTTCCCCAACTCTACAAGCTCCTACTTCACTCCTATATCGAGCCGGCTAGGAAGCTCCTAACATGGGATCACTAGAATTCGCTTGTGCATTAAATACAACCATAAAAACCTTTAGTACGCATTTGGTTCATGTTTCTTAAGACGTTCAAGCAAGTTACCGAATAGGAAGTTAGCCAGTTTTCTTAAGCCTAACATAGATAAACAATCATCCAATACAACTAATAACACACTAACAACCAATAATCAATAGCTAGGTTTCATTAGATCTAAGCAAACACAAGATAAATTTAGCCTAACATGTTAAACAAAAGACAAGAATAAGATAGAATCAAACAACACATAGACATATTGAATGATTAATTGATAACTTATCTTTCAATGAAACATGGAAGATCTCAAGGCAAAAAGCCCTGAAAAAGTAGCTAAAATCGTCTTAGGGTTTTCTCCCAAAACTCCACACACTAAGCTCTCCCTAATGACAAAAAATTAGAAAACTATATATAGATTTTTGGATCTGACGGCGTCACCTTATGGAGTGTGACGCCGTCACCTAGCCGCTTTTAGGGTTCCCGGATGACCTTCTTGACGCCGTCCCTCTTTAGCTCTTCCAAAATCCATTCTGGCTTATCAAGGCTTGACGCCGTCGAACCATGAACGTGACGCCGTCCCCTTATGATTTAAGCCGTGACGCCCTCGATCAAGTTAAAGCGTGACGCCGTCAGAATTCACATGCTATTTTCACTGGCCCGTCATGAGTAAATTTCACGTCCAACTTTTCTTGCCAAGGCATGACGCCGTCTAGAGTAAAGTCTGACGCCGTCAAGAGTAACTTTTAGCCGATTTTTGAGACTTTGCCGTTTTCTTCACTTTAATGCTCCAAAAACGTCCAAAATGCCTCCTTTTCCAGATTTCTCCTCAAAAGTACCTAAAATGACAAAAGGAACGATTTAGGGCAATATTTGATCAAATAAATACGATTTAAGGCTTAAATGACCCCTTAAAAGCGGTACACTTTTCGCTTCATCAAATACCCTTACACTTGAGATTTGCTTGTCCTCAAGCAAATGCGCTTTTATTCTAATCAAAATACAAGCTAGGGGTCATTTAATGCTAACATAAAAGTAATTACAACAAATAATCGTTCCACTTCAATCATAATAAGCACGGAGATTACATACTAGCACCTCACAAGTAGTGTTTAGATACTCACATCTCTCAAGTGTCATCAAAATAAATCTCATAAATGAAAACGGAAAATATCTCTCACTACCTGTCATAGCAAATAGATTACCATAGGCTTGGGAAAGGATCGAAAACCTCCTCCACTAGGCGTAAGCACCTAAGATAAACTATCAAAGAGGGCTTTTAAATGGGTTATAACGTTAGGTGTAGGGAAAAGGAAAACACGGTTTGGTTGGATAAGGGATATTTTACTGGTGGCTAGTTAAAGATTTTGATCAATTACATGTACTATACAATGTTGCTAAGCCAAGACTAGACTCGATCTTAAGCTAGAAACAAAATAACAAAATAACAAAAACATAAAATAAACATAAAATGAAACGGGATGGTAGTCCGTATGTTTTTTCTATTTTTCATTTTCTCATTTTTTTGTGTTTTTCTTGATTTTTTTTTTTTTTTTTTTTTTTTTTTTGCATACACTTTTGCCCTACCATCCAAAATATTACAGCATAGGGGCATTGCATTTCCCTTACACTTGAATTTTTACATAACTTTACAAATACTAATCTAATGACTCGAATTAAGATAATTGAAAAACTTGGAGTACTTTTAAAATATTTAGCACATATGGGGGTAATAAATGATGTTCTTCCCCATTACTCCATTATACTAGTACTTTACCCATGAGTCCCAATCGTCCCAAAACAATATGTACAAGGATATGACTCGACTTAGCAACCATGTAATCAATTAGATAATTAACTTGGGTTTAAACAAATGTTGTAACAATAATGCACTAAAAATGAGTGCATACAAGGTAGGCTAAGGCGATTTGGGTGTACATTTAAGTGGGGTGTAACAAATTCTTCCTTTAAGTAAAATGCTTAAAGGTCGAAACGAAAAGATAGGCTCTGAGGGGTGTACTAGGGGTATCGTGTACTAAAAATGAGTACAACGCAAAGGGTGTGGGAGAATTACTTGACCAATGTAGCCAACGTAATTATAACAAAAACACAGGTGTAAAACAATGGGTTAATCCTAATGCCTCTTATCATGTAGTAAATCTAACTACACGAATGTAGTCTCACTTGTGGCCTTGGAATGGTCCTAACGCAAGTTCTAGAATCTAAATGCTACCGGTACACACATCATAGCATAAATGCTTTTCCTACCAATTCTAGGGGCGAACCTCACATATTTGGGGGTGGAAAATTTTTTAGTGGTACGGTTTTTGTGCTAGTCATATAACTCCTATCCGTGAGACGCTCATTAAGATCAAAGTTTCACTCCTATATGTTGTAAAAAATTTTAAATTTGGCACTAAAATTACCCTAACAAGTATTTCTCTCAGTTTTATTACACATCTACTATTAAACAAACAAAAATCAAGCGCAATTGTATTTTCTAAAATCGTACTTTTACCCTCCCCTTACACTTAAGATGAACATTGTCCCCAATGTTCAAATAACAAGATGTAAAAGAAAAAATTAAAAGGATGAAATCAAATACTCCCCTGATTCGCTCGGTGGATAATGAAATTACACGGTTAGATCTTCCTCCAAGGTAATGTTGAAGCTCCATGACTAATGCATCGCCATAAGCTTGATTCCATAAACATCTCCTTGTCCAAAATAACCTGTTAAACCTGAGAAAACAAACACGAAAACCTGCATAACATCGGCGGGAAAAATCTATATATAAGGATATAATGCTTGTGGACTGATAATTTTGCAGATTCCTGGAGATTATAAGTTGGAGATTTAATAAAAACTTTTTATGAAAACAAAACTTTCAAAAATTTCTGGAAATTAAATCTGACGCCGTCAGGTTATAACCCCTGACGCCGTCAGAAATGACCTGACAAAAATTTTCATTTTAAGTTTCCGGAAAATTTCTGGAAAAACCTTTACCTTACTTCCTGGAAATCCTGCAAAACATCATTATGACTCGATACAAGCATTTGACTCAAACAAATACGGATATGTATGCTAATTTATTATTATTACGATTCATGTTAATTTGTGTTCTAATAAACCGATTTAGATTTCCCTTACACTTAACTTTTGCAAAATACCTTTATATGTAGTTAAGACGAAGTTAAAAACAAAATAAAGCATTTTCACAAATTACTTTTGAACATGAATCAATAATAATAAAAATTAAACATACATACGGAAGCAAATAAAATCAAACAAACAAATAAATAAACACACAAAGCAAATAAAGCAAATAAAGCTTGGGTTGCCTCCCAAGAAGCGCTTTTCTTTATTAACGAGTCTTGTAGCTAGACTCAAAGTCACGTACATTACGTGACTCCATCATCGGTCACGGTTCCTAGGCCATTCTCTTTTGATCCTCTATTAGAATCACTTTCATAGTAAAGGTATTTCGGGTCCATGTGATCAAAAGGATTGTTTCGGTATTTAGAACTAAGTTCCTTATCGTGCTTAAAGAATCCGCTTGACAGGTCAAAAGTGTCCTTACATCCCCTTCTCACATCATCATCACATAACACGAGTTGGGAACTTAACCCATCGAGCCCTTTATAATCAATCTCCTTGAATTCTCTCATCTTGTAAGGCGTTTGGTGTGAGATTTCCCTAATCCCATCGGTGAAAGTCATGATCCCATTGAGCTCGTCCACAACCAAGCTTGTGGCCTGGCAAAAAGGTGCCCCAAAAACAACTTGTGATAACCTGGGATCGATGTACTCTTCGATATTATCGACGATTGCGAAGCTCATAGTGAATGTCATATTTCCTACAAACACCTGTATATCATCATCTATGCCGATGTCGTCCTTCCCTTTATGAATCATCCCCCATCTGCAAATGTTGTTATAATGAAACAAGGACATCACATTTTTGGGTAAACATGTGTCAATGTAAACATTATAAAATTGCTGGTGACCAATCATGCAAGGTATTTTGAGATTATTTGGATCATGTTGCTTAATTCGGCCAGGCCTTCTACCGTGTAACACCCATGTGTTGCCACTTGCTGATGGTTGATACTCATACACTTCTTCACAGCCATCCCGAAAAATCACTTTCCTGACACCATCGGTAAATAATGCACTCCTATCATCCTCATCGAGTATCACTCCCGTTGCTTTTATGAATGGTTTGCCTAGAACAAGGCCAGTTAAGGATGGGCTGATGATAGAATTCATGCTATTAATTACAGTTAACTCGATATGAAAGAGGAACTTTTCTATCACAATTGGTACCCTCCTTATTACCCCGATGATATTAGACCCTTCATATTTGACTTGTTCAGTGAAGGCTTCATTATATAGAGAAAGGGATATTGCGCTTATAGAAGAGTTGGGGTTTATGTAGGCATCTTTTATAAACTTTTTCCTAGTGGTGCAAGAAATCTTAAAGACCCTAGGAGCGCCATCCTCTATTCTCTCTCCGAATCCCATAGGCGACCTTGCTGTGCCCCTCTCAAGTTCCTCTACCAGGGGGCGGTCTAGCAGTCCTGCGAGCCCATGAGGCATTTCGGATTTCTCTTCCGAGCCCTCCTCATCACTCACCTCTATTGTACTCGAGTTCTTTGGTGAGTCTAGATAGTCGTCGGGCGCCTCAGGTTTCTTTTCGGGAACTTCACCCTCCATTTCATTGTCCACATTCTTGGCTGTTTGTTGGTCCAAATTTGGTTTAGGAACAGGTATTGTTGTAATGGTGTTCACGAAGTGGAGAGGTTTCGAAGGGGTATGAGTATCTCCTGTTTTTTTTCCGTTTTGTGATATGTATTTAAAGAGTTTACTAGGGTGCTTAATTTTTACAGGAGGAGGTGTTTGGTGGGTTACCGTAACAGATTTGATCTCATTAATTGGTGCCAACTCACAAGTTGACCTGCCAGCAAGGCGATCATTGATAACCTTTAACAGGTTATCAACCTTGTTGTTCATATCAACTTGCTGTTGTCTGAATTGATTCTCAAGTTTGGAAAGCTGTGTTTCTTGAGAGAGAATGAATTTTTGCAGTGATTCCTCGCGATTTTGTTGTTTATGCGTGTGTCGCTGAGGATAATGTTCAGACCAAGTGAGCGGGGTAGAGTCATTGAATGATACGCTACGAGTTTGGTTCCAACTAAAATTTGGCTTATTCTTCCATGCCTCATACCCATCTTCGGAATTTTTGGGCCCATAATTAGTGGCGAGCCACTTATCTCCCGCCTTATCGATTCGCGAGGATGCGAATTCTTTGAAAGCCTGTTTGGGAAGTTCCATGCAGTCATGAGTGTCGTGGGGACCACTACATAATTTACACGAAGAAGTGATTTTGTTCACTTGGCTTGAAGGTTTAGGAGCCTCGTAGGATTTCATGAGAAACTTGACTTGGTCTTCAAGTTCTATGATCCTACGGTCGGAAATGCTTGAATTATTCGAAGGCAAAGATATTGCCTTGACCGTTTTATTCAAATCACGGGGATCACTCCAACTTTCGTTGTCATAAAGAGCAAGATCCTCTAGGAGAGCCCATGATTGTTCCGCACTTAGATCACGTAGCTTGCCACCGGCCGATTGGTCAATGGTTTGCCTCGTGGAGAGATTGATATGGTCATAGAAGATTTGGACTTGGAGCCAAAGTTCTATGCCATGGTGAGGGACTTTTTGGAGTAAGTCCTTGAATCGAGTCCATGCCTCGTAGAGAGTTTCGCCTTGACGTTGTTGGAACATCAAGATATCATTCCTTAGCTTGGTAGTTCTTCCCGGTGGGAAAAACTGAGCAAGGAAACGAGTGGTGAGATCATCCCAAGAGGTGATGGATCCTGCGGGTTGACGTTCTAGCCATTGACTAGCTTGGTCCCGCAGAGAGAATTGGAAGAGACGCAATCGGGTCGTCTCTCGAGTGGCAACATCAAGGTCTATAGAATCAACGATTTTAAGAAAGTCCTTGAGATGTTGATTAGGATCTTCAGAACGAAGTCCATGGAATGCGCATCCGCTTTGCACCAACCGGATGGTGTCGGATCGCAAGGGTGTGATATTGGCTCCTTGAGTGAGCTCAATGGTGTTTCGATAGCCATGGTGGCTAGGACGGGAATACTCTCCTAAAGTACGGGCTCTAGGAGGTGGTTGTGGTTGTTGCGGTGGTGGGTTGTGGGGGTTAAGGATATTACCATCTTCCATGATGTCGGACGGTAATGGTTACGAACAAAGACACGAAGAAAATAGATAGACTAAAGAAATCCTAGAAAAATAAAATAAAAATCTCACTAGAAAGGAATCTAGTGAGTAGACCTAATAGAAATAAAAATTCAACCTAAACAATAACTATTCCCCGGCAGCGGCGCCAAAAACTTGATTGCGTGGTTTTGTAACCTTACAACAGGTTTTACCTCTCGAGGGATCTCAAGAGGCTTACAACCCCACCAGGCAGTGTACCTGACCGATGTAGTATAGTGTAGTGGTAAGTACGGGGGATTGATCGTTCTCCACAGGGAATAGTGTTCGTTAGGTATGAAAGGCTACTCTAATTAGGTCTAAGGGTTGAGGAAGATTCTTTTTATGTTTTTATAGTTTTTATGAAAGCAAGTAAAATCTCGGGTTTGAAGGAGTGGGCGGAATTAGTTGCTAGTCAACTAACCCAAAATTACTACGGATGCAAATAAAATAAAATAACAAAAATGAAATGTGGTGAGAAACTTATGTGTAGAGAAATGTGTTTACTTAGATTTCCTTACTCCCTAACTATCTTTTACCGGTTAATTAGTGTGTATTAGTTGCGTGGATGACGGGTGTATTCCTTAATACCATTCGTGGGGTGGCGTACTTACTTCCCCAACTCTACAAGCTCCTACTTCACTCCTATGTCGAGCCGGCTAGGAAGCTCCTAACATGGGATCACTAGAATTCGCTTGTGCATTAAATACAAACATAAAAACCTTTAGTACGCATTTGGTTCATGTTTCTTAAGACGTTCAAGCAAGTTACCGAATAGGAAGTTAGCCAGTTTTCTTAAGCCTAACATAGATAAACAATCATCCAATACAACTAATAACACACTAACAACCAATAATCAATAGCTAGGTTTCATTAGATCTAAGCAAACACAAGATAAATTTAGCCTAACATGTTAAACAAAAGACAAGAATAAGATAGAATCAAACAACACATAGACATATTGAATGATTAATTGATAACTTATCTTTCAATGAAACATGGAAGATCTCAAGGCAAAAAGCCCTGAAAAAGTAGCTAAAATCGTCTTAGGGTTTTCTCCCAAAACTCCACACACTAAGCTCTCCCTAATGACAAAAAATTAGAAAACTATATATAGATTTTTGGATCTGACGGCGTCACCTTATGGAGTGTGACGCCGTCACCTCGCCGCTTTTAGGGTTCCCGGATGACCTTCTTGACGCCGTCCCTCTTTAGCTCTTCCAAAATCCATTCTGGCTTATCAAGGCTTGACGCCGTCGAACCATGAACGTGACGCCGTCCCCTTATGATTTAAGCCGTGACGCCCTCGATCAAGTTAAAGCGTGACGCCGTCAGAATTCACATGCTATTTTCACTGGCCCGTCATGAGTAAATTTCACGTCCAACTTTTCTTGCCAAGGCATGACGCCGTCTAGAGTAAAGTCTGACGCCGGCAAGAGTAACTTTTAGCCGATTTTTGAGACTTTGCCGTTTTCTTCACTTTAATGCTCCAAAAACGTCCAAAATGCCTCCTTTTCCAGATTTCTCCTCAAAAGTACCTAAAATGACAAAAGGAACGATTTAGGGCAATATTTGATCAAATAAATACGATTTAGGGCTTAAATGACCCCTTAAAAGCGGTACACTTTTCGCTTCATCACGTACGTACTTCCCCAACTCTACAAGCTCCTACTTCACTCCTATGTCGAGCCGGCTAAGAAGCTCCTAACATGGGATCACTAGAATTCGCTCATGCATTAAATACAACCATAAAAACCTTAGTACGCATTGGTTCATGTTTCTTAAGACGTTCAAGCAAGTTACCGTATAGGAGGTTAGCCAGTTTTCTTAAGCCTAACATCGATAAACAATCATCCAATACAATTAATAACACACCAACAACCAATAATCAATAGTTAGGTTTCATTAGATCTAAGCAAACACAAGATAAATCTAGCCTAGCATGTTAAATAAAAGACAAGAACAAGATATAATCAAACAACACATAGACATATTGAATGATTAATTGATTACTTATCTTCAATTGAACATGGGAGATCCAAGGGTATAAAACCCTTAAAAATGGCAGAAAAATCGTCTAGGGTTTCTCCTCACAAAGTTGCACACTCATGACTAAAAATTATGAAAGTATATATAGGAAAACAGATCTGACGGCGTCACCCTTTGGGTCGTGACGCCGTCACCTCGCCGCGGTTAGGGTTTCTTGATGGCCTTCTTGATGCCGTCCCCCTTTAATCTTCCAAAATCCTCTCTGGCTTATCAAGGCTTGACGACCTTCTTGACGCCGTCCCCCTTTAATCTTCCAAAATCCTCTCTGGCTTATCAAGGGCTGACGGCGTCACATTGAGGCTTGACGCCGTCACAGGTACTTTTCCAGCAGATTTAGAGACTTTGTCGTTTTCTTCACTTTTATGCTCAAAAAACGTTCAAAATGCTTTCTTTTCCAGATTTCTTCTCCAAAGTACCTAAAATGACAAAAGGAACGATTTAGGGCAATATTTGATCAAATAAATACGATTTAGGGCTTAAATGACCCCCTAAAAGCGGTACACTTTTTGCTTCATCAAATACCCTTACACTTGAGATTTGCTTGTCCTCAAGCAAATGCGCTTTTATTCTAATCAAAATACAAGTTAGGGGTCATTTAACGCTAATGTAAAAGTAATTACAACAAATATTCGTTCCACTTTAATCATAATAAGCACGGAGATTACAAACTAGCACCTCACAAGTAGTGTTTAGATACTCACATCTCTCAGGTGTCATAAAAGTATATCTCATAAATGAAAATGAATAATATCTCTCACTACCTGTCATAGCAAATAGATTACCATAGGCTTGGGAAAGGATCAAAAACCTCCTCCACTAGGCGTAAGCACCTAAGATAAACTATCAAAGAGGGATTTTAAACGGGTTATAACGTTAGGTGTAGGGATATGATAAACACGGTTTTGTTGGATAGAGGATATTTTACTGGTGGCGAGTTAAAGATATTGATTAATTACATGTACAATATGGCGTTGCTAAGCCAAGACTAGACTCGACTTAAGCTAATGAAAAAAATAACTAAAAGATAAAAAAAACATAAAATGAAACGGGATGGTAGTCCGTATGTTTTTTCTACTTTTCTTTTTCTCATTTTTTTGTATTTTTCTTGATATATATATATATATATATATATATATATATATATATATATATATATATATATATATATATATATATATATATATATATATATATTTTTTTTTTTTTTTTTTTTTTTTTTTTTTTTGACATACACTCTTGCCCTACCATCCAAAATAATACATCATAGGGGCGTTGCATTCCCCTTACACTTGAACTTTTACATAACTTTACAAATAACTATTCTAATGACACGAATTAAGATAATCGAAACACTTGGAGTACTTTTAAAATATTTAGCACATATGGGGGTAATAATGTTGTTCTTCCCCATTACTCCATTACACTAGTACTTTACCCATGAGTCCCAATCGTCCCAAAACAATATGTACAAGGATATGACTCGACTTAGCAACCATGTAATCAATTAGATAATTAACTTGGGGTTTAAATAAATGTTGTCACAATAATGCACTAAAGATGAGTGCATACAAGGTGGGCTAAGGCGATTTGGGTGTACATTTAAGTGGGGTGTAAACAAATTCTTCCTTTAAGTAAAATGCTTAAAGTTAGAAACGAAAAGATAGGCTCTGAGGGGTGTTCTAGGGGTATCGTGTACTAAAAATGAGTACAACGCAAAGGGTGTGGGAGAATTACTTGACCAATGTAGCCAATGTAATTATAACAAAAACACAGGTGTAAAACAATGGGTTAATCCTAATGCCTCTTATCATGTAGTAAATCTAACTACACGAATGTAGTCTCACTTGTGGCCTCGAAATGGTCCTAACGCAAGTTCTAGAATCTAAGTGCTACCGGTACACACATCATAGAATAAATGCTTTTCCTACCAATTCTAGGGGCGAACCTCACATATTTGGGGGTGGAAAATTTTTTAGTGGTACGGTTTTGTGCTAGTCATATAACTCCTATCCGTGAGACACTCATTAAGACCAAAGTTTCACTCCTATATGTTGTAAAAAATTTTAAATTAGGCACTAAAATTGCCTTAACAGGTATTTATCTCAGTTTTATTACACATCTACCATCAAACAAACAAAAATCAAGTGTAATAGCATTCACTAAGGTATCGTACTTTTACCCCCCCCCCCCCCTTACACTTAAGATGAACATTGTTTCCAATGTTCAAATAACAAGATGTAAAAGTAAATAAGGTAAAAGAATGAAATCAAAGACTCCCATGATTCGCTCGGTGGATAAAGGGGTAACATGGTTAGATCTTCTTCCAAGGTAATGTAGAAGCTCCATAACTAAAGCATCGCCAAAAGCTTGATTCCACATACATCTCCTTGTCCAAAATAACCTGTTAAACCTGAGAAAACAAACACGAAAACCTGCATAACATCGGCGGGATAAATCTGTATAAGGATATAATGCTTGTGGAATGATTATTTTGCAGATTCCTGGAGTTTATAAGTTAGAGATTTAATAAAACATTTTATGATTCCAGAAGAAAAACAAAACTTTCAAAAATTTTCAGAAAATTAAAACCTGACGCCGTCAGAAATGATCTGACAGAATTCTCATGTTAAGTTTCCGGAAAATTTCTGGAAAAACCTATACCTTACTTCCTGGAAATCCTGCAAAATATCATTATGACTCGATACAAGCATTTGACTCAAACAATTACTAATATGTATGTTAATTTAATATTGTTATGATTCATGTTCATTTGTTCTAATAAACCGATTTGGATTTCCCTTACACTTATCTCTTGCAAAATACCTTTATATGTAGTTAAGACGAAGTTAAAAACAAGATAAAGCATTTTCACATTTTAGTTTCGAACATGAATCAATAAAAATAAAAATTAAACATACATACGGAAGCAAATAAAATCAAACAAACAAATAAATAAACACACAAAGCAAATAAAGCTTGGGTTGCCTCCCAAGAAGCGCTTTTCTTTATTAACGAGTCTTGTAGCTAGACTCAAAGTCCTTTTAACCTATGTAGGTGAGATCGTCATCGAGGACATCTTTAGGGTTAAGCTTGGATTGAAGTTTTCTATTGGTCCGCATAGTACGATATATCTTTTCAAACTTCTCTCCATCCGGGTCATACAATGTCATCTTAATATGCCATGACCCATCTCCATCTTTGGGTGGTTTGTCCCAATCCCACTTATGATCATTGTCTTCACATGTCCACCTATTCATCCCTAGGTTAATTGGCAAAACTCCTAGGAAATCAATCATCTTCCTAAAAACTAGAGGGTCTTCAAATGGATCCAATTCGGTGTCCCTAGCCAAGAGTTGTTCTACCGTATGTGCTCGGCGCACAAAGTCCTCTTCTAGGTAAAATGGGCGTTGGGGTCCTATGAAGTCTCCATTGATC
The DNA here is from genome assembly GCA_021014915.2 of Artemisia tridentata subsp. tridentata. Taxonomy (NCBI): domain Eukaryota; kingdom Viridiplantae; phylum Streptophyta; class Magnoliopsida; order Asterales; family Asteraceae; genus Artemisia; species Artemisia tridentata. Next base: position 150,995,340 of record CP139507.1, on the reverse strand, counting down.
CAGGGTCCATATTTAGATGGTCTCCTATTTAATTCTAACCAATGGGGTGTTGGTTCCTCACTAGTATCATAGGCATGTTTCTTCACATCATAGACTGACCAAGTATCACCTTCTCCTACCGCTATCTTAGATTCCTTACAATCAATCATAGCACTAGCGGTCGCCAAAAATCCTCTACCTATCAACAAGGGGCATGTAGGGTTGCTAACCATATCAAGGACGTGGAAATCAGCTAAAATGGTTAGTTTTCCTATGTGTACTAACACGTCCTTGACTACTCCAACCGGGTAAGCAACACTTCCATCCGCTAAGCCTATTATTACCTCGGTTTCTTCAAGTTTTCCTAGTTTTAGAGAGGTGTAGAGAGGTAACAGAAGTAGGTTAAGGCTTGATCCAAGATCTGCTAATGTGTCATAAGCCTCCGAATTACCGATCTTGCAAGGTAGAACAAATAAGCCCGGATCATCTAATTTCTTAGGTAGCTTGTTTTGAACAAAGGCGGTCCCTTTTTCGCCTAACTCGAGCTTCTTCTCATCCAACACATCAATAAACGGACTTTCAAGGTGGAGCTCCTTGAATTCTTCGTCAAGGTTTTGAGTGGGAGGTGTTTCAACTATGTTGTTGACCAATTTAGTGTTGGATATCTTAACTTGTTGGTCCTTTTGGATGACTTGGGTTTGTTTGAAACACGTGCTCATGGAATTGACCGAATAATATTGTGGACAAGAACTAGGAGACGAAACCGATGAAATGGCGTTGACGTTTAGTTTCGGGTTCTTGACTGTGTTGCTAGGGAGTGCTCCCATTTCTCGGTCATTGAGGGCTTTCAACAAAGTGTCAATCTTATTGGTCATCTCGCTTTGTTTTTGTTTGAAATCGGCTTCAAACTTGGCCAAACGAGCTTCTTGAGTTGTCACGAAGTTGGACATCAACCCTTCAAGATTATTGGTACTACCATAGTTGGAAGGATTGTTGTTGAAAGTACGGTTCGAGGGTGAACCGCTTGATTGAAAATGATTAGGTGGGTTGGAAGAATTGGTTTGTTGTGCGTTTTGGTTTTGTTTCCACTTAAGGTTTGGGTGATTTTTCCATGAGGGGTTGTATGAATCACCGTATGGGTTTGGCTCGGGTTTGAAAGTGTACCACTTGTCTCCCGCTCCGTCAGTACGCGAGGATGCGTAGTCCGCAAAAGCTTGTTCGGGGAGTTCCATGCAATCACGAGTGTCGTGGGGACCACTACATAATTCACACGAAGAAGTGATTTTGTTCACTTGGCTTGAAGGTTTAGGAGCCTCGTAGGATTTCATAAGAAACTTGACTTGGTCTTCAAGTTCTATGATCCTACGGTCGGAAGGGCTTGAATTGTTCGAAGGCAAAGATATTGCCTTGACCGTTTTATTCAAATCACGGGGATCATTCGAACTTTCGTTGTCATAAAGAGCAAGATCTTCCAAGAGAGCCCATGATTGTTCCGCACTTAGATCACGTAGCTTACCACCGGCCGATTGGTCAATGGTTTGCCTCGTGGAGAGATTGATGTGGTCATAGAAGATTTGGACTTGGAGCCAAAGTTCTATGCCATGGTGAGGGACTTTTTGGAGTAAGTCCTTGAATCGAGTCCATGCCTCGTAGAGGGTTTCGCCTTGACGTTGTTGGAACATCAAGATATCATTCCTTAGCTTGGTAGTTCTTCCTGGTGGGAAAAACTGAGCAAGGAAACGAGTGGTGAGATCATCCCAAGAGGTGATGGATCCTGTGGGTAGGCGCTCTAGCCATTGACTAGCTTGGTCCCGCAGAGAGAATTGAAAGAGACGCAGTCGGGTCGTCTCTCGAGTGGCAACATCAAGGTCTATGGAATCAACGATTTTTAGAAAGTCCTTGAGATGTTGATTAGGATCTTCGGAACGAAGTCCATGGAATGCGCATCCGCTTTGCACCAACCGGATGGTGTCGGATCGCAAGGGAGTGACATTGGCTCCTTGATTGAGCTCAATGGTGTTTCGATAGCCATGGTGGCTAGGACGGGAGTAGTCTCCTAAGGTTCGGGCTCTAGGAGGTGGGTGTTGTTGTGGTGGTGGGTTGTTGGGATCGAGGATATTACCACCTTCCATGATGTCGGATGGTAATGGTTACGAACAAAGAAACGTAGAAAAAAAGATAGACTAAAGAAAACCTAGAAAAATAAAATAAAAATCTCACTAGAAAGGAATCTAGTGAGTAGACCTAATAAAATAAAAATTCAACCTAAACAATAACTATTCCCCGGCAGCGGCGCCAAAAACTTGATGCGTAGTTTTGCGACCTTACAACAGGTTTTACCTCTCGAGGGATCTCGAGAAGCTTGCAATCCCCACCAGGCAGTGTACCTGACCGATGTAGTATAGTGTAGTGGCAAGTACCGAAGGATTGATCGTTCTCTAGGGGAATAGTGTCGTTAGGATTGAAAAACTACTCTAATAGGTCTAAGGGTGAGGGAAGATTCTTTTTGTATTTTTATATTTTTATGAAAGCAAGTAAAATCTCGGGTTTGAAGGAGTGGGCGGAATTAGTTGCTAGTCAACTAACCCAAATAACTACAATTGCAATTAAAATAAAATGACTGAAAATAAAAAGGTTGTGGAACTTATATGGGGAGAAATGTGTTTACTTAGATTTCCTTACTCCCTAACTATCTTTTACTGGTTGATTAGTGTGTATTAATTGCGTAGATGACGGGTGTATTCCTTAATACCAATCATGGGGTGGCGTACGTACTTCCCCAACTCTACAAGCTCCTACTTCACTCCTATGTCGAGCCGGCTAAGAAGCTCCTAACATGAGATCACTAGAATTCGCTCATGCATTAAATACAACCATAAAAACCTTAGTACACATTGGTTCATGTTTCTTAAGACGTTCAAGCAAGTTACCGTATAGGAGGTTAGCCAGTTTTCTTAAGCCTAACATCGATAAACAATCATCCAATACAATTAATAACACACCAACAACCAATAATCAATAGTTAGGTTTCATTAGATCTAAGCAAACACAAGATAAATCTAGCCTAGCATGTTAAATAAAAGACAAGAACAAGATATAATCAAACAACACATAGACATATTGAATGATTAATTGATTACTTATCTTCAATTGAACATGGGAGATCCAAGGGTATAAAACCCTTAAAAATGGCAGAAAAATCGTCTAGGGTTTCTCCTCACAAAGTTGCACACTCATGACTAAAAATTATGAAAGTATATATAGGAAAACAGATCTGACGGCGTCACCCTTTGGGTCGTGACGCCGTCACCTCGCCGCGGTTAGGGTTTCTTGATGGCCTTCTTGACGCCGTCCCCCTTTAATCTTCCAAAATCCTCTCTGGCTTATCAAGGCTTGACGACCTTCTTAACGCCGTCCCCCTTTAATCTTCCAAAATCCTCTCTGGCTTATCAAGGGCTGATGGCGTCACATTGAGGCTTGACGCCGTCACAGGTACTTTTCCAGCAGATTTAGAGACTTTGTCGTTTTCTTCACTTTTATGCTCCAAAAACGTCCAAAATGCTTCCTTTTCCAGATTTCTTCTCCAAAGTACCTAAAATGACAAAAAGAACGATTTAGGGCAATATTTGATCAAATAAATATGATTTAGGGCTTAAATGACCCCCTAAAAGCGGTACACTTTTCGCTTCATCAAAGAACATCTGGTTTTAAGCCTTCTACGTCAGACCTTAAGTAGTCAGAACCAAGGAGGTCCTGAAGCACACAGGAAATGAACCTAGGGTAAGACATGTGTCTTTGCCTATGTTTCCCTGAGAGCTTTGACACGAGGTCACGGAAGATTATTCCTCCGATGTCAATTTTTCTACCCTCTAAGAGACTAAACATCATCAATTGTTGTGATGAGTTCAATTGCTCAGTGGAGGATTTGTTTCCTCCGAGTACCTGAATGATGAATGTCATCATAAGTCTCCAGACAGGGTGAAACCATGTCTTCACTATTGGAGCCTTTGCCAGCAAGGCTTCAGAAGACTTGGTAGGATGCCTAACATCATGAGGCCCTAGGAAAAGCATTTCAGCTTTTATTTCCTGATCAGTAGGGTTTGCCTCAAAGTTCTCAACAAAGTTAAGACCTGTGGCCATGATGAAGGTCTTGTAGTTCAGGGAGAGAGTCCTAGTCCCATTCATCACAGTGAAAGTGATGATCGACTCTTTGGTGTCCTTAGGGCTAGTGGCCGTTGCGGTACACCAAAACTCCCTGAGATAGTCATTATAAATGACTTCTGGGGTAGTAGTAAAAGCTGTGACAAGAAAGCAGTTTTGTAAATACTTAACTACATCCTTGTAACCCCCATATTGCTGGGGATAGTGGAAATTTCCAACCACATTGTTTTTGGTCAGGTCCACGCCCTCCATTGTGAAGTTCACATTGGGGGCGATGGTTACAGCATTAGAAGAAGCCATTTTAAGATCTGGTTATGGTCGAAAAAAAATGGTCAGATGTTTCTAAATGCTAAGAACACACACACAATTTGTTTTGAGAGATAAAAAGGGCAGAGTTTTGCTTAAATTCTATAAAAATATGTATGTGTTTATTATGGTAGGGTTATTTATAGGGAAGTGGAGATGGGGGTATTTTAGACATTTGAGCGATCTTAATTTATTCAAAAAGAATTATTGGAAATTGTTTTGAATAATATATTTTGGGATCCGCATTTAATGCCAACACTCCACTTTCCTGGTTTGGCGCAACAGTCGAAGCGAACAGTTGAGCAGTTCTGCAAAAGTGTAATTTGCAAAGATGAGTCATCACATATTTGTAATGTGATTGGAGAGGCATTTAATGCCAAGTGGGAATGTGGTGGCCCAGAGGTGGAAGCTAGAAAGGAAAAAAGAACAAATATTCTTGAATTAAATATGAGTTCAGTTACCAACCTCGGACATTTACTAACTAGATATTTAGCATTTAAGTCAGTATTTAATGTCTCTTTTCAGGGCCCTGAATGACTTTTCATTCAGTGATGGTTTTTCAGGGACTTGGGATTAGTCACTGATGATTCAGGAATATGGAATGATTCCTGAGCTACAAGGATTCAGGAACTTGGGTTTAGTTCCTGAACCCTAAAGATTTTCAGGAACTTGGGTTTAGTTCATGAGGTTGAGGATTCAGTGAGATGTTTTCACTGATGTACACATTGAGTCAGGAACCTGAGGTTTTAAGAATTATACTTCAGTTGGAAGAATTCAATCAGTGGACTGATTCTCTATATCCAACATTCCTAATTCAGCTTTCAACCTTGTGAAAGTTGGTTCATCCAAAGGTTTGGTGAAGATATCAGCTAACTGATATTCAGTAGGGATGAAGTGTAATTCAATGTCACCATTCATGACATGGTCCCTGATGAAGTGATATCTGATATCAATGTGTTTTGTTCTTTGATGAAGAACAGGGTTGTTTGAGATTGCAATTGCACTTGTGTTATCACAAAAGATGGGTACCATCTTGTACTGAATTCCATAGTCACTGAGTTGACTTTTCATCCAGAGTACATTTGCACAACAACTAGCTGCTGCAACATATTCAGCCTCAGCTGAGGACAAGGCAACTGATTGTTGCTTCTTGGCACTCCAACAGACTAATTTCCCACCAAGTATTTGGCAAGAGCCTGAGGTGCTTTTTCTGTCCATGTTGCATCCAGCATAGTCAGAGTCTGAGTATCCTTTGAGATCAAGTCCTGAGCACTTTGGATAGTATAATCCAAGGTTAGGAGTGCCCTTCAGGTACTTGAATATCCTTTTCACAGCAGTGATATGAGATTCTCTCGGGTCAGATTGATATCTGGCACATAGACATACTGAGAATTGGATATCAGGCCTTGATGCAAGTAGATACATCAGTGATCCTATCATTCCTCTAAAGAGAGTTTGATTTACTGGTTTTCCAGTTAGATCAGGACCAAGGTTGTTTGGGGGGACCATGGAAGTTTTGACTGAGGCACAGTCACTGAGATCATACTTCTTCAGTAGATTCTTTACATACTTCTCTTGACTGATAGTGGTTCCTCTATCAGTCTGCTTGATCTGTAAACCAAGGAAGTATGTCAGTTCTCCCATCATGCTCATTTCAAACTTCTTTGCCATTAGTTTTTCAAATTGTTTGCAAAGTTTGAAACTTGTTGAGCCAAAGATGATGTCATCAACATACACTTGTACTAGTATGACATCATTATTTGTCTTATAGATAAACAATGTGTTGTCTATCTTTCCTCTGACAAATTTATTTTGGATTAAGAAGGCTGGGAGAGTCTCATACCATGCCCTGGGAGCTTGCTTCAGTCCATAAAGGGCTTTGTTAAGCTTACAGACATGATCAGGAGACTCATGGCTTTCAAATCTAGGAGGTTGCTGAACATAAACTTCTTCTTTCAGTGAACCATTTTAGAATGCACTTTTAACATCCATTTGGTACACCTTGAAGTTCATGTATGTAGCAAAAGCAAGTAAGATCCTGATGGCTTCCATCCTTGCTACTGGTGCAAATGTTTCCTCATAGTCAATGCCTTCTTGTTGATTATAGCCTTTGGCTACAAGTCTGGCTTTGTTTTTAATGACTATGCCATTTTCATCAGTTTTGTTTTTGAATACCCATTTCATGCCAATGACTGAGACATTCTCAGGACATTTGACCAAGGTCATTACCTTGTTTCTGTCAAATTGTTCAAGTTCATCATGCATGGCCTGAACCCAACTTGGATGTGTAAGTGCTTCTTTAACACTTTTGGGTTCAATTGTGGAAATGAAGTCCACAAATAGGCATTCATTGGATGAGGCTGCTCTTAGACTAGCAGCCATGCTCCTGGTGAGCATGCCTTCAGTAGGCTCTCCAATAATATTGACAAGTTCAATGTCCTGAGACCTAGTCCAACTTTCTTGAGGTCCTGGATACTGATTTGAACTTGTGGAGGCCTAATTGGGTAGAGGGGTTGGTTCTGGAGTAGACACATGATCATTGATTGGATCTTGAGTGTCTACCAGCTCACTGAGATTGTTTGGTTCTTGAGTATTTTGAACAGACTGATTGATATCATTAGTGTGTGCATGTGCCTCAACAAACTCAGTGATGGTTGGGTTAGGTAGGTTGTGAGGGATTATGTAATAGGAGAGATTAGCATCATCTTGATACTGAGTAGAAGGATTGTTTTCAGAAAGATATTCATCAGGAGGATATCTTGAAGAATTATCAATTCCTATCTCTTCTACTGAGGCAGTTGAGAACCTGATTGCATCAGTGCTCTCATCAAAGGTAACATGAAATGTTTCCTCAGTCTGTTGTCTCCTTGTGTTGAACACTCTGAAAGATTTTGAGACAAGTGAGTATCCCAGGAAGTATCCATCATCAGCTTTTGCATCAAATTTCCCTAAGTGATCCTTGTGATTATGAATAAACACAGGACACCCAAAGACATGAAAGTAGCAAATGTCAGGGATTCTTCCTTTGAATAACTCATATGGGGTTTTCCCATGTCTCTTGACAATGATGGATTTGTTTTGTGTATAACAGGCAGTTTTGACTGCATCAGTCCAAAAATGGTTGGAAAGGACTGATCCACATAGCATTGTCCTAGCAGCTTCAATGAGTGTTCTATTTTTCCTTTCAGCAACACCATTTTGTTCAGGTGTGTATGGAGAGGAAAAGTTTTGGGAAATACCTTTCTCATCACAGAAACATTCAAGTTCATAATTTTTGAACTCAGTCCCATTGTCAGTTCTAATCTGTTTGACCTTAATGTCATTTTGATTTTCAATGTTCCTGACAAAGGACATGATTGTTTCAGCTGCCTGACTCTTTTTGATCAGGAAGAATACCTAGGTTTATCTAGAGTATTCATCCACTATGACCAGAGTATACTTCTCATGGTTAGTAGACCTTGGACTGATAGGTCCAAATAGATCCATATGGAGAAGATGTAGGCAGTTCCTGATGGAAAAGTTGGTTTTGGTTTTAAAGGATGTTCTGTGATGTTTACCTTTTTCACAAGCTGAGCATGGTTTATCCTTTGAAAACACAAGTGATGGTAAGCCAAGGACCTTGTTTTGTTTTACAAGATTGTTTATGTTTTTAAAGTTCAGGTGGGTGAGTCTCTTATGCCAAAGCCAGTTGAGTGTATCAGTGGCCTTAGCAAAGAGACAAGTTCCATCCTGAGTTAGACTGGACATGTCTAGTACATAAACATCTTGTCTTCTTGGTGCAATGAGGACAATTTCCTTATTTGCATTAAAGATGGTTCCTTGCTTATCATCAAACTGAACTATGTATTTTGCATCACATAGTTGACTGACACTGATCAGATTGTACTTAAGACCATTTACATAAGCTATCCTAGTAAAGACAATACCATTGCAGTTTACTAAATCATAACCCTCAGTGAGACATTTTGAATTATCTGCAAATATCACTTTGGGTCCTGGTTCTTCCACATATTTGTGCAGACACTCCTTAACACCAGTCATGCTCCTTGAACATCCACTGTCTAGATGCCAAATAGGATCCCTGGCATACTTCTGCACAAATAGTAAACTGGGTCAGTTCTTTCTAGGACTCCATTTCATTGAGGGTTTTGTTTTGTAGGTCTTTATGAAAGTATTAATTGATTCATGGTCAGTGGTTGAGTGGACTGAGCTACCACATGTTTTGCATTTAGTTGCAGGGGTAGCCTCAGTAGTCTGAGAGGATTGTTTATTCATTCCTCTTTTAGACTGAATGACCCTCTCTTTTCCTGAGGATTTCTGAGTGGTACTTCCACTAGATTCACAGTGTTTGTCATTTTGACAATCCTCAAGATGATGGTCATTGAATCCACACAATGGGCAAGGTGGAAAAGGCTTAGCCTTTTGCTTCTGTTTCTGCTTAGAATCAGAAGGCTAGTTCAGGCACTGAGCCTTAAGTCCTGAAAAGTTTGACATGACTGAGCATTTTTTATGATCAGAGGTCCTGTGATCTTCCTTTTTGCAAATCATGCAGTAAAGGACTCTATAGCAGTCATCAGTGAGATGATTTGTATAGTTGCACAGTTCACACTTTTTCAGGGGTTTGGTTGGTTTGGGTTTGGTCCTTGAGGAGGCTAGTTTTTGTTCCTTCTTTAAATGAGAAGGTTTTTCAGAAGATAAAATCTTCTCACTTAGCTTCCTGACCATTTCAGTCAACTGATCAATTCTTGGATCAGGACTTTGAGTTGCAACTTCAGAAGGGACTGAAGTTGATGAGTCATCAGTATTTACTGAGACTTCAAGGGGTGGTCTTCTCAGGAGGATTCTACCTTTTCCTGATCTCTCCTTTGGAGAGTGTGGGGAGTAGACCAATGGTGGGAGGTCTGAGCTTGGTGTAGCACCCTGAAGGGTATTTAGTGGAGGGAGTGGAGGAGTTGATTCAGATTCAGGCTCACTGATTGGATCAGAAATACTGAGTTGGTCAAAGAGTCCAAGCATACCTTTCAGAGCCTGACTTTCAGGGAGCAAGATGTTTCCAGTCTCAAAGTTTGGCAACTTACTGACTGGGTTGTCCCTGACAATCCAGTCATTTGACTTGGGTTCCATCTCTTGCTCAAAGGACATTCCAGCTGGAACAAATGTCATTTCACTGGGACTCTCACTGGAGGTTTCAGTGAGGTGGTCAATTCCTATAGTTATCTTAGGAATTAAGCCCATAGAATCAAAGACCTTAGGGTTCTTTTTGGTCCAGCTTTCAATGACAGCTTTTTCTTTCTTAAGTTCTGTTTGAAGGACTTGGTTTTGTTTCAAAATTTCAGTGTTCTGAATTTGTAGAGTAATAGATTCTAGTTTGGCTTGTTTCAATGCAAGCAGTTCATCTCTACATTTATTTAATTCTGAAACAATTTTGTTATATTTTGAAAACAGGTCAAGCCTTTGTTCCTCAACAAACTTTAGATCAAGACAAATATAACTCATGTAAGACTGCCAATCAGAATCATCATCCATAGAATGTAAAGTATTTACCTTCTTCATGGTGATGTTGACCCACACTCCATTCCTAGCATGGCTTTTTCCCACAGCCACCTGATCCTCTTCAGAAAGTGCCATCAGTGCACTAACTCTTATTTCCTCATCTGAGGAAACCTCTTCATCATCCCAGTCATATGCTTCTGCAACTAATACCTTGTTCTTTTTCTGAATAGGTTTAGATGTTTGAGCATCCTGAGACAATATGGGGTTAGTTTCAAGAAGTGCAAGTTTAGCTTTGATTTTCCTATATTTTGTTTCAAAATCCTTTTGACCCTTGTTTTGAAATTGTTGGGTGGATTGAAACATTTTAGGTTGAAACTTGCTAGTTCCTGAGGAACTGTTTCCTGAGAACTTGTAAGAGGGTTCTGAGATAGTTTTAGAATAACAGTCCCTAGTAAAATGACCCTTTTTACCACATTTAAAGCATTCAGTGGTCTCATTTGCTTTTGGTTTTGTAAAGTTGGACTGATTTCTTTTGATGAAACGTCTTGAACTAGCAAGGAGTGCCCTTTCTTGGAATTCCAAGTTCAAGTCGTTCAGGTACTCCTCACCAGTCCTTTCATCAATTTCTTCTTCAGAATCCTCTTGAATATCCTGCACAACACCATTAGAATAGAAAGCAGTTGATATGGGTGTGGAGGTTAAGGCCTTTTTGGACTCAAGAGCTTTTGAGTCAGGGTATCTCCTTGAGATCAAGTTGTCTTCATAGACAAACTTCCCATAAATTTCAGGGAGCTCAAGCGTCTGAAAGTGGTTAGCATTCCTCAGGCCTTGTGAGAAGTTGAGCCACTTCTCAGGGAGACTGTTGACAAAACCAACATTTGTCTCATGCTTAGACAGTACAACACCATCATTTGATAATTCATTTATTAAAGTCTTGTATCTGGTGTAGGTCTGTGAGAGACTTTTAGAGTCTTTTGCCCTGAAAGTATTATACTCAAGTTTAAGGTCCATGACCCTATTTTCCTTGGTATCTGAGGGACCCTCAAAGCTGTTTACCAAGTCATCCCAAGTTTGCTTGGCTGTTAGACAGTTGATGACTGATTCCATTATATCGTCAGGAAGACATGATATAAGGATGCTTTTCAGGCGTTGGTCTTGATTGACCACCCTCCTCTCATCAATGGTCCATTGGGCCTCAGGCTTGTTTAGCCCTTCGGCTGTCTTAGGGACAAATGGGCCATCCTTGATACAGGTGATGTAGTAGGGTTCCATACCGGTAAAATAGCAAATCATACGCTTCTTCCATTTGCTAAATTTCCCAACTTCAAGTCTGGGTGCAACAGCGGAGTAGCTGCCACCCTTTTTGTCGACTAGCTGGGGTACATTGATATCAGCCATAGTAGGATCTTGGTTTTAAAAACCTAGAGCACTCTTGGTTAGTTTAAAAAAATTTTATAAACCAGAGGCTCTGATACCACTTGTTGGTCCCTTACAAGCTTAGAGTTAACTAGAAAGTTAATCTATTTGTGTTAATGACTAATACAATGTTAATATTAATTCTAACAGTTATAAAACGTGAATATAAAAAACTCAAGATAATTTTCAACGTTTAAATTCTTATTAGAAATGAATCAAAGAATCTATACCCAAGTGTTTTGCGGAACAAACACTTGGGATTGAATAGACAAGGTATGGTGGTGTCTCCTATCTAAACTCAAGTTTTGCTTGAGTGGTAACAATGCGACCTCACTGAGCTATCTCAGGGATGCGTTACTCTTTGTAGGAGAGAAGTTGTTTTGCAAAAGTCTAAGCTTTAATTCTACAAAAAAACACACTCAACTTCTTTCCTTCTCAATCTATTTATACACAAGTAATCTGAGTAAAAGTAATTAAAATATTACAAGTTGTTGAGCAAGCGTGTCTGACAATTACAACAGTAATTGTCATTTCCAAGAACCAATAGAAATGGCTTATTAAGTCTTTTAGAAGTGGTTGGTCTGACACTCCAAGACTTTAAGCCGTCTTAGGAAGGATTTCTTCCTGACAAGATAAGATTTGATCTTATCTTAAATCCTTCCTAGATATTTCTGCCTTTCTTCTCAGGCACTTAGTTCTTCAAGACACGCTTCTCAGTTATCATTCATAATTACTTCATTATTGTTGAGGAGACTGGGGTTCAGTGAGTTCTTGTTCAACACTCACTGAACCATCATCTTCTTCTTTGGCTTAAGTGCTACTTCAGGGAGTACCGCCTTCCTGCGTAGTGAATCCTTCTATTTGAATTCGCCTTAAGCATCCTGAAGATGACTCACTGAGAGGCTGTTCTCTCAGTGACTTGAATTGTTCTCGGTTTAAGTTAACACTTAGTTAATTTGTGTCCAAATCATGTTTTAAGTATTCTTGGGTTTTTCATGACCCAACAAATCACATTGAAAATTAGCGATATTGACGAGTATTTAAAAAATATTTTAGCGATGCTGACAATTAATAATGTATATTACGTATTTCGATAAATTTGAGAAAATAAATTACGTGAATTCAACTTTCACTCTTAAATAGATCTATTCAAAATTAAAAGAAAAAACTTGTTCATCACCATTGATTAATTGTTATTGTTGATACGTACCATGTATAAATTCTTATAGACATCTATCTATACTATATAAAGATTCAAGTGTTTAATTTATTGTGGAAGACGATTTGTGCACAAAGGAATGTACGGTACAACATAGTTTAAGCTAGCCTGCAATTAGTTCTTCCAATGTAATTCATGACGGCCTCACTTAATGCAGTTCGCAACTCTTCAGCTGCAGTAACCCCATAAAGAATACTGTGCACTTAAGATACAAACTTTTTGTTTTCCACCATTGATGATCAGTTGTGCTTAATGTAATTAAAACGAGCTAATTGAATTAGTCTTTTAGTTTGCTCAGTCTTTTCATATTCATCTATATTATAAAACATTTGGCTAATGAGCAAGTATAAATATGTATTTTGATTCCTGATTTTGTAGGTTTCCTCCTCACATGCCGGAGAGACAGTCATGTTTACGAAATGCAGGTTTTAATCATATATATCAAATGTATCTGTTGACTATCGCATTTAGGATCATTTGGGGTCATTTAATATATTGTTTACAAAATGCAGGTTTTAACATGTATAGTTGACGACCTGCATGCATATCTTATGGAGGGATCATTTAATATATTGTTTAAAAAATGCAGGTTTTAATCATATTGTTTACGAAATGCAGGTTCGTCTATAAATGCAATCAATTAATATATTGTTTACGAAACTCTGCTGCAAATATCAATTGGGTTTAATCTTTAATTTGTACTTTTCGCTATGTATATTACATATCTTTTGTAAAGATTAGTATCCTGATACATATATGAAGGAAAATGAAACAATCGATATGCAGCGACCAATGGCATTTGGAGGAGGAAAAAGGATGTGTGCCGGTTCTCTTCAAGCAATGTTGATTTCTTCAATAGGAATAAGAAGAATGGTGCAAGAGTTCGAGCGGAGTCCTTTGGACGACCGGTGATTCTTAATTAATTTCCTCAATGAAGGCTTATTTGGATGACTGGTGATTCTTCTCTTATGAGTCATTTGGTTATGTTTCAAAAAGGCAAATTATTATTGATACTCATAAATCTATGTATACCAACAGTTTTACCATCAAGCCTGTTTGCACCTATTTTTAACGGTCTTTCCTTCTTTTGTGTCAATGAATCAGTTTCATTTAGTCAGTGTTTATTAACATTGAATATTTTGTTAGTGGGTCACTTCAGGAGTTATTTCACAAACTGCTAGATTGTACGTTTACATCACATGGAATCTTATTGAGTTCATTTAACAGTTTATTTATGTGTAGTCGTATTTTAATTTTGAAATGTTATAAATTCTTGATATATAAGAACCTCTAAACCAAAGACTACAATGTGCTTCAACGGTGATAAGATAGCAAGTTAGTGAATCTTTATGTTTACATGCAGAATCTTCTTACATTTTTTCTTCCTTAATTTGATATTATTGAATGATAATGAGACTTAATGCATGTTTTTAATGTATCAAAGGTACACATAGTTGCCTTTAATTAGTGGATGATGGTAGTTAACATCAGTTAGAAAGTACTCCTATGTTTGTTGCTACCAATATGCGTCGTTAGTGTTTTATATAAAGGCATGTTCTTTTCGGAGTTTTCTGACTTTGCTGCTATGTTAACGTATTATAACTTCAACTGATGTCGATCTTGGAAGTGAAAACTTTGGTCAGTTAGTACACATATCCTATGAATTTGATATGATCTAAAAGAACAATCTTCTGAGATCACTTTACTTGGGCATTTATTTATTTTCATTGTATACACAGCATATCATATGCATATGATTACAATATTGTAGAGTCTTAAAGATTAATGATTTATTTCAAACACTTTACAAGTTAAATTCTTGCAATCAATATTGATAGTAAATACACTTCTAAATAATTATTATAGTCTCTTGCAATAAAAAAGACTATTCCACTTCGAAGAATTGATAATCTTTTACCATGTTCATGCTATTTTCTTATCCAATCAGTTGAGTTCATTAATATTCTATTAACGTACAGTGGTCAATGAACGGAAAGAAAACCAAAGATATAACCCATCGACTCAATTTTCTTTGTGTTCAACTACAATGAATAACTTCAGAAATATTTGACAATTGCTTTGTAAGGGAAAGTGTTACGACAAAACCAACAAAAATCAATAATTCAAGTAAAACTTAGTGATGAGCTATGTCCTCCTCCGGATACTCTGGAGGAGACAATCACAATTAACTCCAAATGTTTCTAAGTTAAAACCACTCCACAATGAGACATGGTCTGCTCAGGAGAGCAATATCTGCTAAATGTTGACAACAACCGAAAAGCAATTTGGAAAATGCATCTTCTTCACCTGCCTGTTGCACAGACCACAAACGCATAGAATCATGCAATTTAGAAGAACCAGCAACATTCATTAAATTCTCTAACATCTCGAAATCTCCCATTGAAAACAAAATATATCAAAGAACAAATGGTTTTATAACTCACTATGACAAAAGTACCAAATAAATAGCCCAAACATAATTTACGTAACTTATTCATATTAAAAGATTACATATGAAAAGCCTCATTTAAATATAACATCTTGCAAAAAACCACTTCACATGTATTCTTTTAAAATGAATTAACTATTTTAAATAGTGGAAACCTAATTAGTACCGACCATTTAGCTACGAACACTTAGATACACATATCTAAAACAATATTACTTATAATTATTTTAAATATCATAAAGACAAAAACAAACAAAACATTATAAATTATCAATAGCAATAAAAATATATAAAACCAAACAACTAATTAAACTCATTCATCTTAATAGCATTAGCTTTTTCCTCACATGCACCAACTTTCGCTTGATTCAACAAATTATTTATCTTTTTCAAGCAATACCCGATGCCTATCTTGAGCATTTGTCAAAGCATCTAACGATTCCAAAGCAACACCACGAGGACCTAAAGCTTCCATGTTCGCCATCATTGTATGGTTCTTTGCCATTACTTGCCTCAAATGTTGACAATAAGAAAAAAGTAATTTGAAAAATGCATAATCTTCACATGCCTGTTGCACATACCATAAACGCATACAAATTAGTTTATAGTGTAAACCTAATGAATACCAACCATTAAGCTACGAACATTTAGACACAATTGGTGCAACGCACGGGCTTGACAACGCCTAAATTCTTATAAACATATTCATAAATAGTACTCCCTTATGTCAAATTTATTATTCAGTTACTAATTACTTAATATGTAAGAAAGTATTTGTGTAGAATAAGGAAAATAAACTAATGTCTTGACCATCATCTCTTATTATGGTTGTAACGTAAATTACACCTAACATATACGTTAAACCATACAAGGGAGTTATTACACAAATTTTTATAATTTGTAAAGTTCTTCCAAATCTCATATATGCTATACTGACCATTAGGCTATGCATAACAGTGGCCATGGACGATCTTTATTTTGTCTGCTATATCAGCATTTTCTCTCCGACGACTTATAAGCGACTTTTACCACAGCAGTAGCGACCTTCATCTTTTTTTTCTTTTTTTTTCAAATTTTTTTTACTTATAAATACCCATTAAATTCACCAATTTTTAAACACCAACTCACAACACTTTTTCACCATTTTATACAAAAATGTCTTAAAAAAAACTCAAGAAAAATGTCACAAGCGAACAAGTGATTTAAAAAGTTGATGAAAGTGTATATAAATTATGGTTTGAATTGTGGTTTGAGTGAGTTATTTATAATGTAAAATAAAGTATTTAATTTTTATTTTTTAAAATTTCATCAAACAGTAATAAAACTAATTGGAAAGTGAAAGTTTTGTTTTTATGTGTGTGTTTGTGTCTATCGGCCAGATGACTGAAAAAAAAATAAATAAAAAAATAAAAAGCCTCGACTGAGAGGCGACCGAATAATCACAACAGTGCCGACCGACTCATGAATCGGTCGACCCACAGGCGACCAACTTTGTTGTGCTTAGAGCGACCGGTACCCTTGGCTGTTAAGTGGCGCCATGGCCACCAGCCCACCATGGACGACGGCGCACGGTACCATGGGTGGCGCCATGGTGGCCAGCCCACGCCGTGGGTTTTTTTTTTTTTTTTTTTTTTTTCTTTTTTGTTTAAAAATTCGAATGTTTGTAGAAACAAGTGGACGTTTGGCAACGGTAATTAGTTTGTGTTATTGATATGTATGTATGTTTTTTTTTTTTTTTTTTTTTTTTTTTTTTTTTTTTTTTTTTTTTTTGCAGATGGAGACGGCAGCATGTTTGTAGAAGAAGAAGGAAGAAGACGGCAGATAGAAATATGTGGACATGTTTTGGGCCTAACTTGGGTTCTGTTGGGCCTAAGTCGTTTATTGCACTCATACACCACTTATTCAAACAAAGACAAAAAATATACTTATTCGAAAACATACAATTATGTTTAGATAACTAACATAAATGAAGATATTGTGGAGCATGTATGGAACCTTAAAAAACAAAGAACTTCGAGATAGAAAAGTGCATGACGATCTTCGACAATTATGTATAGAACCTTAATTACTAGGTTTTTATCTATTATGTTTATGTATTAGTTAGTTTTTTTTTTTTTTTTTTTTTTAATGTAATGTGTGTTTTTTTTTAATATAATGTGTGTTTTTTTTTAATGTAATAAAGTTTATTTTAGTTATATTGTGTATGTTTTATTTTATGTAAAAAAGAAAAGAAAAAAAAAATGGACGATGGCATCACATTTTCTGGTGCCGTGGGTACCACCCAGAATGTGGTGCCGTGGGATTTCTGGTGCCATAAAGATTTTTGCTGATGTGGAAGGGAATTTTGAGCCATGGCTCCAGGATACCCACTGCTCTTGGCGTTATAGTTCAATTGAATTGAAGGACTCTTACGCTTGTGTCAATCAAAAACTACCCCTTTCAGGAATTGTACAAGTTCTGCTTCTTTTTCAATTCCTTTTTCAGGTACACATGTGACATGCATGTGTGTCAACTAATGCTTGTAGTTTTAGGTTTTCTAAAAATAAAAACATCTAATTTTTACCATATTCGATACCAGTGAGAATTGGGTAAAAGGACAAGTTCCACGAGTTGAATGACTTGTTAAAACTACTGGGATCAAAATAGACAAACATCTAAGAGGAGTAAAACATGTCTCGTTGGATTACCTTAAGTCGCCTTACATATATTCAAATTCTAATACTTAATTAACACATTAATAACGATCATTAAGATCGCAATATTTTTTTATAGTCTGTTCTACAAGACTGTAAATTTTTGGGAGATTTTTACCCTTGGAAATAATAATGCTAAAAGAGTTAAAGCAGTAGAGGGTTGCGTAATTGTTCAATTAAAATCATTAAGAGTAAATTACACCGTTCGTCCTTGTGGTTTACGTTGACCAACAAGTTTCGTCATTTGACCAAAAAAGGTTTACCGTTCATCCTTAAGTGTCAAACGTTATCTACCGTTGGTCCTTCCTTCTAACGGCCCTTGTTAACAGCTGTTAAGTCACTCCACTTTTTTTTTTTTTTTGAACGGCAATTGAGATTATATTAAAAAGAGCTAGAAAGAAACTAGCGGAACAAGCTACACGCAAATCGATCCAAAAGACCAAAGAGAGTAGGGAACTAAATAAGCTCTAATAAAAACAGGACAAACACGCAAAAAACCGATGCCAACTAGAATCAGACAGGAGATGCCACCATGGCGCCAAAAAGATGACCTGCCGTGAACGAAACCGAACACCCGTTGCATCAAACCGCAAATGCAAAGCGATCTAACTGGCATCCTTTGTTTGTCTTGTTAAGGCGTTGTGTAGAAAAATAGCTTCTTTAACGTTGCCATAATAACTCCAAATCTGAAGATCGCTAGGAAAATAATCTTTCCACATACGTAATTGCGCGAGAGAGAACAACCCATGAACATTCCCATTTGGGTCTCTATAGCTCCAGCGTTTTTCAAAGTCTAGCTCGCCGCTAATTAGAGGACCAACATAATCAAGCCACGTAGAATCAGACTCATCAGCAAGGATTAGATCATTACCCGGGGGTGTAGATGGAGACACAATGTTGGGATCCTTTGCAGGAGCATTAACTGACTCAAAATGTTCTCCAAGAGTCTCGCCTTCCACCTTATTAGACATATTGTTATAAACCTCCTCACATTTCTCATTAACACTTTTATAACAATCTTGAATATCTATACCAGCATCGTCTTCCAAATTCGTTTCCATACATTTCTTAACACAACTATCATTATACAAGACCGAATCGCCACGGAGCTCACCTTCTTCAATGGAGTCAACTAGATCACTTTCCACCCCATGAACATCCTCCTCTCGCAAAAACCGACTAGTAGCTGATAAATCACTAGACGAACCCGAATCTTTGCTGTCATCATTCGACGAGTCTGAATCACAACCAACACCGTCCAAAGGCACCTCATGTTCCAATCCTCCATCCAAACTAGGACCTTCATCATCCTTTCTTTCGAGAGAAACAGTTACGGAATTAACCTCCGTCGATTCTATATTGGATTCTATATTGGGCGCCCAATATGCAAACTCAGTAGCGATAATACGATAAGAACGATTACGATACGAAACTATAAAGGACTCTAGCACTCGATGTAAAGACTCAGTAAGGACACAAACCTTCCCATGAGACATTGGTCCGTCATTTACCATGTCAGTAAACACACTACATCCCCACCGAGCACCCAACTTCTTATAAACCTCTGGAGCCCATGATGCCAATGGCAAACCCACCAAATCTATCCAAACACATCTTTCGTCCGGAATAAAGTCGTGAGAAACATCTTTGAACTCCAAAAATATCTCATTTAACGCCTTAGAAGTCTTGACAATTTCCACGTGATCCATAGAATCAAATTCCAACCAAACCCAACGTCCCCCAACGTATCTAAGACCAACATCATCGAAACCCTCAGAAGACATAATTTTCAGAAGATCCGTAATGACATTTAAATCTTTGACTTTAGCAAGAATACTACGCTCCATACCATCCAAATCTAAACAATCATCTACCGAGATAGACATCACCGCTTCATTACCCGACTCCTCGTTTACCTTATTACAAACCGACACCCCCACAGATTTTGCTCCATCATTACTTGCATCATTATTACTCGACATACTCGTTGATTTATTGCCCAAGACCACTTTAGCATATGAGTTGAAAGACTGAAAAACGTTTTCATTATTACTAACAGGTTTAGAATTCAAACCTTCGTTGGGTTTGCAGTCCCCAGATCGTTCCTCAATAATGTTATTAGTTCGGCCATACTTCTCCACATCAGCAAATAAATGGAACCCACCCATCCATGCCGTTCTTAGATTAGAAACTAACAGATTGATGTCATTAACGTTTTCAAACCGTACAAAACCAAACCGGTGACCCGATTTGGATCTCACATAAGGGTATAATGGTAAATTTACTATACTTTTTTTCTTATTCTTTTAAACACAAACAAATAAAAAAACATCTCACATAAGTTCACCATCACCAATCATTTATGTTTTTTCTTCATCTCCACCAATCACAACCACACCACTCACCCTTTTTCATCTTCATAGCCATCAAACCTTATTATTTCTCTTTCATCTTCACCACCATCACTTACCACCATCACCACCACTACCAATCACTGTAAATATTCTTCCCAATATGATTGAATTATGATAAGATCCATTGTAAATATTCTTCCCAATATCATTGAATTATTATAAGACCCATATCTAAATCAAACAACTTGTTTCTTGTCAATTTAGCTGCATATGTATATATGTTTGTTAATTTTTTACACATGAATTTTCCAGGAAAATATAATTACTATTCTATAAAAATGAAACCCCAAATTCACTGCTAAAACTACAACTGATGCAATTATACACACTGATTAATGAACATACATGGATAGTAATTAAAGAACACCAACTAATACATAAAAATATTCTAATATAAACCTTAAATAACAACTTGTATGCACTAACACATTTATACAAGATCCAATGTCTATATACAAGATCCAATTACTAATTAGTATTTGAATACAAAAATAAATAACCGAATGATACACCACTAATACACCAACAATATCCAAAAATGTATCAAGAACTAATTGTAGGATTTAGATAAAGTGACGACCCAGTGACGAGTGGACAGCAGATTACTGTGGTGATTATTAAGATAAAGTGAAGATATAGAACGGTTAGGTTTTGTGGTCGGTTAACCATTGCTCCAGCCACCATACGTCCATGCTACCATCGCCACCCACACCGCCAAACAACTGTCACCGCCATCACTACACCAACCACGCCGCCACCACCGTCATCTACACCACAACATAACCCACCACACCACCACATCTTTCTCCAGCTACTTCTCTTTTCCCACCACTACAATCATCCATATCGTCATCCACAACAACTATCCACCAAACCATGGTTTTATCTTAATTCTCCATACCTATTCTAAACTATTTAATCCTGGAAATTAAAACTACCCACCACCACCTACCCTTTTATCAACAACTTTAACTAAAACATACATGAAGTGATAAAACCCACTTGAATGTCAACAACAATGTTGATTTTCACCCAGATCTGTGGTTGAGTCTTGCTTCTCAACAAACCCAAAACGAAAATTAAACCATAAAGTGGACAGAGATGGAAGATAAGAGAAAGATGAGGCAATATTGAAACCCACTTTAATATCAACAACAATGATTTTCATCTTCATCCTTCATACATATTCTAAACTATTTTCACCCAGATTTGTGTGATTTGAATTTTAAAGATTTGTGTTTTTGTTAGAATATGTAGAGGACAGAGATGGAAGATAAGAGAGAGATGAGGAGATATTTCATCGGGTTGTTTGGATTGATTTATTACTAGTTTTGTTAGGGGGAGAGATAAGAGAGAAGATGAAAAAAGAAACTGTATATGGATTGGTAGTGGATGATGATGGGTTGGGAAAAGACTGAAATACCTTCAGTGGATGGATGACTAACACCAGTTAGTGTAGCCCGTTAGAGTGGAGGACTAACGCTACATAACGTTTGCCATTTAAGGATGGACGGTAAACCTTTTTTGGTCAAAGGACGAAACTTGTTGGTCAACGTAAACCACGAGGACGAACGGAGTAATTTACTCAATCATTAAATCATCCTACTTTTTTTCTTTTACAAAACATTTAGTATTACAATGACACACTATACTAGAAATATTTAACGAATTATTGTTCCTTGACCTCTACAACGAAATCCAATGTTCAGCTAGTTACAACAAGCAATTACTAATGAAAAATAATCGTAAAACCTTAAAATAAATAGTGGTTCTTTTAAGTAATTATTTGTTAATCAGTAATAAGTGATTTAAGCGTAGGCTTCAAAATCACTAGATACACATTCTTTTTGCGGCCAAGATAAAGGTCAGAAATGGATATGATAATACGTCGGTTAGGCTGCCTACATCTGAGTAGAAAATACTTCCCTCCCCCACCAAAGTAATCTAAACAAGAAAAATTACATTTGTTTACTCGTTTATAAATGTAAGTGCAATGACATATCTCACATATAATCTGAGGAGAGAAGTTTCGAGCATTTTCATTTGTTGAAGTTGCAGGGGTTACTAATACCTTGTATCATCCTTTTTAGTCATAACAAGAAAACATTGGCTAATACTGTTGGTACGTTGCTTTCGACTTCAAAGATGTATTATTTCAAGCGTGATGCAAGTTTGTTCCATTCATCATCTCATATTCTCATATGCTATTGTCCAAACGAATTAAATACAACAAAATACACTAGAAAACCAAATTCAAAAGAAGTAATTTTAATTTTAAATATAAAAGATTTTCAGGATGAAAATACTGTTCATTGAACAGTAAACAATGGGGAAAAAAAGCAAAGACAGTCCCTTCAGTTTACTTGCATTGCAGAAACAGTCTTAGAAAAATTGCCAAAAATGTCTCTTGTTAAATTTTCATTACAGAAACAATCCTTATGTTAAGTTTGGGGACTATTTTGTTGTTAACTTTTCATTACAGAAACAGCCCCTCAATTAAGTTTAGGGATTGTTTTTGTAATAAAAAATTACATAAACGTCCCTTTGGTTTACTTATGTTGCAAAAATAGTCTGACAAAATTAATAACGATTGTCCTTTTTGTTACTTGCGTTTACAGAACAATCCCTAACTCCCTATGTTAAGTTTAAAAACTCTTTGTGTAAAATAGTCATTGTAGTTAGCCACCAATTCCAAAAACAATCATTACTCACGCCCCCGCAACGGAGCGTGGGTAAGAAAATCCTTGTGATGAAACATTTTTCCGTAGTTTAATCTTTTGTCATAAAACGTGCTCTTGCATTGTTTCTTTGAAATATTTCCAGTTTTTCACATATAGGATGAAAACTTCAAAAAGAAAAAATAAAAATCCAACTCTTCTTTCTATTCCAAATCATTCATATATTTTTTGGTCACAAGCTATATATTCCCTTAAATAGAAATAGTCAACGGTCAAATGTACGGATGTTATAAAGTTTGGTCACTTTATAAAGTTCCTTATGATATCACACTTCACAAATAAACTAAGGGTTCAAAATTCACGAACAAATTTTGACATTTAATCCATCCTAATAAAATTTTCTAGCTAATGATCCCCTTTATGTGTGTCTATACATGTGTACATCATTTAGTATTATTCCTTTCCAATTTATTTAGTTTTGTTCATTAATTAATCGGCAAACATAGGTGTAAACAAAGGTGTAAACAAAGGTGTATGCATTAGAGATATATGAATATGTTATGGTGAAAAGATGTCGAGCACCGAAGATGGAGAAGATAATTCATATGTCGAACAACGTCGATTTCAGAGGGTGAAACAAAGGTTTAAAGATCGATCTAAGGTATGGAATATTTTTTATATGAATTCTGTTTCGTTTGTCACGATTTAATTCATATTTTCGTTGTTATTTTATGTAGAAAGTGGCTCAAACGAAAGAGAAGACAAAGGAGATATTGTCGAAACAAGCTGTATTGATCGCCAAACGTGCTGAAGAACATGAAAGCTTCATCACCAAGGTACATACACATGCATAAATTAAATTTGAAATTATCGAGAGTCATGATTAGATAAGAATTATAAGTACGCATGAACATGCAAGGTCGGAACCAGAACAAAACTTCATTAGGTGAGTTCAAAAAAAAGCTAAACAAACATAAAAGGACTATATTTTTGGACTGCATGTAGTTAGGGCATGTAGTTAGGAAAGTTCGATGTTTCTTACATAAGTTAACTCTACGCCTAAACAATCCATGGTTGTCTAGAGATCTCCGGAGAGCCACCCTGGTTCCGTCCGTGTGACATTGTGAATTTCACATATATTTTTGTATCTATACGTTGTTACGCAATAATTGCAGAAGGTGGATTTCATTCATTTTATTGTGCATGTGTATGATCTTGCTTCCTAGATATATAAGTACTATTTGTATAAGCTTTTTTTGTTCTGGTTTTGTAGGTAACTCATTTTTTGGGAGTCTTTGCATACGGGGCGTTCTGTTTTATCTTGGGCGCAAGTGAGTAAATCTTTTATTTAATTATGCTGGTTTCTCGAAATTAATCCATATAAATATTGTTGTTGGTTTTGTGGATTTCATTCGTTATACTGTTTGTTAACATCTTATTGTTGTTGGTCTTAGGGCCACAAGATGTTCGTCACATATATATTTTGTTCTATATAATCTTCGTGCCTCTTAGATGGATCTATTATCGTTATAAGAAATGGCATTACTATCTTTTGGTACGTTCATCTCTATCACTCATTCTGTATAATAAAAAAACTATTAATAGGATATAAGAAGAAATATAGATGTGACAGTATGGGTCTTATATAATCCCTGTGAGGAGAAAATAAGCGTAAAACGTTATGCAATTCTTGTATGATGCAGGATTTCTGCTACTATGCCAATACCATCTTCCTGGTCATGCTATTGTTCTTTCCTAGAAGTCAAAAGCTTTTCATGGTTACCTTCTCATTTGCAGAGGTATCTTATATAATGTCTTATTAATATCTCATTACTAAAGACTTACAAGCAGACTCACAAATTTATGACTGATACATTTGAAGGGACCACTAGCATGGGCGTTAATTGTTTGGCGTTGTAGCCTGGTTTTTAGTTCTGTTGACAAACTTGTAAGCGTCCTTATACATCTTCTACCAGGTAAATCTGATTAAAGTTATCAATGGTTGATATGTCATTCTTATAGTCTATTTCCCATTTTAATAAGGTAAGCCGCTGTTTTGTTTTTGTTGCTATTTTGGGTTATATTCAGGTGTAGTTTTCTTTACGATGTGTTGGTGGGACCCGGTCTTCTTTGAAGCGATGCATCCTGAGGGAATTGCGCAAGGAAATTCATGGCGCCAGATAGAAAACAAATCTTACCTGTGCACATGGCTATTCACGGTTCCTTTATTTGCTTATGTCCTTTGGCAAGTTCTTTATTTTTTCATAGTAAATGTCCTTCGTCAACAACGGCTGTTAAAGGATCCTGAAGTCATGACCTCCTACAGGTGATCTTTTATAGCTACTTTTCTACACTGCCAAACGGCAAACTGCGTGGGTAACAAGTTAATTTAACGGGTTCAAGTGGGTCGGATCAGGAGCGGGAGCACCCTTCAACACCTTTTAGGCATTTGAAAATCTAGCTTTTTAGATTAAAGAAAAAATTACACGTTTGGTCCCTGTGGTTTGCTCAGATTTCATGTTTAGTCCGTAAGTCGTTTTAATTACATCAGAGATACCTATTTTTGAAACCTTGCACTCATTTAGTCCCTATTTAGGATGGGCCGTTAGTTTGACCGTTAAGTGTTTAAATAATATTTTCCCGTTAGTCCCTCCGTTAATATTTTTTACACCGTTAGTCCTCATTTTTTAAAATGAATTAAAAATGGCAGCATACGCTCGAACTCGGGTCTTGTTGCCCAAAAACCAACTCCCCAACCACTTGACTAAGCGTCCAGTGGTGTAATTATATCAAAATAAATTCTATTTAACATTTTCGTTCGTTTTATACGTTTTTGTCCCTTTTTTTATGTTTTCGTCCAAATTTTTATGTTTTCGTAATTTTTTTTTACGTTTTCGTCATTTTTTTAAGTTTTCGTCGTTTTTATATGTTTTCGTCTGTTTTTTTGCGATTTCGTTCATTTTTATACGTTTTTGTATATTTATATCTGTTTTAGTCCTTTTTTATGTGTCTTTGTCCGTTTTTTTATGTTTTCGTCCGTTTTTATACGTTTTCATCCGTTTTTTTACGTTTACGTCATTTTTTTAAGTTTTCGTCAATTTTTATCTGTTTTCGTCTATTTTTTTACGTTTTCGTCCGTTTTTATGCGTTTTCATCCATTTTTTTACGTTTTCGTCCATATTTTTTTAACGCTTTCGTCCATTTTTTACGTTTCCGTTCGTTTTTATACGTCTTTGTTCGTTTTCGTTCATTTTTATAAAAACGGACTAAAACGGACGAAAACGTAAAAAAAGGACAAAACATATAAATCGGACGAAAACGTAAAAAAACAGACGAAAACGTTTAAAAATGGACAAAAACATAAAAAATGGACGAAATTGTAAAAAAACCGGACGAAAACGTATAAAAATGGACGAAAAACGTGAAAAAAGAAAAGACAAAGTCGTATAAAAACGGACGAAAACGTAAAAAAACAGACGAAAACATATAAAAACGGACTAATACGGATAAAAATGGACAAAAACATATAAAAACGAACGAAAACGTAAAAAAAATATACAAAAACGTTTTAAAACAGACAAAAACCTATAAAAACAGATGAAAACATAAAAAAATTGACAAAAACGTATAAAAACAGACGAAAACATAAAAAAACTGGACGAAAACGTAAAAAATGGACGAAAACGTAAAAATAGAGACAAAAACGTACAAAAACAGACGAAAACGTAGAAAAACGTGCGAAAACGTATAAAAACGTAAAAAAAATGGACTAAAACGGATAAAAATGAGTTTGAGCAAAAAAAATGTTAAATATAATTTATTTTGATATAATTACACTACTAGACGCTTAGTCCAGTGGTTGGGGCGTTGGTTTTTGGGCAACAAGACCCGAGTTCGAGCCTATGCTACCATTTTTAATTCATTTTATACAATGAGGACTAACGGTGCAAAAATATTAAAGGAGGGTCTAACGGGAAAACATTAATTAAACACTTAACGGTCAAACTAACATTCCATCCAAAATAGGGACTAAATGAGTGCAAGGTATCAAAAATAGGTATCTCTGGTGTAATTAAAACGAATTAGGGATTAAACATGAAATCTGAGCAAACCACAGGGACCAAACATGTAATTTTTTCTAGATTAAATTAAAGATACATTAGAAAGAGAAAAAGGCAAATTTTGACCCGTTTGACTAGTTTTTTTTAGCGCAATTTTGAAAATTTGATCCATTTTAGTATTTTAGACGAAGTACACCCCAAATCAATCCACTATCTGGTTACTTTGTTAAATACTAATCTTGCGTTCAATGGGTTGAAATTGTCACCTCTAATGACATGGACAAATATGTAAATGGAAATGATGATCCAAACCTGTGATTATCAGTTTTCTTTTTTCCAATACGTCAAACTTTGTTTATATACAGGGGACTATCAAAAAAGGCACAAAAAGCAAATAATGTATGGTGGCGCTTAAGTGGCTGTCTTGGAGATCAGAACCGTATGTTTATGTACATTCTGCTACAAGCTATCTTCACAGTAGCAACAATGGCGCTCACAGTCCCAATCTTTTTGTCATATGAATTACACCTTATCTTCCAAATACTTAAAGTTTCTGCAGCTGTGTGGAATGGAGGCCAGTTCTTGGTGGAAGTGATGCCAAGACAAGTGGTTCTCAAGGAGAAGAAAAAACTAGAAGTGGCCCCACCCGTGGAAGAAAATCCGCATCAAGATTAGTGTAAATCTTTTGTCCTTCTAGTACGGCTCATAGTGTTTTTTGTTGCATTCTGTTCCAAGATAAAAACAGACAGAGAACGCTAAAAGACGACATTCTATTTGGTCGTGTGAGTAGAATGACGATCTTTGACTCTTTTCAAACAAGAAATCCTTAAAAATATGGAAGTAGCAACTTGTATTTATTCAAATGTGTATAATTCTTACTTTTTTGGTGTGTTTGAGAACATCTACAACTTATTAACTTATATGTGACTGATTGTTTAACTATTTACTTCAATGCTAATAATCATCTTAACTAAATCTTTCTGGGTAATCTAGTACGGTACGTGAATGGTTAGATAGTTCTACACCTTAAGAGTACACACAAGCTCTCTACTTACAAACACTAAAATTAGGAAATATTAGGGATATTTATAACATCAATCACATATGTGTCTTCAGTTGATTGGCTGAATACATGGAATGTTTCAGCTGCCTCGTGTCTTCCTGAAGTTGGCCTGATCATATGTATCACGCCCTCGTACACAGTCTATTCACTAGATTGGCCTGTAGTCCTTTATTTGAAAAAATATAATGGCAGATATTCCTTTTTCAACAACTTTGATCTTATCGGACAATTTCAAAATCTTTGCTTGGATAAGGAGTGATATGCATATATGTTGGGTCAAGAAAAACCCAAGAATACTTAAAACATGATTTGGACACAAATTAACTAAGTGTTAACTTAAACCGAGAACAATTTAAGTCACTGAGAGAACAGCCTCTCAGTAAGTCATCTTCAGGATGCTTAAGGCGAATTCAAGTAGAAGGATTCACTACTCAGGAAGGCAGTACTCCCTGATGTAGCACTTAAGCCAAAGAAGAAGATGATGGTTCAGTAAGCGTTTGACAAGAACTCACTGAACCCCAGTCTCCTCAACAACAATGAAGTAATTAAGAGTGATAACTGAGAAGCGTGTCCTGAAGAACTAAGTGCCTGAGAAGAAAGACAGAAATATCTAGGAAGGATTTAAGATAAGATCAAATCTTATCTTGTCAGGAAGAAATCCTTCCTAAGACGGCTTAAAGTCTTGGAGTGTCAGACCAACCACTCCTAAAGACTTAATAGGCCATTTCTATTGGTTCTTGGAAATGACAATTACTGTTGTAATTGTCAGACACGCTTGCTCAACAACTTGTAATATTTTAATTACTTTTCCTCAGTTTACTTGTGTATAAATAGATTGAGAAAGAGAGAAGTTGAGTGTGTTTTGTACAATTAAAGCTTAGCCTTTTGCAAAACAACTTCTCTCCTACAAAGAGTAACGTATCCCTGAGATAGCTCAGTGAGGTCGCATTGTTACCACTCAAGCAAAACTTGAGTTTAGATAGGAGACACCACCATACCTTGTCTATTCAATCCCAAGTGTTTGTTCCGCAAAACACTTGGGTATAGATTCTTTGATTCATTTCTAATAAGAATTTAAACGTTGAAAATTATCTTGAGTTTTCTATATTAACGTTTTATAACAGTTAGAATTAATCATAACATTGTATTAGTCATAAACACAAATAGATTAACTTTATAGTTAACTCTAAGCGTGTTAAGGGAATAACAAAGTGGTATCAGAGCCTCTGGTTTATAAAATCTTTTTAAACTAACCAAGAGTGCTCTAGGTTTTTAAAACCAAGATCCTACTATGGCTGATATCAATGTACCCCAGCTAGTCGACAAAAAGGGTGGCAGCTACTCCGCTGTTGCACCCAGACTTGAAGCTGGGAAATTTAGCAAATGGAAGAAGCGTATGATTTGCTATCTTACCGGTATGGAACCCTACTACATCACCTGTATCAGGGATGACCCATTTGTCCCTAAGACAGCCGCAGGGCTAAACAAGCCTGAGGCCCAATGGACCATTGATGAGAGGAGGGTGGTCAATCAAGACCAACGCCTGAAAAGCATCCTTATATCATGTCTTCCTGACGATATAATGGAATCAGTCATCAACTGTCTAACAGCCAAGCAAACTTGGGATGACTTGGTAAACAGCTTTGAGGGTCCCTCAGATACCAAGGAAAATAGGGTCATGGACCTTAAACTTGAGTATAATACTTTCAGGGCAAAAGACTCTGAAAGTCTCTCACAGACCTACACCAAATACAAGACTTTGATAAATGAATTATCAAATGATGGTGTTGTACTGACTAAGCATGAGACTAATGTTGGCTTTGTCAACAGTCTCCCTGAGAAGTGGCTCAAATTCTCACAAGGCCTGAGGAATGCTAACCACATTCAGACCCTTGAGCTCCCTGAAATTTATGGGAAGTTTGTCTATGAGGACAACTTGATCTCAAGGAGATACCCTGACTCAAAAGCTCTTGAGTCCAAAAAGGCCTTAACCTTAACACCTATGTCAACTGCTTTCTATTCTAATAGTGTTGTGCAGGATTCTCAAGAGGATTCTGAAGATGAAATTGATGAAAGGACTTGTGAGGAGTACCTGAACGACTTGAACTTGGAATTCCAAGAAAGGGCACTCCTTGCTAGTTCAAGACATTTCATCAAAAGAAATCAGTCCAACTTTACAAAACCAAAAGCAAATGAGACCACTGAATGCTTTAAATGTGGTAAAAAGGGTCATTTTGCTAGGGACTGTTATTCTAAAACCATCTCAGAACCCTCTTACAAATTTTCAGGAAACAGTTCCTTAGGAACTAGCAAGTTTCAACCAAAAATGTTTCAGTCCACCCAACAATCTCAACACAAGGGTCAAAAGGATTTTGAAACAAAGTATAGGAAAATCAAAGCTAAACTTGCACTTCTTGAAACTCACCCCATATTGCCTCAGGCTGCTCAAACATCTAAACCTATTCAGACAAAGAACAAGGTATTAGTAGCTGAAGCATATGACTGGGATGAAGAAGAGGTTTCCTCAGATGAGGAAATAAGAGTTAGTGCACTGATGGCACTTTCTAAAGAGGATCAGGTGGCTGTGGGAAAAAGCCATGCTAGGAATGGAGAGTGGGTCAACATCACCATGAAGAAGGTAAATACTTTACTTTCTATGGATGATGATTCTGATTGGCAGTCTTACATGAATTATATTTGTGTTGATCTAAAGTTTGTTGAGGAACAAAGGCTTAACCTGTTTTCAAAATATAACAATATTGTGTCAGAATTGAATAAATGTAGAGATGAACTGCTTGTACTAAAGCAAGCCAAACTAGAAACAATAACTCTACAAATTCAGAACACTGAGATTTTGAAACAAAACCAAGCCCTTCAAACTGAACTTAACAAAGAAAAGGTTGTCATCCAAAGCTGGACCAAGAAGAACCCCAAGGTTTTTGACACTGTGGGATTAATCTCTCAGAAAACCATTGGAATTGACCCTCTTATGGTTGATCCAAATGTGTGTCACAATGAACTAAACTTTGTTCCAGCTAGCATATCTTTTGAGCAAGAAATGATTCCCAAGTCTAATGACTGGATTGTCAGGGACAACCCAGTCAGTAAGTTACCAAACTTTGAGACTGGAAAGATCTTGCTTCCTGAAAGTCAGGCCTTGAAAAATATGCTTGGACTTACTGAACAACTCAGTAAGCTTGAACTCACTGAACAACTCAATAATACTGAGTTTGAGAATGAGTCTGAATCAGAATCATACCCACCACTTCCTCCACTGAATACCCTTCAGGGTGCTGCACCTAACTTAGGCCTCCCACCAATGGTCTTCTCACCACACTCTACAAAGGAGAGATCAGGAAAGGGAACAACCATCCTGAAGAGACCAACCCTTGATGTCTCAGTAAATACTGATGACTCATCAACTTCAGTCCCTTCTGAAGTAGCAACCAAAAGTCCTGATCCAAGAATTGATCAGTTGACTGAAATGGTCAGGATGCTAAGTGAGAAGATTGTATCTTCTGAAAAACCTTCTCAATTAAAGAAGGAACAAAAACTAGCTTCCTCAAAGACCAAACCCAAACCAACCAAACCCCTGAAAAAGTGTGAACTGTGCAACTATACAAATCATCTCACTGATGATTGCTATAGAGTCCTTTATTGCATGATTTGCAAAAAGGAAGATCACAGGACCTTTGATCATAAAAAATGCTCAGTCATGTCAAAATTTTCAGGACTTAAGGCTCAGTGCTTGAACTACCCTTCTGATTCTATGCAGAAACAGAAGCAAAAGGCCAAGCCTTTTCCACCTTGCCCAGTATGTGGATTCAATGACCATCATCCTGAGGATTGTCAAATTGACAAACACTGTAAATCTAGTGGAAGTTTCGCTCAGAAACCCTCAGGAAAAGAGAAGGTCATTCTGTCAAGAAGAGGAATGAATAAACAATCCTCTCATACTACTGAGGCTACCCCTGCGACTAAATGCAAAACATGTGGTAGCTCAGTCCACTCAACCACTGACCATGAATCAATTAATACTTTCATAAAGACCTACAAAACTAAACCCTCCATGAAATGGAGTCCTAGAAAGAACTGACCCAGTTTACAATTTGTGTAGAGGCATGCCAGGGATCCTATTTGGCATCTAGACAGTGGATGTTCAAGGAGCATGACTGGTGTTAAGGAGTGTCTGCACAAATATGTGGAAGAACCAGGACCCAAAGTGATATTTGCTGATAATTCATCATGTCTCACTGAGGGTTATGGTTCTGTAAACTGCAATGGTATTGTCTTTACTAGGATAGCTTATGTAAATGGTCTTAATACAATCTGATCAGTGTCAGTCAACTATGTGATGCAAAATACATAGTTCAGTTTGATGATAAGCAAGGAACCATCTTCAATGCAAATAAGGAAATTGTCCTCATTGCACCAAGAAGACAAGACGTTTATGTATTAGACATGTCCAGTCTAACTCAGGATGGAACTTGTCTCTTTGCTAAGGCCACTGATACACTCAACTGGCTTTGGCATAAGAGACTCACCCACCTGAACTTTAAAAACATAAACAATCTTGTAAAACAAAACAAGGTCCTTGGCTTACCATCACTTGTGTTTTCAAAGGATAAACCATGCTCAGCTTGTGAAAAAGGTAAACATCACAGAGCATCCTTTAAAACCAAAACCAACTTTTCCATCAGAAACTGCCTACATCTTCTCCATATGGATCTATTTGGACCTATCAGTCCAAGGTCTATTAACCATGAGAAGTATACTCTGGTCATAGTGGATGAATACTCTAGATACACTTGGGTATTCTTCCTGATCAAAAAGAGTCAGGCAGCTGAAACAATCATGTCCTTTGTCAGGAACATTGAAAATCAAAATGACATTAAGGTAAAACAGATTAGAACTGACAATGGGACTGAGTTCAAAAATTATGAACTTGAATGTTTCTGTGATGAGAAAGGTATTTCCCAAAACTTTTCCTCTCCATATACACCTGAACAAAATGGTGTTGCTGAAAGGAAAAATAGAACACTCATTGAAGCTGCTAGGACAATGCTATGTGGATCAGTCCTTTCCAACCATTTTTGGACTGATGCAGTCAAAACTGCCTGTTATACACAAAACAGATCCATCATTGTCAAGAGACATGGGAAAACCCCATATGAGTTATTCAAAGGAAGAATCACTGACATCAGCTACTTTCATGTCTTTGGGTGTCTTGTGTTTATTCATAATCACAAGGATCACTTAGGGAAATTTGATGCAAAAGCTGATGATGGATACTTCCTGGGATACTCACTTGTCTCCAAAGCCTTCTGAGTGTTCAACACAAGGAGACAGCTGACTGAGGAAATATTTCATGTTACCTTTGATGAGAGCACTGATGCAATCAGGTTCTCAATTGCCTCAGTAGAAGAGATAGGAATTGATAACTCTTTAAGATATCCCCCTGATGAATATCTTCCTGAAAACAATCCTTCTACTCAGTATCAAGATGATGCTAACCTCTCCTATTACATAATCCCTCACAACCTACCTAACCCAACCATCACTGAGTTTGTTGAGGCACATGCAAACACAGATGAAATTAATCAGTCTGTTCAAAATGCTCAAGAACTAAACAATCTTAGTGATCAGGTAGACACTCAAGATCCAATCAATGATCATGTGTCTACTCCAGAACCAACCCTTCTACCCAATCAGGCCTCCACAAGTTCAAATCAGTATCGAGGACCTCAGGAAAGTTGGACTAGGTCTCAGGAC
Source organism: Artemisia tridentata subsp. tridentata (assembly GCA_021014915.2). Taxonomy (NCBI): domain Eukaryota; kingdom Viridiplantae; phylum Streptophyta; class Magnoliopsida; order Asterales; family Asteraceae; genus Artemisia; species Artemisia tridentata. The sequence continues at coordinate 150,961,636 of CP139507.1, read as the reverse complement.
ATTGAACTTGTCAATATTATTGGAGAGCCTACTAAAGGCATGCTCACCAGGAGCATGGCTGCTAATCTAAGAGCAGCCTCAGCCAATGAATGCCTATTTGTGGACTTCATTTCCACAATTGAACCCAAAAGTGTTAAAGAAGAAATTACACATCCAAGTTGGGTCCAGGCCATGCATGATGAACTGGAACAATTTGACAGAAACAAGGTAATGACCTTGGTCAAATGTCCTGAGAATGTCTCAGTCATTGGCATGAAATGGGTATTCAAAAACAAAACTGATGAAAATGACATAGTCATTAAAAACAAAGCCAGACTTGTAGCCAAAGGCTATAATCAACAAGAAGGCATTGACTATGAAGAAACATTTGCACCAGTAGCAAGGATGGAAGCCATCAAGATCTTCCTTGCTTTTGCTACATACATGAACTTCAGGGTGTACCAAATGGATGTTAAAAGTGCATTCTTAAATGGTTCACTGAAAGAAGAAGTTTTTGTTCAGCAACCTCCTGGATTTGAAAGCCATGAGCTTCCTGATCATGTCTGTAAGCTTAATAAAGCCCTTTATGGACTGAAACAAGCTCCCAGGGCATGGTAAGAAACTCTTTCAGCCTTTCTGATCCAAAACAAATTTGTCAGAGGCAAGATAGACAACACATTGTTTATCTATAAGACAAATACTGATGTCATACTAGTACAAGTGTATGTTGATGACATCATCTTTGGCTCAACAAGTTACAAGCTTTGCAAACAATTTGAAAAACTAATGGCTAAGCAATTTGAAATGAGCATGATGGGAGAATTAACCTACTTCCTTGGTCTTCAGATCAAGCAGACTGATAAAGGAACCACTATCAGTCAAGAGAAGTATGTTAAGAACCTACTGAAAAAGTATGAACTCAGTGACTGTGCCTCAGTCAAGACTCCCATGGTTCCCCCAAACAACCTTGGTCCTGATATCACTGGTAAACCAGTAAATCAAACTCTCTTTAGAGGAATGATAGGATCACTGATGTATCTACTTGCATCAAGGCCTGATATCCAATTCTCAGTATGTCTATGTGCCAGATATCAATCTGACCCAAGAGAATCACACATCACTGCTGTGAAAAGGATATTCAGGTACCTGAAAGGTATTCCAAACCTTGGATTATATTATCCAAAATGCTCAGGCCTTGATCTTAAAGGATACTCAGACTCTGACTATGCTGGATGCAACATGGACAGAAAAAGCACCTCAGGCTCTTGCCAAATTCTTGGTGGGAAACTAGTCTGTTGGAGTGCTAAGAAGCAACAATCAGTTGCCTTGTCCTCAGCTGAGGCTGAATATGTTGCAGCAGCTAGTTGTTGTGCAAATGTACACTGGATGAAAAGTCAACTCAGTGACTATGGAATTCAGTATAAGATGGTACCCATCTTTTGTGATAACACAAGTGCAATTGCAATCTCAAACAACCCTGTTCTTCATTAGAGAACAAAACACATTGATATCAGATATCATTTCATCAGGGACCATGTCATGAATAGTGACATTGAATTACACTTCATCCCTACTGAATATCAGTTAGCTGATATCTTCACCAAACCTTTGGATGAACCAACTTTCACAAGGCTGAAAGCTGAATTAGGAATGTTGGATATAGAGAATCAGTCCACTGATTGATTCCTTCCAACTGAAGTGTAAATTCTTAAAACCTCAGGTCCCTGACTCAATGTGTACATCAGTGAAAACAAATCACTGAATCCTCAACCTCAGGAACTAAACCCAAGTTCCTGAAATCTTTAGGGTTCAGGAACTAAACCCAAGTTCCTGAATCTTTGTAGCTCAGGAATCATTCCATATTCCTGAATCATCAGTGACTAATCCCAAGTCCCTGAAAAACCATCACTGAATGAAAAGTCATTCAGGGCCCTGAAAAGAGACATTAAATACTGACTTAAATGATTTAAGTATCTAGTTAGTAAATGTCCGAGGTTGGTAACTGAACTCATATTTAATTTAAGAATATTTGTTCTTTTTGCCTTTCTGGCTTCTACCTCTGGGCCACCACATTCCCACTTGGCATTAAATGCCTCTCCAATCACATTACAGATATTTGATGACTCATCTCTGCAAATTACACTTTTGCAGAACTGCTCAACTGTTCACCTTGACTGTTGCGCCAAACCAGGGAAAAGTGGAGTGTTGGCATTAAATGCGGATCCCAAAACATTTTATTCAAAACAGTTTCCAATAATTCTTTTTGAATAAATTAAAACCGCTCAAATGCCTAAAACACCCCCATCTCCACTTCCCTATAAATAACCCAACCAAAAGAAACACACACACGTTTTTATAGAATCTTAGGCAAAACTCTGCCATTTTTAATTCTCAAAAACAAATTGTGTGTGTATTCTTAAGCTTTAGAAACCCAGAAACCTTAGTCAAACCCAGACTTACCCACAAATGGCTTCTTCTAAAGCTATCACATACGCCCCCAATGTGAAATTCCTCACTGGGGACGTTGACCTAACAAAGAACAATGTGGTAGGAAATTTATCTTTTCCACAAAACTACCCAGCCTACAAGAACGTTATGAAATTTCTTCGTAATTGTTTTCTTGCAAAGGCTTTCAACCACACCCCCTCAGTCAGCTACCATGACTATTTGAGGGAATTCTGGTGCACGGCTGTGGCTACCAGCCCCAAAGACACCAAAGAGTCAATTATCACCTTCACAGTGATGAATGGGAGCAGAACCCTCTCCTTTGGCTACTCAACCTTCATCAAAGCCACAGGCCTTGACTTTGCTGAAGCATTTGCACCCAACTCTACTGATCAGGACATAAAGAATGAACTGATCTTTTTAGCACCCCACGACCCCAGACGTTCTACAACGTCTACTGGAGGCTTATTGGAGAAAGCTCCAGTAGTCAAAACATGGTTCCATCCTATCTGGAGGATACTGATGACATTTGTCATTCAGGTCCTGGGTGGAAATAAATCCTCTACGGAACAATTGAACTCATCACAACAATTGATGCTGTTCAGTCTCCTTGAGGGTACAAAAATTGACATCAGAGGAATAATCTTCCGAGACCTTGTTGCCAAGCTCTCAGGAAAACATAGGCAAAGGCATATGTCCTACCCTAGATTTGTTTCCTGTGTGCTTCAGGACCTACTTGGTTCTGACTACGTGAGGCCTGATGCAGAAGGTACGAAGCCTGACGTCCTGCACAAGTCAAACTTCACTAGTGGCATTAGTGAGGTTACACATATTGCCCTGACTGAATACATGCAATCAGTCATTCAGGGTAAAGACGCTGTCTCACCAGTTCCTTCACCGACCAAAAAGGTGAAGAAGACAAAGAAGGGACAGTCCAGCCAGGTGGTTAGACCCAAGCCACTCGCCACTGAGACTGATCCTCAAAACCAACTCAACCTTAAAAAGAGGTTGAAAAAGGCCGAGACCTCTGAGACACCCATTTCTGAGACCCTCTTGACCACAAAACAAAGGCCAACGGAGGTCACTGAGCAATCATCCTCAGTGACCTCAGGCACACCCTTTCCACATGATTCCACTGACATAAACAAGTCAGAGGGATCAGGAACCATTCCCCCCTCACATCCCGATGAAGGTACTGATAAATCACAATCAGTGCCCAAGGGAGGAAAGGGTCCTGAATCCTTGGTAGGGCAGCACCACCCTACTGGGAAGAGGACCCACACCCCCTCACATCCCGATGAAGGAACTGTCAAAAAATAATCAGTTCCCAAAGGAGGAAAGGGTTCTAAATCCTCGGTAAGGCAGCACTACCTTACTGAGAAGGGGACCCACAAACATTCACATCCCGTTAACATTCCTGAGCAATCACCCTCAGGATCTCAGGGAGAAAAGGACCCTAAATCCCCAAAAGGACAACACAATCCTGATGGGAAGGGGGTCCACCAACTTTCACAATCAGTACCTGGTGATACCACTGGAAAACACCCATCAGTAGTTGAAGGTGCTAAGGGGGACAAAGTCTCAGAGGGAAAGAAACAACCCGTTGATACGGAACCCATAAACCCCTCAGGTGGTCCGATCCTCTCAGGAACTGCCCCCAAAAGCCAGGCTGGTGTTACCCCAGTTATTATGGCTAGTCAGGCTGAGCAAACCCACTCAGTTATTATGACAACGGGGTCAGGACCTGACCAAACCAAAGGCGAGTCTTTTTATAAAGAAGAGCCGGTTGAATTTTTGGGTATTGAGTCCATGGGGGACTTTCAGGCTCTTCTTGAGTCTGATGATGAGCTCAAGGAGGAGAGTGATGAAGAAGTGTTTGAGGCAGGTGAGGATATGGAAACTGATGAACAACCTGAACAATCACATCAGTCATCTCCAAACCAAAGTGAAGAGTCAGGTTCTCAATCTTCTGATTCTTCTGATACTGTGGACATCTTCAAAAAGTATGATGACTCTCTTCCCCTCACTGAAAGAAAATTGGTCAAGTTCCTACTCAAGACCAATAGAGCTCTTTACACTGGTCTCACTGAAGAGATGTTCGATCATCACACTGAAGCTGCTGTTCACTATGCCAACCTGAAGGCAGATGTTGAAAGTTATCATGATGATGTGAACGAAATGCATTCTGACACCAATAACTCCCTGACAGCTATTGATCTTCATCTCAGAAAGTTCAATCTTACTCTTGAAGGGATCACTAAAAGCCTTGGAACTATTCAAACAGCTGTCAAGGATAACCCGGAATTCGACAAGAAGGTCCTTCAGGCTGCTGAGACTTACCAGAAGCAATCAGCTGAATTCAGTGATCTTCTCAGCTTATTGAAGGATTCTAATATTCAGGGTCTTAGCTCTTCATTGGACTCAATCAGGACTTCTTTGGGTCTTCAGGAAAAACATCTGGGTACTTGGGCACAATCTTCAACATCCTTGGCATGGTCTCTTGGGTCAAGGATGTCAGGCATCGAAGCTTCTCAGGCATCTCTTGCGGATAAGATCTCAACTCTTCAGCAAGACACCTCGGACATCAAATTAATGATGACTGAGATCTATCAGGCTTTCAAGGGTCCTGCTGCTCCAGTGACTCCAACTCTTGCTATCACCATGGCTCAAGCAACAGTTGAGGGGGAGAAAGACACTGGTGTCCCTGAAGTTTCCACAAGCCAGCAACCTCCTTCTCACACTGAAGGGGAGATTCCTGAAGCTTCTTCCACCCATCAAGATAAAAGCAAAGGCATCCTCACTGATCCTGAGCCTCAACCAGCACCAATCTTGGTAGCAAAGGATCCTGAATCACCACCCAGGATCCCGTATGACATTGATGGAGTTCTTCACTACTTCTCAGCTGATGAACTCAGTGCTTACCTAGAGGAAGAGGAAGCAAAGAAGAAGTTAAAGGAGGAAGAAAAGTTGAGCAAGCCTGCTATTATTAAGGTTGTTCATGAAGAGGCTGAGAAGATTGGTCTTGAAGCTAAGGCTCTTTCAGGAAGAGAGGGTGGTATGACTTTTGTAAAAGCTCAGACTGAGGAGATGATCACTCTCAGGAAGAAAAGGGAGGAAAGGAATCAAAGGGCTGAAGAGATCAGCCAGAACAGGATTAAGAAATATCAGTGGTATATGACTAACAGGTTGAAGCCAGAACAAATCACTGATGTTCATATTCATCGAAACACCAATCCTGCCATTGTCAATGTCTATAGAAGTGCTGACAAAAGAGACTTTCAGGTTCATCAACCTTTCAGATTCGCTGACTTTGGGATCACAGAATTGGATGAGTTGGGTCCATTAATAGCAAAGAAATCAAACGTTGTGGTCCCTAGTTTGATGAAGTCCTTGAGTCAGAGGTACGAAAGATTGGCAGCTGCACCTCAGGAACTTGGCACTCCATCTCTTCTTCCTGATTCAGCACAACCATCTCCCTCTCAGTCTTCTTCAAGAAAAAGAAAGAAGATTGAAGCTGAGCCTGAGATCAAGATTCCTGGTCTTGACTGCAATAGGGCTCTCCCTGAAGGTGTTCCTTTCAGGAACAATGTGGTCATTGAACAACCTGAAAGAGGTTTGTTCTTCATTGATGAGTTCGGAGACCAAGCCTTCCAGAGGTGGAGTGATATCGATTTGTCAGGGATCAAAGCTATGCTTGGTTTTCTAATGATGGCCTCTCCACTCAAGAGTCCTGAAAATGTGAAGTTTTGTCAAGATCTGAAAAGGAAAATCCGTGAGCACCCTGACCAACAAGAGCTGCAGTCAAAGAAGCCCAAGCTTGAAGCCCTTGGTATTAAGTTGAACTGATGAATCTGCCTGACTACCACCACCACCACCTTTTTGTACTTAGTTTGTTAGGACTTGTAATGATATTAATAAGATGATGTTTTTATTATTTCAGTGTCCTTATTTACATTCTAGTACATTCAGTATGAGTAGAAGTCATTAGCTCACTCATAACTGATCAAAACACTTAGGAATAATTTATATCCAAATAGGGGGAGATTGTTGGGTCAAGAAAAACCCAAGAATACTTAAACCATGATTTAGACACAAATTAACTAAGTGTTGACTTAAACCGAGAACAATTCAAGTCACTGAGAGAACAGCCTCTCAGTGAGTCATCTTCAGGATGCTTAAGGCGAATTCAAGTAGAAGGATTCACTACTCAGGAAGGCGGTACTCCCTGATGTAGCACTTAAGCCAAAGAAGAAGATGATGGTTCAGTAAGTGTTTGACAAGAACTCACTGAACCCCAGTCTCCTCAACAACAATGAAGTAATTAAGAGTGATAACTGAGAAGCGTGTCCTAAAGAACTAAGTGCCTGAGAAGAAAGGCAGAAATATCTAGGAAGGATTTAAGATAAGATCAAATCTTATCTTGTCAGGAAGAAATCCTTCCTAAGACGGCTTAAAGTCTTGGAGTGTCAGACCAACCACTCCTAAAGACTTAATAGGCCATTTCTATTGGTTCTTGGAAATGACAATTACTGTTGTAATTGTCAGACACGCTTGCTCAACAACTTGTAATATTTTAATTACTTTTACTCAATTTACTTGTGTATAAATAGATTGAGAAAGAGAGAAGTTGAGTGTGTTTTGTACAATTAAAGCTTAGTCTTTTGCAAAACAACTTCTCTCCTACAAAGAGTAACGTATCCCTGAGATAGCTCAGTGAGGTCGCATTGTTACCACTCAAGCAAAACTTGAGTTTAGATAGGAGACACCACCATACCTTGTCTATTCAATCCCAAGTGTTTGTTCCGCAAAACACTTGGGTATAGATTCTTTGATTCATTTCTAATAAGAATTTAAACGTTGAAAATTATCTTGAGTTTTCTATATTAACGTTTTATAACTGTTAGAATTAATCATAACATTGTATTAGTCATAAACACAAATAGATTAACTTTCTAGTTAACTCTAAGCGTGTTAAGGGAACAACAGATATGCATATATAATAGTGGCGTTTATTAAACCAACATTAACCAAGTCTGTTCTTTTGTTACTTTAGCTTGGACACTAGAACCGCTTTAAGTCTTCAAGCAGCCTTGTCTTTGATATCTTCATATCGATGAATGGTTTTGAATTGGTTTACCAAAATGGAATACTTAGAGAGATGTAACGGTTGACAATAAGCTATCAATGTTGCACACTAAGTTTGCGACCTCTGATTAGGTGATTTTATGACAAGCAGTCAGCTCCCCGAATGTCAGCCTTGATGATCTATACTATGTATTCTGTCAATGTCATCATGAGCGTTGATGATTCGGTAAATAATTATCAAGTTACATGAAGGTTGTCATGCCTATGTGAAAGTAGGATTTAGATTTTGATTTGTTGCTTCTTAACAATGATGGAGTGAATAATCACTTGCATTCAATTAATCACAAATTACAATATATAATAATCAAAGAATATTCTAGAAGTGGGTTAAGCCTAAACAATAACTAAGCCCATAATAATATATATTAACTAACATATATCAACTAACACACTCCCGCAGTTTGAGCGGGAGCAGACCGAACGCTTAGGCTGGTACGAAACTCCTCAAACAAAGCTGAAGGTGAGCCCTTAGTGAATATATCTGCATATTAATAACGAGATGGTACATGAAGAACTTTAACCTGACCAGCAGCAACAAAATCTCGAACAAAATGAATATCGATCTCAAAGTGCTTCATGCATTGATACTGAACTGGATTTGACGACAAGTAGCCAACACTAACATTATCACCAATAAACCAAAGTAGCTGAAAATAAAGGAGTGTGCAATCACGTAAAAGATTCATCAACCAACAAGTCTCATCAACAGTATTAGCAACACCACGATACTCTGTCTCGGCACTAGATCGAGAAAGCGTCAATTGAGTAAGCAATCAAAGATGTAGTGGATTATGAATATAATTGTATTCCATAGTCCAACGTACCTCGCACATAACGTAAAATCCGCTTAAGAGCCGAGAAGCGAGGCTCCCGTGGATCATGCGTATAGAAACAAACCTGTTGTACCGCATAAGAAATATCCGGTCTAGTGAATGTAAAATATTGCAGTGCACCAGCAAGACTGCGATATAATGTCGGATTAGAGACAGGATCACCATCGCCCCCCAACTTGGACTCAGTATCAAAAGGAGTCCGACATGGATTGCAACTGACCATATGAGCTCTCTCAAGAATCTCTTCAGCATACTTACGCTGAGACAAGAACATCCCGGATGAATCACGCACAACCGAAATACCCAAAAAGTAATTCAGCGAGCCATGATCAGTCATAGAGAATTTCTAATGCAATGAGGTAATAATCCATTGTAACAAAAACTCAGAGGAAGCAGTAAAGACAATATCATCAACATATAACAGTAAATAAGTTGTCTCACTCCCCTGTCTGTAAATAAATAATGATGAGTCACAATGGCTATGAGAAAAACCAACACAAGTAACATAAGCATCAAATCGCTAAAACCAAGCTCACAGGGTCTGCTTAAGACCATAAAAAAGGCTACAATAAACAAACATAGTTGGGATTCTATGAATCTCGAAAACCCGGATGCTGATGCATATAAACCGTCTCTGATAAATCACCATGTAAAAATGCGTTTTTGACATCAAGCTGATGAATAGGCCAATGTCGAGAGGTAGCAAGACTAAGTACAGTCCGAATAATAACCGGTTTAACAACCAGACTAAAAGTCTCATCAACATCAGATAATTGTGTGCTGCCATTCGCTACATGACGAGCCTTGTAACGACTAAGGGTACCATATGCTAAATGCTTATGCCTAAACAACCACATGGAACGAACAATGTTCGCATACTTGGGTCGGGGCACAAGTGTCTAAGTATTATTTTTAATAAGTGCATTATATTCATTACACATAGCATTTTGCCAATTAGAATTATTAAAGGCTTCACTATACGATTCAGGTAAAGGATAAGTGGTAGACACGTGAAGATTAAGACGCTCAGGAGGACGATTAGACCTAACTCAAAAACGTATGACCATAGGGTGAGTAGAAAGGTTGACAATTGAGACCGGATGTACTGAGGTTGGGGAGCGGGATGATTACGCTGAGGTGTATTGGGCTCAGGGATAGGATGATGGGCTGATGGAATGATTGTGTTTGGAGGAATCATTTGTGTATATGTATCAACAGTTAATGATGTAGTTGGTATAGTAATATTTTGGTGAACATTAGTATTTTCTTGTACTGTGGGTTTTGTAATTGGTGTTGTAGGTATGGTGTGAGTTATAATATTAGGCGGTTCATCCAAAAAGGCATATGAGGGAGGCGAGTTAGGTGTCATAGAACCAAAGGGGAAACGGTTTCAACGAAAGTAACATGTCTTGAAAGAATTATTTTATTCGTATTTTAGTCAAGACAACGATACCTACGGTGATTGGTTGGGTAACCCAAAAATATTGACGGTGTAGCACGTGATTCAAGTTTGTTATTGACATATAGGTGCGGGTAACATAAACATCCAAAAACATGCAAGAGGCTATAATTAAGTTTGGTTCCAAATAAACGGGTATGAGTTATGTCATTATTAATAGCACTAGAAGGTAGAATATTCAACAAATAAGTGGCCATATTAAGTGCTTCTACCCAAAATCGAGGAGGAAGGTGAGCTTGAAAAAGTAAAGTACGAATTAAATTATTAATGGTTCGGACCATGCGTTTAGACTTGCCGTTTTGTTGGGAGGTTAGGGCATGAAAAACGAAATTGAATGCCTTTAGAGGCAAACAATTAGTGTAAGGCGTGGTTATCAAATTCACCGTCATGGTCATACTGAAAGGACTTAATTTCACACTTAAACTGAGTATTAACAAAATTACAGAATAAACATAAACTTAGACAAAACATCCGATTTATTAAGCAACAGATAAACCCACGCATAATGAGAATAATGATAAAAAAAAATAAGACATAATATTTAAAATCCGTAAGACTCGGAACAGGGGAGGTCCACAAATCTAAGTGAACAATGTCAAAACAAGACCTAACCAAAGTACGAGAACTAGAAAAAGGAAGTCGTACGTGCTTGTCATGCTGACAAGCATGGCAAAGCAACGGAGGCTTTGTATTATTTAACGAAATGGAATTACTAGAAATACGATTACGTAACACATCACTTTATGGATGTCTAAGTCGCTGATGCCACGTATGTTGACTTGCAAGAGATACTTGTGTGATAGGGGAAGGCATCGTAACAGGATAAAGATCACCCATACTATCACATCAGAGAAGAACTCGATGGGTCAGGTAATCCTTATTAGAAAAACCAAATTCATCAAATTTAACAGTACATTTATTATCACGAAAATGTTGACAAACAGAAATAAGGTTTTCAACTATGTTAGGAGTTATGAGGACATTATTTAAATGAAGAGGTTTAGAGGAGTTGGCAAGATACTATGGTTTGCATTGGTGACGGGAATACACTTACCATCACCAACACAGACAAATGGTTACATACATGTATTAAAAATATTACGAAGAGAATTAACAGATGTGTTAAGGTGAGAAGAAGCACATGTATCCATGTTCCATGCACCTGTAGTATGATCAAGAAGTGATGCAACAGTTGGTGTAGACTGATGTTGGGCCTGAAAAGCATTTGGTATTGGACCAGCAACTTGGGTCGGCCCAAATATTTGTGGAGCATGGACCGTGCCTAGTGTTGAAGAAATCCGAAGTTGAACTAATAAATCATTTGGGCCTTTATTAAGTCCATCATCTGGCTTTTGTTAAGTGATAATACTTACATGAAGTCTTAAACTGACATAAACCGTTAGCAAAGTTAAAACAATTTTTCGTTGTAGGTGTTGATGTCGAACCTGTCATTGTGAAGAAGAAAGTCGTGTATATTGATCGGCAAAGGAAAATATTTGGTTGACTAAAACATAAAAGAATTAAACACAGACTTCGGTTCGGCAATGAAAAATATATTCGACCTGTCTTGTGGTCGACTAAAATAAGTATATGTAGACTAAAATAATAATAATAATAATAATAATAATAGGCTTGCATGTGGGGACTATTAAACATAATACGTAATAATGAATTGTAAACACAGACTTTGGTATTCGGTTGTTACTTGTGGTGGGATTGACGAAATGAAGAAAAAAGTAATAATGATAATTAGGGGGAGGGATAGGATAAAGGCTGTCATATCATGTTGGGTGAATAATGACTTGCATTTCATTAAGAGTAAACTGCAAAATACATCCCTGTGGTTTACACCTTTTGGCACATTACATCCCTGTCAGAAACTATTGGCAATATACGTCCCCCGTTAGGCAAACATTTGCCACATTACATCCCTAAGTTGGATGGGCGTTATTCTTCTCCGTTAAGTGTTTGCATCGTTAGTCCCTCCGTTTAAAATGTTTGCACCGTTAGTCCTTGGGTTAATCTTTTGCACGTTACATTCGTACTTTCGTCCCTTTTTTCGTTTTTACGTTTTCGTCCCTTTTTTACGTTTTCGTTGGTTTTTTCTCGTTTTTCGTTTCGTTCTTTTTTCGTTTTCGTCCGATTTATTTACGTTTTCGTCTCGTTTTTTTTACGTTTTCGTCCGATTTTTTTACGTTTTCGTCTGTTTTTTTTTACGTTTTCTCCGATTTTTTACGTTTTTCGTCTGTTTTTTTTACGTTTTCGTTATTTTTCTTTTCGTCTTTTTTTACGTTTTTATTTTTATTTTCGTCTGTTTTTTTAAATTTTTTCCCTTTTTTTACGTTTTTTTTTTTTTGTTTTTTTTTTTTTATAGTTTTCGTCTGATTTTTTATATTTTCGTCTGATTTTTTACATTTTCGTCCTTTTTATTTTACGTTTTCGTCCGATTTTTTACATTTTCGTCTATTTTTTGAAGTTTTCATCCATTTTTATACGTTTTCGTCTTTTTTTTTTTACGTTTTCGTCCTTTTTTTTTTATGTTTTCGTTTGATTTTTTACGTTTTCGTCCGGTTTTTTTACGTTTTCGTCTGGTTTTTTACGTTTTCGTCCCGTTTTTTACGTTTTCGTCCGATTTTTTACGTTTTCGTCTGTTTTTTTACGTTTTCGTCTGATTTTTTTCGTTTTCGTCAATTTTTTTACGTTTTCGTCTGTTTTTTTACGTTTTCGTCCGATTTTTTACGTTTTCGTCCGAGTTTTTTCGTTTTCGTCCATTTTTTTACGTTTTCGTCTAATTTTCTACGTTTTCGTCTGTTTTTTTTACGTTTTCGTCTTATTTTCTACGTTTTCGTCTGTTTTTTTACGTTTTCGTCCGATTTTTTTCGTTTTCGTCCATTTTTTTACGTTTTCGTCTATTTTTTTACGTTTTGGTCCCATTTTTTACATTTTCGTCCATTTTTTTACGTTTTATTCTATTTTTTTACGTTTTTGTCCGATTTTTTTCATAAAAAAAAAAGACGAAATCGTAAAAAAAACAGATGAAAACGAAAAAAATCAGACGAAAACGTAAAAAAACAGACGAAAACGTAAAAAATCAAACGAAAACGTAAAAAACGGGACCAAAACGTAAAAAAACGGGACCAAAACGTAAAAAAACAGACGAAAACGTAAAAAAAATGGACAAAAAAAAAAAAAATCGACGAAAACGTAAAAAAGCGGACAAAAACGTAAAAAAATGGATGAAAACGTAAAAAAAATAGACGAAAATGTAAAAAAATGGACGAAAACGAAAAAAATCGGACGAAAACGAAAAAAAATCAAACGAAAACGTAAAAAAACAGACGAAAACGTAAAAAAACAGACGAAAACGTAAAAAATCGGACAAAAACGTAAAAAAAACAGACGAAAACGTAAAAAATCAGACGAAAACGTAAAAAAATGGACGAAAACGTAATAAAATGGACGAAAACGAAAAAAATCGGACGAAAACGTAAAAAATCGGATGAAAACGTAAAAAAAACAGACGAAAATGTAAAAAAATGGACGAAAACGAAAAAAATCAGAAGAAAACGTAAAAAATCGGACGAAAACGTAAAAAAACAGACGAAAACGTAAAAAACCGGACGAAAACGTAGAAAAACAGACGAAAACGTAAAAAAACCGGACGAAAACGTAAAAAACCGGACGAAAACGTAAAAAACCAGACGAAAACGTAAAAAAACGGACGAAAACGTAACGAAGGACTAACGGTGCAAATAGACTTAACCTATAGGACTAACGGTGCAAACATTTTAACGGAGGGGCTAACGATGCAAACACTTAACGGAGAAAGATAACGCCCATCCAACTTAGGGATGTAATGTGGCAAACGTTTGCCTAACGAGGGATGTATATTGCCAATAGTTTCTGACAGGGATGTAATGTGCCAAAAGGTGTAAACCACAAGGATGTATTTTGCAGTTTACTCTTTCATTAATCACAAATTATAATATATAATAATCAAAAAAAATATTCTAGCAAGGTCATAATAATATATACTAGTATTAACTACTCCTTCCGTCTCAAAATTATTGTCACCAGACAAAAAACACATTCTTTTAGAAAAATGTCACTATCACTACTTTCTCTCTCTTACTTTTTTGCCAAATGACAAGTTTACCTTTAACCAATTAATTAACACTTCTTTAAAGTTTGCAATATTAATTTCAACCAAGGGTAATATAGTAACTTTACCAAACTCCACTACCTATTCACTTTCTATTTATGGTATGTGAAAATAATTTTGGGACAGACGAAAAAGAAAAATGTGACAATAAAATTGAGACGGAGGGAGTACAATATATCAACTACAAGTAACAAACAACGCCAATCAAATAAAAGAGAATACTTAGTTGATGTTTTGACCCAAGTCATTGTGCTCTGCTACAAGAGATTTGCACAACCGTACTTCGTGTAAAAAAACGACCGTGTAAATCTCTCAAAGCACAAGAACGAATTGTGACTTCACACACGAAACATGTACTCCGTGTTGGTATTTTAGTGTATTATAAGTTGTGTTTAATATACAAATAAGGGTCGACACTTAGTTGTATATTAACAGGCCTAACTGGGTGCTAAGGTACTGCTTAGGTACTAAGGTACTGTTTGGTTATGGGTATATAAGAAGGTACTGTTGGTTGTATACTAGAAGGTACTGCTGGTTATAATATGGTAATGCTAGTGTATTTGTGAAGGTACTGCTAGAGTACTTGTGAAGGTACTGCTAGTATGTAAAGGTACTGCCAGCATTGTTAACCTGCTGCTTGTTTTCTAACCTGCTGCTAGTGTTGGAACTCTGCTGCTAATATATGGAACTCTGCTGCTAATATGCTTACTCTGCTGCTAGTTGAGTAACGGTTAAATAACTGTTTTACAGTTATTAGTTTTCTTATTAACCATATAATAACCGTTTATAACCGCTATAGGACATATATAACTGTCCTATGTATTCTCAATGAGATATACGAAAACACACAGAGGTTTTGTAACTACAAACATAACAACATACACAAACTTGAATCAATTAGATTTTATCCGGTCGTTAATTGGTATCCACTCCAATTTAATCGATCTGAAAGCGTTCATACTCGTGACTTCTAATTGCTATCAGGATACCCTATTACCCCACATATACAACAAAGATCGATTAAATTCACAAGATGGCAGGCGAATCTGTACGAGATATGACATCAAAGTTTGTGAAGTTAGTGAAGTTCGAAGGGCAGGATTTTCGAAGGTGGCAGAAGAAAATGCTTTTCTTGTTAACAACAATGAAAGTTGTGTACGTTTTAACAACACCAGCACCGAAGGAAGTGGAGGACGAAACCATTGATCAAACCAGGAAACGCAACAAGTTCTGGAATGATGACTTTATTTGCCGTGGAACTATCTTAAACGGTATGTGTGACACTCTTTTTGATATTTATCAAAACATAGAATCTGCAAAGGAATTATGGGACATGCTTCAAGCTAAATACATGGCTGAAGATTCATCTAGTAAGAAATTCCTAGTTAGTGATTTCATGAATTACAAGATGATAGATGGGCGTTCCATTATGGAACAATATAATGAGTGTCTTAGTATACTTGGTCGCTTTGCCCAACATGGTTTAAAAATGGATGAATCCATTGTGACAACATCTATCATTGACAAACTTCCACCTTCTTGGAAGGATTTCAAAACTAATTTGAAACATAAGAAGGAAGAATACAATTTGGTTGAGTTGGGAAGTACCATTAGTATTGAGGAAGGGTGTAGACGTATGGAGAAAACTTGGGTGAATGAAAAGGACAAGGATATTGGCGGTTCAAATGTCAATATGGTTGAAGAAACTAATTCTAGTTTCAAAAAGGGTTCGAATAATAAGAACAAGAAACAAAAGTTTCAAGGTAACGATTACAAAAAGGGAAGTGTAAAGAAAGCAAAACAGTCCAATGATGGTGGCTGTTGGAAATGTGGGAAACCTGGACATTTCAAGCGTGATTGCCGTATGGGAAAAGGCAAAAACGAGGATGGTACTAGTGGTGGATCCAAAGGTGATCAGAAACAAGCAGGTACAATTTTAACGATTAATGATAATTCGGTTTTTGAATTATGTGCCATTAATTTGTGAATCATTCTATGTACAGGATGATGATTTTGCTTGGTGGTATGATTCTGGTGCGACTTGTCATGTGTGCAAGGACCGAAGATGGTTCAAGGAACTTGTAACAATTAATGATGGACGTGTTCTAACCATGGGAAATGTCGCAACAGAACCAATACTTGGAATTGGACTAGTAGATATAACTTTTACTTCTGAAAAACAATTTCGTTATGTAATGTTTTATATGTGCCCGGTATTCAGAAAAACTTGTTATCCGGTGTATTATTAAATAATTGTGGGTACAAACAAGTGTTAGAATCCGATAAGTATATCTTGTCGAAACATGGTTCTTTTGTTGGATTTGGATATTTATGTAATGATATGATTATGTTGAATTTAGATATGCCTTCTACTTTAAATTCGATTTGTGTGGTTAATGATTTATCTAGTGTTCGAATTAGTAACATGGAATCATGGCATGCTAGATTAGGACATGTTCATTATAAACGAATGAAAGAAATGTCTAAAATGAGTATGATTCCATCTATTGAATTGGACCATAATAAATGTAAAACTTGTATGTTAACTAAGATCACTAGAAAACCATTTAAAACAGCAAATCGTGAATCCAAACTGTTAGACCTTATTCATAGTGATCTATGTGATTTGCATGCTACACCATCTCTAGGAAATAAAAAATATGTCATAACATTTATTGATGATTCATCATGTTATTGCTATATTTATTTATTGCATTCAAATGATGAAGCTCTTGATAAATTTCGAATTTATAAGCAAGAGGTAGAACTTCATCAAAAGGATTTGGTTAAAATCTTACGTACTGATCGTGGAGGGGAATATTATGATCCAGTTTATTTCCAATCTACTGGAATAATACATCAAACAACTGCTCCATATACACCACAACAAAATGGTGTGGCTGAACGTAAGAATAGGACATTGAAGGAAATGGTAAATTCAATGTTATCTTATTCTGGGTTAAGTGAAGGATTTTGGGGTGAAGCCATGTTAACGGCTTGTTATTTGCTAAACCGAATTCCTGGTAAAAGCAATAAGAAAACTCCTTATGAACTTTGGCATAAACGTGCACCAAACTTGAGTTTTCTCAAAGTTTGGGGATGTAGGGCTGTTGTTAGGCTCACTGAACCTAAAAGGAAAACTTTAGGTGAAAGAGGTATAGATTGTATATTTATTAGGTATGCTGAAAACTCACATGCCTATAGATTCTATGTATTAGAACCTAATGATTATGTTTCTGTGAATTCTGTGATAGAATCACGAGATGCAATCTTTGATGAAGAAAGATTCACATCTATACCTAGGCCAAGGGATATGTAACGCCCCGTACCCGTTTAGACTAAAATTTAAAAACTTTTGACGCGAAAACGTTTGACTAAAACGGGTTCATACAAATTCTTCATTTTATAACCAGAACCTATAACATTTAACCCTTTAAAATACTTGCAAGAACATATACTCGAAAACCCTTCAACACATTTCACATAAAACTTTATAACATAACCAGACAATCCTTCTGACCAACGATACGCCGCATCCCTTTTGAGGGATACGCCGTATCAGACCATGCGCCGTATCCATCTAAAGTGATACGCCGCATCACCTTAAACTTCTGATACGCCGCATCTATTATATTAGATACGCCGCATCGACCAATTTAGACAGAACATCAGCAGGAAAACCTGCATATACTCAACTCTTACCCACAAACCATTTTAACCTCAATACAACATTATAACTTATGCCAAAACACTCATTTAGCATTCAAAACCATAACCAACTGTAATACACGGCAATTGACCCGTTTACAACCCAAGATGGGTAATTTCATACATAAACCAAACACCCCTTTAAACTTTACTCAAAACATATAAAACATGCTTAGAACCATCAAATGACTATCAAATCGCTACTCAACACTTGACATACAATTTGACACTTATTTACTCGTTACAAGACATCACTTGACTCACGGGGGTACAAACTTATACACTTGAGCTCGGTATCTACCTAAGCTCTACCTTCTTACCAAATCTACCCATATTGCATAACCGTGCCATAACCCGAATATCCAATTCCTTATCTCACATATCCAAGCCATCCTTAATAACACGCCAACCTACAAAACGGTTAAACATCTAAACCGTAAGCACAAAGGCTTAGTAAGTAAAACGACCATAACATACCATTATACTTCAATCCACAAATAAGCATCACATACATTAAACACTTACTTACGGGCTTACTACTCCAATCCTCATTTACACATAACATCATTTCATCACATCAACCATGTTCATCACATCACATAAGCATAACTCAAATCCATACCACTAATCATCCAACATACATAACACATATATGTTAGAAATTTATATAACACATGTCATCATCATTTTACTTACCTTAGCTCCACGCTAAGCATATAATCAATATCATCATCATCATTATCATCACATCATCATCATCCTCTTAAGCATCCTAAAACACATAATCATACATAACATATAATACATAATCATTAACTATAATCATGGTTAATGCAACCATAACTAACCTCTAAACACTTCTAATCATCATATAATCATATATTGATTATATGATACTCAATCCCATCATTTACTAACTTAAACCCATTATAAACTCATCACATAATTATCATTACCTCTTAATTATCTTAAAACACCATTTACCCTTTAATCCCAAGTTAGGGTTCACAAACCCTAACTTCTTAATCATCAATTAAACATTAATAAAGCATCAATACTTACTTGATAAACATGCTAGGAACAAGCTATATACTTCACCCTTGAATTATCACCATTAAACCATCATCATCTCATCATCTTTCCCTCTCTTTCTCTTTTGGTTCGACACCCACAGAAAACACACTCTCTTTTATAGGACAGCGTGGAGACTTATAGATAAATGGGGAAGTTCCTAGCTACAAGGGAAATTCTGTCAATTCTGCTTATTTAAGGTTGATGCGCCGCATCTATCCGCATAGATACGCCGCATCCATGCTACCCTTTATATACGCCGTATCTCCTTCTCTAATACGGCGCATGGACTATAACAAGTTGGTTCTACTTTCCATTCTACTATACGCCGCAAGCAACTTCCTAGATGCGCCGCATCTAGGCTATAACAGACTAACACTTAACACTATAACCATTTGCCCTTAGACAACCACATACTCTTAGTCAAACATACTTAGGCTCGGTCAACTTCATCTAGGGCGGGGTCCCACTACCCGGGAAACGGGTCTAACAGGACATGAATCATAGTTCGAAGGTACTAGTTAATAACGAGGATGTTCCTTCGACTAGCACTGAACCAAGAAAGGGTACACGTGTAAGACAAGCCAAAACTTTTGGTGATGATTTTCAACTATACTTAGTTGAAGGATCAAGGAATGAAATAAACTTTCAGTATCAATATTGCTTTAATATTGATAAAGATCCTATGACATATGGTGAAGCTATGGCTTCAAGGGATGTTGCCTTTTGGAAAGAAGCAGTCCAAGATGAGATGGATTCTATCTTGCAAAATAAAGTTTGGAAACTTGCTGATTTACCTCCTGGTTGTAAACCATTAGGATGTAAATGGATCTTCAATAGGAAGATGAAAGTAGATGGTACTATTGATAAATATAAAGCCAGATTGGTTATCCAAGGCTTTAGACAAAAAGAGGGTATTGATTATTTCGATACTTATGCTCCGGTTGCTAGGATATCTACTATTAGATTGTTATTGGCATTAGCTGCTATACACAATCTTGTAATTCACCAAATGGATGTGAAAACTGCATTCTTGAATGGTGAATTAGATGAAGAGATTTACATGAAACAACCTGAAGGGTTTGTTATGCCTGGACATGAAAACAAGGTATGTAAATTGGTTAAATCTCTTTATGGGTTAAAACAAGCTCCTAAACAATGGCATCAAAAATTTGATGAAATTGTGTTGTCGAATGGTTTTGTTTTAAACCAAGCTGATAAATGTGTCTATAGTAAATTTGATGATTCTAGAAATGGAGTCATTATATGCTTTAATGTAGATGACATGTTGATCTTTGGTACAAACCAAGATCAAGTTGATGAGACAAAGGAATTTTTGTCATCTAAATTTGCTATGAAAGACATGGGGGAGGCGGAGGTGATCTTATGAATTAAGATCATACGTGAGAACAAGGGTATTTCTATATCTCAATCTCATTATATTGAGAAAATTTTGGATAAGTTCGATTTCCAGGATATTTCTCCCACAAGTACTCCCATGGATCCACAAGTTAAGCTATTACCCAATAAAGGTAAAGCGGTGTCTCAACTTGAATACTCGAAAAGGATTGGATCATTAATGTATGCTATGATAAGTACTAGGCCGGATATTGCTTATGCAGTTGGAAAGCTTAGTAGGTTTACTAGCAATCCTAGTACATTTCATTGGCGAGCTTTGGATCGAGTATTTCAATACTTGAAAGGAACAATGGATTATAAGTTAACTTACATCGGATTTCCTTCTGTTATTGAAGGTTTTAGTGATGCAAGTTGGATATCCAATAAAGAAGATCATTCTTCTACATCTGGATGGGTGTTCCTTCTTGGGGGAGGTGCCATTAGTTGGGCATCTAAGAAACAGACTTGCATAACAAACTCAACTATGGAGTCTGAGTTTGTTGCTTTGGCAGCAGCTGGTAATGAGGCTGAATGGTTAAGGAATTTGCTTTATGAAATTCCATTGTGGCCAAAGCCGATTTCTTCTATTTCTATCAGGTGTGATAGTCAGGCTACGTTGGCTAAGGCTTATAGTCAAGTGTATAATGGCAAGTCAAGACACTTAGGTGTGAGACACAGCATGGTTCGTGAGCTCATAATGCATGGTGTCATATCCGTTGAGTGGATTGCAACTCATCGGAATTTAGCTGATCATTTAACCAAAGGGTTATGTAGAGATCTCGTGAAAGGATCAGCAGTGGTATTAGGTTTAAAGTCCATATGAAAACTCTCATGTTAAGATACCCAATTCCCACCTAATATGACGTTAGGTGCTGAATTTTGAATGTGAAAAGCTTAACATCTAGAGTTTGGAACACAACATTAAATTATCCCAAAGATATGTGTTCGGTCTGCAAGATAAGGAAGGTTGAAGTGTTCTTCTTAATAATTCTTTTGAAAAATTGCATTTGCATGTGCAAGATTAAAAGAATTACCTATTTGAGTACGAAGTTTAGCTGCTTCAAGAAGTTGGGACTTGGCTTCGATGTACTTAAAGAAAGGATAGGGACATAGGCTAGTAAAATAATGTGTCAAGTAAGATATTGTGTATGCAAAACTAATGTGTATATTATCTTCAGGTATTCAATAGTAATATTACAAGGTTCAATCTTTCGGGAAACCTTGATATTCGAATATTTGTAATGTGTAATATACTAATATGAAATTCAATCGTCTCGACATTTCATTTATGCATTAGTTTGATTGTTTGCTGTGTATAGTTAGTTAATTTATGATTACACTAAAATGGGGGAGGTTTGTTGGTATTTTAGTGTATTATAAGTTGTGTTTAATATACAAATAAGGGTCGACACTTAGTTGTATATTAACAGGCCTAACTGGGTGCTAAGGTACTGCTTAGGTACTAAGGTACTGTTTGGTTATGGGTATATAAGAAGGTACTGCTGGTTGTATACTAGAAGGTACTGCTGGTTATAATATGGTAATGCTAGTGTATTTGTGAAGGTACTGCTAGTATGTAAAGGTACTGCCAGCATTGTTAACCTGCTGCTTGTTTTCTAACCTGCTGCTAGTGTTGGAACTCTGCTGCTAATATATGGAACTCTGCTGCTAATATGCTTACTCTGCTGCTAGTTGAGTAACGGTTAAATAACTGTTTTACAGTTATTAGTTTTCTTATTAACCATATAATAACCGTTTATAACCGCTATAGGACATATATAACTGTCCTATGTATTCTCAATGAGATATACGAAAACACACAGAGGTTTTGTAACTGCAAACATAACAACATACACAAACTTGAATCAATTAGATTTTATCCGGTCGTTAATTGGTATCCACTCCAATTTAATTGATCTGAAAGCGTTCATACTCGTGACTTCTAATTGCTATCAGGATACCCTATTACCCCACATATACAACACTCCGTACAAAATAAAGTGATTTGCACATTTAATTTATTGATTGGCACACTTCATGATACAAACAAATAAAGGATAATGTGGTTTTTTATACAACTATTTGAAGCATACAAAAGAATATCCCAATAACAAATTCACTTCCCGTTTATTTTAGGCTTATTGACGGAACTTGAGCCACCTTTTTTCTTAACTTTATTTTTTTGTTCCATTTTCCATTTACCTTTTATCTTAGAAATGAAAATGTCAGCTTTTGCGTTGACACTAGGGCTAGAACAAAAAGAATCTCCACCGTCCATAGAAGTTGACGGTTGACCCATTGGCTGAATGTCCGGTGAACTCTCCAGCATGTCAAAAGGTGGCAGCGGTGGTGGTTGTGCTATATACGATGACTCTGAGCTGCTGCTCATAGAACTCTGTCGGTCATAGTGTCGAAGTTCTGGTTGCGGTTGTGGTGTTGGTCGTTGTCGTTCTGGTTGTGGAGTCCATGCTGACTGTGCGGTGCTGCTACTAGGACTATTCCGGTCATAGTGTTGAGCTTCTGGTTGCTGTGGTGGTCGTGGTGGTAGTTTTGAGGTTTTTGATGGAGTGCTGCCAGTAGAACTATTTACTGCAACGTGCATTGCTAACAATATAACAAGGAGACATAATTCAGTAAAACTACATACATGTTAGAAAATAGTATAGGGTATGTGATGATCCTAGATATCTTACTAGAATCGTGTTGAGTTCACTTTCCGTATAAAGTATTTCGACCTTATATATGTCTGGGTTGCAAGAAATCTCTATCGGAATAATTCTAGAAGAGAAACACTTTGTGTCTAAGCACAAGATCACAAAGCAAGAACAAGAGAGGAATTGTATATGTATTTTTTCTTATGTCTAAATGAGACTAATTGATCTATTTATCAAAACAGATTCTAAATGACAGTTATGCAGTTGAAGTCGGTTGAAACCAACTTTCATATTTGTTTTTTCAACAGTCACAGCGGGACCCCAGAAAGGGGCTCTGCCCCTTGACCCCTGCATTTTTGTCATGGTTGAAAACATATTAGCTCAACGAGTGTGCACTCCACACTTTCTTAACTTGTATCCGAACCGAATATAAAATCTCATTAGCCTTTAGTAAATTGTCATTACCTAAATTTTTTTCGATGACACTAAAATCACCAGCAATACGTACATTTGTTACTGAAAATTATTAATGTATAGATATCGTAAATTAACAAAGGATTTTTCAAATAATCACCTGCATCATAAAAATGACTCTCGTCGTTAACATCTATATCATCTTGATCCTGATAACTTTCGACCATCTCATTAGTAGGGGATTCGTTGTCCTCATGATTCAAAACGTGAAAGAGACTAGCAAGGATTACGAGGAAAAGATAAAATAAATTAAAGGTGGATTTAAAGGAAGTTGGTTTGATGGATTTGGGAACATATGACAGGAAATATAGGAAGAGCAGGACAAGGATGGGTAGCATGAGGATGATGAGAACCATCGGGTCAATGAGTGGTGGATGGCGACGGTGAGTGGTGGTGGCCGGTCGCTCGAATGACCTAGTTCGAGAGTCGCCATTTTTCTTCATCCTAATGAATTTGTTAGTTTGGTTTTGACTTTTTGAGGTAGATAGTACAATTTGAACCCTTAATTTAGTTTATAGGCGCGTTTATAATATAATAACAAGACTCCATAACGCTACACGTTTTTTTTTTTTTTTTTTTTTTTTTTATTTTTATCTCTATGTACCTTCCTAGGATTTTTCGAGTTAAGTTGAAATGGGAATTTTGATTTCCTCTTAGTTTTTTAATCAAGAGAAGTAAGAATAAGAGAAACACGTTTTTAGCCTTATAATTAGCAAGAGATCCCAATTAGTATAGTTTAATGTTGTTCAAAGTTTCTTTGATGACGACAATGATCAAGAAATATAAGAGCATATGTGATGGTGTTTGGGTCGTAATTTATCTTGGATGGAAAATAAATTTTTAACATCTAAAATATAAATGTCAATTACTCTCCGGATAGATGTTTATTTTGATTGACATATATATTTTTACCTATATGTCAATATTATTAATGTGTCATGACTTTTGTTTTAAGTTAAGTTTGGAATTGTTTTTATACTTTTATTAAGAGTCATGGGAAGAAATATATTTTCTCCCCAATCTATCTTTTCCCTATAAATATAGAGCTTTTTCCATTGTAGTTAGAACTTTCTGATCTTGATAATTAATACTACATGTTTTTAAGAGTTCATCTATTATCTTATTCTACAGAGGTTTCATCCTCAATTATTAACCATGGATTTGGGTTACTAAATTCGCTTTCGTGTCTTGCGTTAGTTGGTATCTAAAGCTTGTTAGTATCCTCGACAGTGAATGTTAGCCATCAAAGTGACAACAATAACAGGATTTTCATTAGATATGAACTTAGTCATACGCAGGGACTGCTTTTTGTAATTCTTGTAAAGTGTGACTAGTATTCACCTATATATACCCCTCTAGACTCTCATAGAGGGGTGTGCTTGAGTAGGTGTTTAGTTATTCATAATAAAACTCTCATTTTTTTCTCCACCCTCTCTTTACTTTCTCTCTCTATAACTATATATGTATTTCATGTTGTTTCACCAATCTCGACCTCTCGATCCGTGTAGAATCTTGATATACGTGGGTCAACATGTGGTACCAGAGCCTACATATGATTGTGGAGTGTTTGTTTTTCGAAAATTATGATCAAATTATGTTTAAAAATGTTTTCTTAAGTTTTTGGTGCTAACCGAGAACTTTTTTAGTGAAAATCTTTGAGTTTAAATGATAAAGCTTGAATCTTTGTTGCAAAAATACATGCTTAATATATATGTTATGGTTTATATGGATTAGAAACAAAGATTCTTGCATAAATTCAATGTTTTGGTCTTATTTTTAAGAAAACGCAAGTTTGAGCTTTTTCAGTTTTCTATGATTTTTCAAGGGTTTGATTAGATCTTGTTAAGGTATGGTGATTAAAACGTGTTTAGATATGATATAGACAAAAGATTTGAAAGTTTGGTGGGTCAAATCTTGCAAGAAATTCGTTTTTGGTTCGAATTATGGGGTAAAAATTGAAATTTCTCATTACTGTTCAAAAGTTTTCGGTCGTAGTTAGAAATTATTCGATTTATATGTATTATTTCAGTCTATTCCTTAATATTAGGAGTTCTCGACCCACTTCCATGGTCTCACCGGGAACAACCACTGAGAAGCTTCACTAAAAAACTTTAGCCAATAATTTTTCCCAGTTGAACAAACCGAGAACTTTGTCCACCGAAAAATTTGTCAACCCAGGATTGCATTAAGAAACTTAACTGAAGACTCTGATTGAGAAATTTCCACCGAGCAATTTTTGTACCGAGAAATTTTCAGTGTTGAACCGAGAACTTTATTTCGGTTTCTAACTAACCAAGAATTTTCACACATAACCGGATATTTTTCTCGCACCACACAAGAAGCATTTCCAAGACTTATTCGAACAAACCTACAAACCTTTATACCGAATGACACACAACCAAACACTTTCACAACTACATATAATTGATTCATTATCGAGATTAATTTCACATGATAAGGCTAGAGCGGGTACTTTAATGACGTTGTGATTATGTGGATATTCATTATTATTTCTTGGAGATTGATGTGGCATTTCATGGGTGTGTGTACTTATTTATCTTAGAGTCAAGCTGATTGGTTTGTTGTATATCCCAAGATACTTGTTTGAGCTTATAGTACTCGTGCTTAAGACAAGACTATCTAGTTACTCTTGTGATTCTTTCCTTTTATACTAGAAGGTAGCTATAACTTTAAGGAGTTACGTTGTGATGCTTAGTTTCTCACGTAGTTGAGGATAGTTCAAGAGGTTGTACTCACAAGGTAGTAAGTAACTCGTGATGATGGGCACGTAAAGTCACCACACCATTTTTAGTCATAAGAATAGTACAAGATTAAGTCACAAGTTTGGGTTATCTACTTCATTCTTAAGTTCTTCATATTGGGTTATCTCCACAAGTGGTCACTACAGTTAGCCACTGAATTGATACGAAGGGTTACATAGAGATTGGCATGATGGGAATAATAAACAGAGTATTTGATCAACAACTTCTCACGAGTAATTGTGTATGCTTACACAAATTTATGATACTTTTATTTGATCTAATTTTAGGAAGTACACGGATTTATGATGAATCTGAAAGATCATAACCATCATTGGGGGGGGGGGGAGAAATGTGTACTTGTAATTAATGAACATTAGTTGGGTGGATATGTGCCAAGTATGTCATGAGTACTTGTAGAGGGATTATTCGAGTCGATGAGCATTTGTATAACGCCTACTACTAGGATTTTTTTTTTTAATTATTTTTTTATATATAGCATACGGCTTTATGCTTCTACGCGTACAACCATATGGTATATAGTCAGAATACATTGTTATGGCATACAGCCGTATGCTCCATGCATATGGCTTTATGCTCATGCCGTTACAAAAAGGACACCTTATCCACTTACATATTCTCCGAAAAACCCATTTTCGCAAACTTAAACTTGACAAACAAGAACATAACCATTATATAACATAAGGAAACACTGTACATAAGGGTGGTAACCACATTTGGACCCGTATAAAGTCAAAACGGGAAAAATGGCATAATGCCAAACACCCCTTTATCAAAGTTACACATACAAGCACTAAACTTTGACACATATACTTATGTGTTTTTACATAATAGAACTTTAAAAGTATCCTAGAGCGTTAAGTGGTACAATATAGGGTTAGAGATAAGCTCTATTACCCACGAGCTCCAAGAAAAGCTAATTTGCGACCTCTTCGCCTTTAGACTTGTCATCACTAGTTCTACCTATAAGGAAACATAAAGCAATGTAAACACAAGCTTAGTGAGATAACATATATATAAACTAAAAATAAACATGGCAATGAACCTAGGAGTTGCTTTGTGAGATATTTCCCCCGCATAGCTATCTTGTCCCCATGGGAATATGTCTTTGCATTGTAAGATACACTTAGGGGGCTAAGAACTTTATAATAGAGCTAGAGAGATCTTACTTGCCATGAATATACTAGTAATCCACTTAGGACATCGTGAACCTATAATTGGTTCAACATAGCAATATATGCTCTAGTCGCTCACACGAACATCAAGTCCCGTTTTGGAGACTTTTCTTATCATGTTGTGCTATTCATCCACTTAGGATGTCTAAATTATATATTTTATAACAACGAGCCATATGAACATACTAATCGTCCACATAGGACGTCTAAGTCCCATTTTGGGACATAGGGCATTTAAAGGCTCGATTCTACACTAAGGATGTCTAAGTTCCATTTTGGAACATGTGATCACATAATAGCACGTCACCTACTTAGGACGTTTAATCTCATCTTTATATAGAGTGTTACATGAAACTTAATAATGTTGTTCAACGTTGTTTTCGAATCATTCTTGGTGTTGCGAGCCTTATTAAGCATTTGTTGTGATAGTTGAGTCTATGTTTTATGATAGCTGTTGGTGTTGTTACCATGTAATTTGGTTATCTTGATGTGTATTTTTGTTTATTCAGGTTTTGCGTTATCTTTTATAGTTTTGTATGACATGTTATGAACATGATAATGATAACGTAATTTTTGTGTAACGTATGTGATGTTACCGTGTAGTTTGGATATCTTGATGTATGTTTCAGTTTCTTCAGTCTTTGCTATATTTTTATAGTTTCGTATGATAGTCTTAAATCAGAAGTAACGGTTGATTATGTGATAGATGGAAATTATCTGTTGTAAACATGATAATGATAACGTAATTTTTGTGTGATAAATGTGATGCCATGGTGGAGACAACTTGTCACTATATAAAGCGAGTTTGTAGCTGCAGTATACTAATATTACATCTTTTTCTCTTGGTGTCCTCCAAAGAAGCTTTTACAGTTGTGTTTAGAGTTCAAAACACCGTTATCGGTTTAAATTTATGTGTGAATTCATGTTTTCAGGTTGGAATTAATGTTGTTATTGTGGGTTCTCTGAGCACCTCAAAAGGAAATTTTTTAGCAGCACATGCGTGTTGTAGCAAAGGTATGAATTTAATTTGTGACGTCGGTGGTTTACAATATCAGATATTAGTGTGTGGTGATTTTATTTCTCACATACTTGATTGTCCGCCATACAATGCAGGCATATTTCATGCCCAGTTTCATATCCAAGCAAATAGTTACATATTTTTTGTGTGGTTATTAAAAGATAATTTTTCTTATGTATTTAGGCTACACAGGAAATGTTAGTAGGACATGCTAATGTTGGGATGAGGATGGTGGAAGAAATCGAGGTGAAGTTATTGTATTGTACTTGGTGGAGGAGTACTTTACAAAGCATGGCCAGGTTAACTGTAGGCAAAATGATGTTTGAGTTGAATTATAGTTATTTTGTCTCCTGTTACTGAGCCATTGTTCAAATTTGCTAACCATTCGTGATACATAAAATAGTCTTGCTGATGTTGAAGTGAGTAGATCGAAGTCAGTGATGTTTTAGATGAGATGTTATGCAATGAGGAAATCATTATTATATTTTTTTGTGTCGGGAAAACTCCTAGCATGCTTTCTTAAGAATTTCTATATTGGTTTCTCCCAGTTTCTTTATCTGAGTATTTGTGTGTCCATCTTATTTGCTGTGAATATTCTAACTAGAAATTGTTCAGTGTCTCAAGTGACATGTTTATTGGATTGCCCTACCCTTTTACGCTAGATTCACATGCAGAGTGCCGAAAGGGGAGTTGGAAATCTGTATCTACTTTGGGAGGGGATGGTTGCTTTCGGAAAGGACGAGGTATGCATTAGTATATTGCTATCTTCTATGTGCCACATTTTATTTGTAAAATTCTGCATGTTATTGTTTTTTTTTTTTAATTTTTTTTACATTAAGTTGTCGGCCGAGCACTTCAGGATCCCAAGTGGAGTAACATTTGGTCCATCTGTCGGCAGTTGGAGCCTTTAACAACAAACGGTTCGAGCCTTGGAATGTGAAGTCATGAAGATCTTCCTTGTCAGCCTACCAGTTTAAATTATTCCAAAAAAATTTGGGAACATGTTTCCATAATTTCACTTTGCAGCTTATGGTGAAACAATTGTGATTTTTTGGTGCTAGAATGGATGGCAACATTTTACACATTCCGGGTATACAAGAAGAAAGAAGAACCTTGGTTTCTTGCACAAGTTGGTTATACTTTGGATTTGTAAGTGTTTGGCCTTATATTTAAAATAAATAACAACATTCCTGCCCTGCACAACAATCATGGTAGTTATGCGGTGAAACAACATGTTGCAAACAAAAATAAAGATGGCTATACTGACTAGAGATGGTTTACATTTGCTATGCTTCCTATAGACACGCTACATGCCACTAACTTAAAGAGGAAGAGGAGGTATGTATTAATGTTTATTGAAGAGAAGACATACACTGATATATATCTGAGGTTTGGATTTCCACTTAGAAGAAGCATACTTTAAATTTAAGATGAACATGAGTTGTTTGAAACAATTTCAAGATACAATAATTCGTGTTGTGATGTTGTGTGCTTTAGAACGATATGTTAAATATAAAGTGGGTATTGATGATTTGGCAGGTGGAAAAAATTAGGTATGGATGTTGTTGTATTTGTGGGTTGTTGGATCTGTTATTTCTACGCGTTACATATATATAGCAGGATATGTTTTGATATGTGGCACTTTGATAGTCATTTGTGTGTGATAAATGTAATAGGATTTGTTGTGACGTTATGCATTTTAGAATGATATGCTAAACATAAAGTGGGTACTCATGATTCGGCCGATTTAGATGTTTCTACTTATATAATACGATTGTATACAGATACCCCGTAACAACGCGTGAGTTAAAATCCTTGTTGTATAACATTTGTTAACTATTGGAATGGTGGTTGACGGCATCAGAGTGTCGAAATTGTTGTAAAATGGCTAAAAGCCATGGTAAAAATGTGAATTATATAAATTAGGGTCTCATTTAATTTTTACATCTAATTGCCATCTCATCAAACATTTGAGAGATTTTCGGTAACTCAATTATTAAGAGTGTAACATGCAACACGTCCTACATCGATAGATGATAAAATATGTGAACTCTTATGACCTTATAGTGACCGACTACCAATATTCTTCTATCATGTTTTTAGTTGAAATTGGAAGAATACCTTTTTGGGGGCGTTACAACTATCTACTATTAGCATGGCCCATTTTAAAAATAAAAACCATATATGCAATCTCTCGCACTTTGCTACATTTGTGAGAACTGAAATCATACAAACTGTCACGCTAAATTATTTCTATCACCTCGTTTTCTCTCACCGCATTTACATTCAAACTCGTTCCAACTTTACAAATACATTTTCTCTTACCCACGTAACTTTTTCTTACACTTCATGAAAAATAAAAATGTTCACACATGATACGCGGATACGACCCGTTGAGGTTGTATCGAGATAGGGCACCACTTTAAGCGGGCGCGAGCTCCTTAAGAATATTAGAGAAGATAAGAGAATTATTTGTTTGACATAACTATGATTTCATTCATTATAATGGTTTGGTAGTTATAACCTCACAATAATAACATTTAAATTAACAATGACAATGACAATGGGCTTAGCCTACGACAAGCACGATCTAACAATTAAGACAAATAAAGATAATTTAACCCACGACATAATCCTTATGCCATACGAAACTAGACATGACCCAAGCAGTCGTAACATTCCCCTCTCCTTCAAAGTCACCTTGTGCTCAAGGTGTTGCTTAGTCATTAGACTCCAATATCATGTTGTTTAACATCTTGATGCATGCTCCACTCCCGCTGCCTCGTTTATTCTCCTTTTCCGGCTTCGTTCGAGTCTTTTTTTCTTTTGATTCTGGAATGTAAAACTTAACAGTCTCTTCAATATTTGTAACTATGACAGTGGTGGTAGTAGCTTTTGGTACTGCTTCTGGTGCAACTTCAGTCACAATTTCGGGTGCAACTTGTGGTGCAACTTCTGATGTTGAAGAAGAATCAGATGTTTTCTTTTGATATCCACTGAATGTAGCGCTAGTAGTAGCCGACCATTGGTCCTTGAAACGTGCTTCCATTAAGCGAGCTAAGGCTGTCCATAATTTGCATGACTGGTGTCCAAAGGCGTATCATTCCCTACTCCTTCGGAAATCACCTTGTCCTCAAGGTGTTGCTATGTAGTTCCAGGATCCCACTCCTTCACTTGTAGTTCACCCTCTTTTGGATTATAAGAAAACGACATAAAGTGCATCAAAAAGCGTTGCCAAGGTTGTCCATAATTTGCATGACTGGTGTCCAAATTTAGCTCGCCATATACAACTTTATTCTGCCCAACTTGAATGACAACATAAACTTTGATTTCATCCACATAAGAGGCACCTCATCTCTTTTCTTTCTCTTAGTGGTTTCCAGTGGAGGTGATTCAACAGTAGTTTTAGGTCGCGTTGTCAACAAAGGTAGTTTAACGACAATTGTAGGTTTCTGGTTTTGCGATCCGCTATTGCTACTACTCGCTTTGTTGCTGAAAGAAGACCACCGATGATCCTTAAAACGTGCTTCTATTATGCGGGCCAAGGGTAAAGCTTCTCCCAAAGTTGTAGAATTCAACCTCAACAGTTCCCAAAGTTGTAGGTCCGTGAAGTGTGCTTCCGTTGCACAAGCTAATGAAAAAGCTTCGCCTAAAGTTGTGGGGTTTGACTTTAAGAGTGCACATTGTAGAGCTGGTTTAAGTTCAGAGATATAAAATGATTTAAGTACATTTTCAGAGATCCCCGTTACTCGATTTATAAGTATCTCAAACTCACTATGATATTTAGCCACCGTACCCATTTGCAAGAGCTTAGATAGTGCGTCCCGATCGCTGCTGCCCGATGCCAAATAGTAACTCGAAGAACATTAACTCATGAATAGTGATCGGTGAACAGTAACTCCAGTGAACAGTACCAATGAACTTTTTTTTTTTTTTTTTTTTTTTTTGTAACCCTAGAATCATTCAGCTCCCAATGAAAC
Organism: Artemisia tridentata subsp. tridentata; assembly: GCA_021014915.2. NCBI lineage: Eukaryota > Viridiplantae > Streptophyta > Magnoliopsida > Asterales > Asteraceae > Artemisia > Artemisia tridentata. Next base: position 150,929,355 of record CP139507.1, on the reverse strand, counting down.
TCTCAATGAAAGCATCAGTTGATACGACCCGTTCAGGTTGTATCAAGATAGGGCACTACTTTAAGCGGCGCGCGAACTTCTTAAGAATATTAGAGAAGATAAGAGAATTATTTGTTTGACATAACTATGATTTCATTCATTATAATTGCTCAGTATTTATAACCTTACGATGATAACATTTAACCTAACAATGACAACGACAATGGGCTTAGCCCACGACAAACACGACCTAACAATTAAGAAAAATAAAGATAACTTAACCCACGACATAATATTATGCCATACGAAACTAGACACGACCCAAGCGGTCGTAACATACACACAACTAACACATAAGAAAGGTAACATGAGATAATAAACCCGGTTGGTACGAGCATGAGCCGTGGAAAACGGATACCACCGCACGTACTCCACCGAATATGTCACACGTCACCCAAACCAAATGTGCCATTTATTTGTAATCTCACCCACCACATGCATGATCCGTGTATTCACTCACCATGTTTTCATCTAGTAGAACAAAATTTATGGATATAAATGGGATTTCATTGGGTTAAGATTTGGTTTTCTAGGTTTATTCATAAGACTGGTCCCACCATTTTTCTTAACTGTATTTTCTTGTTCCATTTTCCATTTATCTTTTCCCTTAGAAATGAAAATGCCAGCTTTTGTGTTGACATCAGGGCTGGACCATAACATATCTCCACCGTCCATAGAAGTGGACGGTTGACCCATGGGTTGAAGGTCTGGTGAACTAGAAGTATTACTATTGAAGCTCCTTAGCCTAGCAAAATGATCTCCAATATATTTATATCTCATCGCAGGCACGTCAAAAGGTGGCAGTGGTGGAGGTCGTGGTATATATGATGACTGTGAGCTGCTGCTGGTGGAACTCTGCCGGTAATAGTGTTGAGGTTGTGGTTTTGTTTGCGGTGGTGGTCGTGGTTGTGGTCGTGATCCTGTTGGAGGTAGCTGTGGTAGGGGTGAGGTTTGCGATGACGGGAGTTTTTTGTTTTTGTTTCCGGACATAAATATGCTATTGACGAAACTTGGGCCACCTTTTTTCTTTTGTGTATTTTCTTGTTCCATTGTCCATTTATCTTTTCCCTTAGAAATGAAAATGCTAGCTTTTGCGTTGACATCAGGGCTGGACCATAACATGTCTCCACTGTCCATATATATAGCAGTTGACGGTTGACCCATTGGTTGAATGTCTGGTGAACTAGAAGTATTACTATTGTAGCTCCTTAGCCTAAAAAAGTCGCCATAATATCTATATTTCATCTCCGGCAAATCAAAAGGTGGTAGTGGTGGTGGTTCTGGTATATACGAGGACTGTGACCTAGTGCTCATAGAACTCTGTCGGTCATAGTGTCGAGGTTCCGGTTCTGGTTGTGGGTGTGGTGTTGGTCGTGGTCGTGCTGGTGGTGGAGTGCATGATGACTGTGAGGTGCTGCTACTAGAACTATTCAGTTCGTAGTGTTGAGGTTCTGGTTGTTGTGGTAGTCGTGGTGGTAGTTTTGACGTTTTTGATGATGGGTGTTTTTTGTTTTTGTTTTTGGGCGTAAATATTTTTTTTTTAGGTTTTTGATGAAGGGTGTTGGAGCTGTATCTCGTACTGGAGCCAGAGCTGGAGCTGGAGGGGTGCCTGGTGCTGGAGATGGAGCTTGAGCTTGAGCATTTGGTGAAGCTGGAGCTGGTGGTTGTGGTGGTGGTGCAGGTGGTATATAGGGTGCGACACGCCTTATATTCTTTACTTTTCGTCTATGTAGCTTTCTTTTCCAATTTCTATAGCTTTGATTATCTGATGATCCTCTTTCGGTTGTATCCTCGTTTACTTGCCTATCAAGTTTGTTGTAATTCACATGTATCCATGGCACCGGTGGAGGTGTAGATGTGCGTTGATCATCACTATTTACTGCAACGCCCACTGCTTCATCGCTCATGGGCCAATCTTCTGAACAATATTACAAGGAGACATAATTCAGTAAAACTACATACGTACATTTGTTATTGAAAATTATTAATGTATAGATATAATAAATTAACAAAGGATTTTTCAAATTTATAATCACCTGCATCATAAAAATGACTCTCGTCGTTAACACCTATATCATCTTGATCCTGATAACTTTCGGCCACCTTATTAGTAGGGGATTCGGTGTCCTCATGATTCAAAACGCTAAAAAGACTAGCGAGGAGTACGAGGAAAAGATAAAAAGAATTAAAGGTGGATTTAAAGGAAGTTGGTTTGATGGATTTGGGAACATGTGATAGGAAAAATAGGAATAGAAGAACAAGGATGGGTAGTATGAGGATGATGAGAACCATCGGGTCAATGAGTGGTCGATGGCGACGGTGAATGGTGGTGATCGGTTGCTCGAATAACAAGCTTGTTCGAGTCTCCACTTTTCTTCATTGTAATGAATTTGTTAGTTTGGTTTTGACTTTTGAATGAGGTAGTATATATAGTACAATTTGAACCCTTAATTTAGTTTATAGGCGCGTTTATAATATAAGAACGAGACTCCATATACGCTACGCGTTTATTTTTATCTCGTACCTTCCTTGGATTTTTCGAGTTAAGTTGAAATGGGAATTTTGATTTCCTTTTAGTTTTTTAATCAAGAGAAGTAAGAATTAGAGAAACACGTGTTTAGCCTTATAATTAGCAAGACATCCTAATTACTCCATTCGTTCCAAAATAAGTGTCCAGTTTGACTTTTCAGAGTCAAACTGGTTCAACTTTGACCTTAATTTATTTATTTTTTATTTTATTATTTTTTTTAATACTTAATGAAAAAATTATAGCATCGAAAAATACACTTAAAACCCAATCAATTTATACATTTTGCATCAAATATTATATAACACCTAAAAAAATAGTTAAGACCAAAGTTGAACTAGTTTGACTCTGAAAAGTTAAACTGGACACTTATTTTGAGACGGATGTAATAGTATAGTTTAATGTTGTTCAAAGTTTCTTTGATGAGGACAATAATCAAGAATATAAGAGCATATGCGATGGTGTTTGGGTCGTGATTTATGTTGGAAGGAAAATAAATGTTTGACATCTAAGTTGAAATATAATGATTCGTATATAATTTCAAATCTTGAAAGATGAAAAGTGTTTATGTTGGAAGGAAAATAAATGTTTGACATCTAAGTTGAAATATAATGATTCGTATATAATTTCAAATCTTGAAAGATGAAAAGTGTAAATGTTAAAAAAAAAATACATATGTTCTTTGCTGCAGCAGCACAGCAGCGATGTTAACCCCTTATTTTGATTGGCATATATGTTTTTACTTATATGTCAATATTATTAATGTGTCGTGAATTTTGTTTAAGGTTAAGTATGGAATTGGTTTTTCTAATTTTATTAGAAGTCATGGGGAGAAATATAATTTCTCTAAAAAAACTACGTGCTTTTAATAGTTCATCTCTTGTTAGGGTTTTATTCTATCGAGGTTTCATCCTCGTTTGTTAACCCTTGGATCAGGGTTACAAAATGCACTTTCATGTCATGCGTCAGTTGGCATCTTGAGCTTGTTAGTAGTGTCTTGGATGGTGAATGATGTAGAAGATTCAAAAACCTATATTGTTTGTGAGGTATGGTCTGGAGACCACATGGATCGTGATTCTATCAAAGTCATATCCAAAATTGATAGGAGTGCCTCTATTTATCAAAAACTATGTGTTGTGTTCATAGGTGGAGGTAACAACCACGAAAATTACGAGGCTGGCAAACACGAAGGTGATGGAGGTAACAACCACGAAAATTACGAGGCTGGCAAACACGAAGATGATGGAATATGCTCTAGGCACATTACGTAATTATATGGCTAAATATATGTGAGCCTTAAAGGTCACATACAAATACATTTAGACACCTTAATTTATAATGTAAATAATGTATTTATATTATATTAACACAAAAATGAATTTATAAATAATTAACTAGTGAATTTATTAATAAGTTATTAATAAATAATTTGTTGAATATAATTAGGTTGTATATTTATTAATAAGTTATTAATAAATTAAATAATAAAATCAAAATATGGTTAACCATATGTTGGTCCGAAGAATTGAATAAACCTTGAAATTCATAACAATGAGAACTTGTTTATTCAATAACCACTTTACCACTGATAACATACTCAGCCTTTTTATAAATCTTTGAGAAAAATCAAAGATTTAAACGGGGTAGTTGTGGAACACTATACCGTTGAATGACAAATAAAACTCTCATTGATCCAAGCTAGCTACTCTTGGATTCAATGAGAGGAGGACTCTATCATAACACTATGTGCTTTTCATGTAGACTAGAATCTATACATATCTCTATTACAAATTACATATATATAAGGCTCAAAGATAAGAGCTTCCTAAGGAAGCTTCTAATAAATTACTAAAAAGTACTAAAGTACCACTTGGAATATGCTTCAGGATATGCTTTGTACTCTTTTGACTTTCTTTCTCAATGTTTGTAGCTTGTATTACAAAGAAAGTTACCGCCCATATTTCGTAATTGTTTCATCAGAGATAAGTCTTCAGTGTCAGTGAGATAAGTCTTCATGGTCAAATTGTAACGCCCCGTGACCAAACATGACCAAAAACGTGAAAATTTTTCGCAAAAAGTAACATTCCGAAACTGACCCACACTAAGGTCCAGATTTTGAACCAAAAAGGGGATCATGACGTCTGATCCACACTTAGGTCTAGATTTTGAACCAAAAGGGGGATCCTGAAATCTGATCCACACTTAGGTCTAGATTTTGAACCAAAAGGGGGATCCTGAAATCTGATGCACACTTAGGTCTAGATTTTGAACCAAAAGGGGGATCCTAGACTGAAAATTATTCTTTAGGATTTGACGGGTTATGCATAAACCCATTTTGACCCGTTGACACCCAAACCACTAAAACCATTTCATTGAGTCATCTGACCTAACCAACATACATAATCTATCATACCAAAATTGACCCATACAACCTTGACCCGTTCATACCCCAAAATGGGCAGAGGCTAGCTTATTCCAAAAACCCCCTTAAGAACCCATTTCAACTACACACTTTTACCCAATACACCTATCCACAACATATCCATTTAAAAACATACATTAGTTAACATTTATAATATATTGAAAAGTTGTTAGTACAAAGTCTCGACCCGTAGCTTCCCAAAATGGGTGAGATTGGCTAAATGCCAAACACCCTTCTAAATACCACCATAACCACATAACATAAGACTTCATGACACTCATACATATTTGACCCTTGTCCCATGCATGAACAAAAGACCTTAAACGACGACAAGACCATTGACAACAAAACGACCACATAGAATAAAGTGTACCAAGACATGAAGAGACTCTTCGGGGGCTTCCAACTTAAATACGCTCGGTCTAAAAGGTTATGGTCTTCTAGGCTAGCTTCTAGCTACACTTCTACTTACTTCCAAGCTACAACTAAGCCAAATCCTTACCTTTACTTCCTCCACTTGTACCTACAAAATGTCATTAACTTCAAACGTAAGCGAAAACACTTAGTAAGTATATAAGACATAATCAACATCACATTTACATAAGATTGGTGATTAACACCAATTATAACATTAACAAGGAGCATCAAATGGGATTATTACTCACCTTGACCAAGAAAGTAATTTATATAGCATTATACATTTAGCATTGGATCCAAGCTAACATATCATTACAAGCTCCATAACAATCACATTAACACAATCATAACATTTATACCATAACATTAACAAGGATTATACTCATATACTTACCTCAACTCCTACTAGCTTCCTACTTGACTTTGAATGGGCTTCTATAATTGCTCCCTAACACAAGATTAACTACAATTAGCAACTAACTAACTAGGGTGATCATTAATTCACTACTTTTTGCCATAATCCTCAAAACCCACCATATGAACCCTAATTTTCACAATTAGGGAAAACCACTTACTTGTTGAAGAGATAACAATTAAGGTATCTCTAGTGATTCTTGATCACTTCTTGATACTCAAATGAGCTAGATGATCACTTGAAGTCTTCCCTCTCTTTTCTCCTTGCTAAATGTCGACACTCACTAGAACTCCAAAGATAATTCCAGACTTTTCTAAGTCTTGGGCTTATTTAATCTTAATAAAAAAATAAGTTTAGTCAATTGGCAAGGCTAGCCCTTCTAGTTTCATCCTTCATAACTTGACTACATATTATTTATTTAGCTAGCTCACAACATATAATACTTAACATATTGTATACTCATATTGTACCTCATCGGGGTATGGGTGTAACAATTCTCCCCTCCTTAAAATGAGAGTTCGTCCTCGAACTCTATTCTTGAAATAGATGATGATACTTTTTCCTCATCTTCTCTTCCGTCTCCTACCTAATACTTGTGCCTTTTCGATGCTTCCATTGTACTTTGACCAACGGGATTTCTTTGTTTCTTAGTTGTCTCACCTTCCTTCCTAGTATGGCTTCCGGTTCGTCCTCTTGAGAAAGCAACTCCGGATCAATTTCGATGTCGTTTAAGGTGACCACACTTGTTTCGTCCGCCAAGCATTTCCTTAAGTATGACACATGAAAGGTATTGTGAATACCTCTCATTTCTTCGGGTAAATCCAACACATATGCTACCTCACCTACTCGTTTCAAGATTTTGAATGGTCCTATAAACCGAGGACTAAGTTTCCCTTTGTTTTTGAACCTAAAAACGCCTTTCCACGGGGAAACTTTTAACATAACAAAATCACCTACCTCGAATTCTATTGGCCTTCTTCGATTATCGGCATAGCTCTTCCACCTATCTTGCGCCGCTTTAAGTCTTGCACGAATCATTTCAATCTTTTCCGTTGTAGCCAACACTACATCCGTGCTCGCCAATTCCCTTCTCTCGACTTCTTCCCAACACACGGGTGTCCTACACCTCCTACCATAAAGCATTTCATAGGGTGGCATATCTATACTCGCATGATAACTATTATTATAGGCGAATTCAACTAAAGGAAAATGATCGTCCCAATTGCCTCCAAAGTCAATCATACAAGCTCGTAACATATCCCCCAAAGTTTGAATCGTCCTCTCGCTTTGCCCGTCAGTTTGAGGATGAAAAGCCGTGCTCATATGAAGTTTCGTACCTAACTCTTCTTGGAACTCTTGCCAAAAGTTTGATGTGAAACGTCCATCTCTATCGGAGACTATAGAAATGGGCACTCCATGACGTGCGACTATCTCGTTAACGTAAATCTTGGCTAACTTATTAACGGGCATATTCTCTCGGATCGGAATGAAATGAGCACTCTTGGTTAGGCGATCTACTATGACCCAAATCGTGTCGTTCTTCTTTTTCGTCCTAGGCAATTTCGTAATGAAATCCATCGTGATCTTTTCCCACTTCCAAACCGGAATGTCTAAAGGTTGAACTTTCCCATATGGTTTTTGATGCTCGGCTTTGACCTTTAAACAAGTTAAACACTTCTTTTCATACCCGGCCACCAATAGTTCTTCTTCAAATCACGGTACATCTTTGTAGCTCCCGGATGAATAGAATATTTCGACTTGTGTGCTTCCCCTAGGATCAATTCTTTGATGTTACTACGAAAAGGAATGTAAACCCTTCCATACCGAGTCTTAATCCCACGACTATCCTCTTCAAGATGTGGAATGTGAGAGGTGATACGCTCACTTTCTCTATTTTCTTCCTTCAATGCTTCCTTCTGAGCTAACTTGATCTTATCAAAAAGGTCGGTCGTGACAATCATCCGCAACGAATGAATCCTAGTGACTTCATTTTGATCCTTGCGACTCAAAGCATCCGCCACAACGTTTGCTTTACCAGGGTGGTAACGGATTTCACAATCATAGTCCTTCAACAAGTCTAACCATCTTCGTTGCCTCATGTTCGGATCTTTCTTTTCAAGAAAGTATTGCAGGCTTCGATGATCGGTGTAAATTACAAACTTAACACCATACAAATAATGCCTCCAAAGTTTTAGAGCAAAAACTACAGCCGCAAACTCAAGGTCATGAGCCGCATAATTTTCTTCATGCTTCTTTAGTTGTCTCGAGGCGTAAGCAATCACCTTTCCTCTTTGCATAAGAACACATCCAAGACCGGAATAAGACGCGTCGCTGTAAACCACCATATCTTCCGTTCCTTCCGGCAACACAAGAATCGGAGCCTCACATAACTTTTTCCGTAGAGTACGAAAGGCGTTGTCCTATTCTTCGCCCCACTCAAATGCAGCGTTCTTCTTAGTGAGTTTTGTTAGCGATGATGCGATTTTGGAGAAGTTTTGAATAAATCTACGATAATATCCCGCAAGGCCAAGAAAACTTCGAATCTCGCCAACATTCCTTGGTGCATGTGATGAGTGCCTATTTACTCATTATTTTATACCCATATAATACATAAAAAATGCTAAAAACGGCCAAATATACCAATTTATACTGCAGATATCCTTGGTTTGTGTTTTTATGTATTTCAGGTACAAAGGATTAAAAACAGGGCAAAAACGGACAAAACTGAGCTTGGATGGGAAAAAGAGCAAAAACGGACATTGCCGGATCGACTCGACACCATTTGAGCATTTAAAGAAGAAAAGAAAAGTCAAAGTCAACCCTCAAGAATATCAAAAAGTCAGAATTGGTCGCTGGAAATAAATTTTCAGAATTGGCACAAATGATCCCTGAATTTACAGATTTGGCAAAGTTGGTCCCTAAAAGCTAAAACTAATTCTCATCTAATCCTAAGCTAACCAAACCCTTTTATCCTAAAACTAAAACCCAACCCAACTCACCAAGCCCAATCCCACCAAACCCAATCCTAAACTAAAACACAAAACCTGACCCTTAACCCAACCCGTACACCTTTTAGCTAATAAAAAACCCAGTCAAATCCACAAAGTCAACCCCTTTCACATCTCCCTTTGCCGCCAAAAGTAAACCCAGACACCATGTCCCCCCTGCTCCCAAGACAACCTCTGCCATAACCAACCTACTTTCCTCCCCATCACAAGAAACCTTCCCTTTTGCATATTACCAATGCCATTACCAGGGTATCCACGATAAAAAGGGCGCCAAAATGAGAATCAAGGGCTGTAATTATTTCAAGACCAATCCAAGGGCTGAGAATTGATCCAAAGAAGCACAGAGTGAACAGAAGAAACCCTAATTACTTTAGTATAAATAGGATGCATTGTAGCCAAAATTGGCAGTTAGTCAATTAGGAGTTCTTAGTTTTTTTTAGTGAAGTTTTAATTTTAATTTAAGTTTTTAAGTTGTACTCTATTTCCAGGTTAATTAGTTTCAAATTATCTTTGTCTTTCAAGAATTGTAACCTCTTTTGAAGTTTAATGAAATTCAAGTTTTTTTTTTTATCATCTGTTAATTTGAATTAAGTTGAATAGGTAATAGAGATAAAGTGTAAGCCCTCATTTCTGATTCTATAAGCTTATACAAGCTCATTATAGCTTTCTGTAAGCTTATAATAGTTTAAAACCAGATTAATTACAAAAAGTCAAAATCAGTCAACAAAAGTCAAAATGGTCAAAGAAGCTGGAGCATGGTGAATTGTGGATAGCCATGGGTTAGAGCTTCTTAGGAAGCATTAGGTTTGTTTAGAGAGTACTTTGGGTGTCAAGAATTTGGCCTTGGTTTTGAGCACAAGGCTTTTGTAAGTTTCATTTTTACCATTTTAGCTTATTTTCTGCAACTTTACTGTTCCAGTGCTTATTTCTGAGCTTATTTGCCTTTTCTGTGCTTATTTGATCTAGTTAATGTTATTTGATGTTAATTGGATAGCTTATATTTGCCTGTTCTTATTTTTGCTTAAAAACCTTAAAGAAGCCAAAAACATAGCTTAATATAGGCATTGCTTACTCAGAGCTTATTTCCAGTAGAAAATCATTCATTAGTGTTTAATTCAGTTAGAGAAACCTTTTTCAATCAAAAGCTCAGCTTATTTTGGTCTATTCCTTTGAAAATCTCAAAACAGTCCCTCAGAAGTTGTGTTTGGGTTAAGGTCAAAAAATGGGTCAATTCAGGTTGCACTGTTCATGTGCCCTTGGATAACTTTTGATCTTCTCTAATCTAGGTTATATGAGGTGTTTGTAGGGGTATTTGAGCTTATTTGGTGAGTTTAACAGTTTTAAGATTGATATTGAAGGAAAAATAAGGTTCACTGGTCATTTGAGCTTAGAGCAGCTAAAAGCTCATTTGATACAAGCTTTCACTACTTTTGAGTCCATTTAGTCTAAATTCAGTAGTTGATTAAGTTCCACAAGCCTTGGGTCATAATATGCTAAAATTAGTCCACATCAGATAGTAGCCTGCATGTTTTTGAATTTGTCTAATTCAGCCCAATTTCTTTTATTTATCATTTGCTCATTATATGTTTAATTTAGCTCAAAATTGGTACAGACAAGATTGGGTTGCTTATCTAGTTATTAAGCATTTTTTTGAATTTTTTGAATTAAATTTAACTAGCTTTTCATCAGCTTAAATGTTGCCATTTTTACCCTGAACACAAATGCAGCCCTCAGATTGCCCATTTGATCTTGAATAAGTGCTTATTTGTGGTATTTAGTACCTGATTTTCATTAATTGAGTAGTGTGCTTACCGTTCTTTGCCTTGTTCCAAATTTCAGGGCTTTCTTTAGCTTCTTGAAACCTTAAAATTAGCTCAAAAGTGTTTGCTCAAGCACTGTGTATACTGAACCAACAGTAAACACTTAGCTTGAACAGCCTCCTCTTCAGCTTATTTTTAAGCTATCACAAAGCTCATTAAGGTCTGAGATTTTGCCTTCTAGCTTATTGGTGTTTGTACTTTAATATTTTTAAGCTTTTGTGGAACTTGAGTCTAGTTTTAGTGCTTATAGTTAAGTTCAAAAATTGCCTAGTGAGCCTGTTTTGAGCCTGCATCAACAGACCCTCAAATAGCTTATTGGGTATTCAGTGCTTATTGGTTTGAGTGTGTTGCTTATTCTAGTTTTCTCTTGCTTATTTTGATTGCCCTTAAGTTAGAGTTAGCTTGATTGAGTTTACCTAGTAGCTCTTATTAGCCTTTTAGCTTCTTCCTTTTGGACTTAGTACTTTTTTTTTTTTTTTTTTTTTTTTTTTTTTTTTTTTATTTTTTTTTTTTTTTTAATATATTTAGCAATCTGATCTTCATAAAAGCTTTTTCTGGCTTAATTGTTAAGTTCTGAAAATAGTTCCTTCACAAAAGTTGCTCATTGTCATCTTATAAGCTAGTCTCAAAAGAAAAAAAAAATAATTTCCAAAAAATGCTGTGGCCAGGGGTCGAACTTGGGACCTTAGCTTCACCTAAGCTTCAAACCACACACACTCAACCAGAAATGCCCTTGGGTCTTTTCTATTTTAGTTCTCACACTTTAGTCTTTTATACCTTGTTTTTTTTTCCTTTTACTTATTCACATAAATCTGCTTATCACAGCTTACATTAATTAGTTTTTGTTAAATTTTCAGATTTTTCCAAATAGTTTTAATATTTTTAATCATTTAATTAGTTTAATTTACTTTTTAATTCATAGAAAATTAAATAAAAGTAAAAAAAATAAATATAATTCTTTTTTTTTTAAATTTTATTTTATCGTTTAGAACTTAGAAAAAATAAATTTGCACTTGTAGGATTAATTTTTAAAGATTTTGGTTTTTAAGGCTCGTTTTAAGTTTCCGGTTTACGTTTTTAGCGTAATTTGCTTTTTTTTTTATTCTCTTTGTTTATTCACTTTCCATAACTTAATTAGAATTAAAAACACAAAAATCCAAATATCATCTTTCAAGCACTTTAATTTCAAACCTTACACGAAATCCTCGATTCACACCTCGTCGGGAAACGACCCGGGTATCACTTGCCCGGTATCTCATATCGTATTCACGGGTTTTTCAAGCTGGCCTTTTTCCTAAAGGGTTGGCTCGTCAGTTCCCGCGTATCACGCGTATCCGATATTATTTTCATATAATTTTAAACGGATCAATTTTTGGCGCCGCTGCCGGGGAGGTTGTGTTGCGACAATATCGTTGAGGTTTAAACGATTAGTGACTTGAAGATCCTTCCTCGTGAAGTTATCGTTTTTATTTTGTATATATTTTCTTATAAAAACCAAAAATTTTGAAAAATCATAAACACTTTTCCTAAAGTGTTTGAAAAAAAAAAAAAAAGAAAAAAAAAATGCAAAACCCAAAAATATTTTCTTTTATTTTTCTTCTTTATCCTCTTAAACCTTTTAATTCTATCTTCTTATCCCTCTTTAATGTTTAATTCTTATGTCGTCACCGAATATTCCTTGTGCAAATTGTGGGGGTCCTCATGACGATTATCAATGTCAACCGTGGAATCAAGAACCTAATCTTTGGTATAATACTTCCGGTTTTGACAATTTCAAACCCCCACAGTATTCCATCATTCATCCTCATGAAAAATCTATGGGAGAATTGCTAGCCGAAGAACGAGCAGCAGAAAGGCGTTCCAATTTTCTCAAGGCTTCCATTCTCGATGACGATGATGAGGATACTATTCAAATGAGGGAATATTATGAGAATTCGTCAGCTGCAATCACACCTGTCCAGAAAAAGCAGGAAGACAAGAGTATTGCAGAATTGCTAGCAGAAGAGCAAATGGAACGTATAAAATCTATTTATGCTAGTAACAATGATGAGGAGGACGACGAGGAGTGTGCTATTCCTTTGAACGATATCATTTCTCAACTCCCTCAATCTATTGCAATCACATCCATCTTACCGACTATGGACTCCGAGGACTCTCTCATTATGGGGGATGAGCATTTTAGCACTATTCCTGAAAAGGAATCGGATGAAGTAATAAAGTCTAGTGTTGAGGATCTTGTCTCAATCCAAAGTGAGTCCGACGGTATTTCCGACAAAATGTGTGATTTGCCTCCTCTTGATGCTTCAAATGATCATTTTGAGACTTTCTCCGATTCTAACAATGATTGTACTACAAGTGATGACGATTCTTTATCTTATGAAAACATCGATTATGTTGAGGCATCACATCCTCATTTTGAGCACAAGATGGATTCTGACCCAATCTCTCCATCATCTCCTATCCCCGTTGAGGATAATGACTTTTTCTCGGTTAATTCTTTGAGTGGCAATCCCACTCCTTCTTCTCAACCAATTCTTTCTGACTCTTCCCCTTTCCTCACTCCGTTTTAGGGAAGTGACTTCGTTTTGGAAGAGATCAATGCTTGTCTAAAAAATGATTCAATTTCACCGGAAATTGATGATACCGAATTTGATCCTGAAGGAGACATTCTCCTCCTCGAGAAGTTGCTTAATGATGATCCGTCACCTTCTCTCCCTCCAAAGGAAATTCAAACGTCTAATTGTGATTATCTTCTTGAGGAGTTTGCCGATGAACTCGCTCACATCGTTCCAATCCCACCGGGGGATGAAGATGATGAATTTGATTTCGAATCAGATCTGAAAGAAGTGAAATATCTTTTATATCATGATCCATCACTTGATTCTAATCCTAAGAAAATCATCAAAGATAGTGATTCTCAAAATGATGATGATCTTTTTGATTTCGGTGCTGATCGTGAAGAATGGAAAGATCTTTTATATGGCAAACCTTCTGATGATAAATCCTTTGAAGATAAAGACAAAAAAATGAAAACCGTGGTTGAATTAACAAATGATCTAAATGTCTTATCTCCTCTATCTCCCGAGGGTGATATCTTTTTCTCTGTTGAGTCTTCCATCGAGTATCCTGTTGAGTTTTCTTGTGAAGACAAAGTGTTTAATCCAGGCATAATCGATGGTAGTAAAAATCATTCAATGATTAAATTGACTCCCGATAAGAATTTCAAGTTACAAACCTCATCTGAGGAACTTTTGATTCTGGAGAAAAGTAATTCCCCTCTGTTCTATCTTAATGGTGAACTCCTATTCTGCATGGAGTTAAATCTGACTGAAACTTTACTCTCATTTCCTTACGGAAATGAGGACAAAGTTTTTGACCCCGGCATCTCCGCTTATAGTTTTTATTACTAAGAGCCGTGGGCATCTCATCGGAGTGGAACTTTCATGTACTTCAATGATTATCCAAACATCTTGAATGAAAGTCCGATGAAGATTTTCTCTTTCACTTGCTTTCCCCATGGACCAATGAATTCGGGGTCGAGTCAAGCTAGTGACTCGGTTAACAAAAACATTAGCACTTCATGGGTAACAACCCATGTTTCTGATTTCTTTCTATTTTCTAACACTAAGTGTGGGGGAATTCCTCTACTGTGCTTTGTTTTGTGTGTTGTTTGCTCTTATTTTCAGGTTTCCCTTAGATCGTGATGATTGATGCGCCTGTTTTCAATCCAGCCGCCCAATATCCGATCTTGTTGCTAACGATTATCTAGGGATATCTTATTAATCCTGTTTGTGAAAAAAGATTTCTTTCCCACACTTGGCATAATAGCCAGTACTTTGAATATTGAGGGCAATATTCAATTCTAAGTGTGGGGGGAATTCTGGCGAATTTGATCATATGTGTATCTTCTAGTGCCCTAGTACCCCCTTTTTTGACCAAAATTTTAAAATTTTTTCATCTTTAAATAAGAAATTGCATGAAAAAGAAGTGCTTTGCACCAAAAAAAAGGTGTTTAGTCTTGATTGGGTTAGAACAAGGGGAATCCCGACTCTGCCAGAGTATTGATTTGGCTGCTTCCTTAACGATTAGACTAAGGTTTTACGATTTGTGCAAATGAAAATGCTAAGCGTAGAGTAGTTGGTTTTCTTTAGAGCTTATACAAGTAATCTATGGCTTTTCCTCCCAGAAGCTCCTAATCTGAATAAATAAGTGCTGTTTTCAAATGTTTGAACGTTAAAATCATTTTGTTATGCAAAACAAATTTTTATACAATTTTGATTTAGAGTCCGAGTTCAACTTTTTATTTTAATTTTTGAGAAAGCATATATATATTAAAAAAAAAAATGAAAAAATGAAAAAATGAAAAATGAAAAAAATGGAAAAATGGAATGATATTGCAAAATAAGAAAATGGAATGATATTGCAAAATGAAATAAGTTATGATGTTGAAAAAATAAAGATCTATATGTTGTTTATATGTTGAATAAATGTAGGAAACTTGCTTTCTCTTAGATTTAAATCGGAAGTTGAACTAGGATTCGTCAATTTTTTCATAAAGGTTAAACGGTAATTTGGTAGATTGTTGATTTCAAAGACCCCGAAAGCTCCGGTACTATTCTCTGTGAGGTGTCAAAAGCCTGGTCACCTAAAGCCAACTGGTTTGGGATGTGCCGAGAAGAAAGCCGTTACATGGAGTGATCTCACATTTGAGTCTCTAATCTCTAAATGATCGTTTGTTGTTATTTATTTAAGTTTTTAATACCAACTTAGTGGGAATATCCAAAATCTTTGAAATCAAAATTCCGTTGATTTTGGTACTATTATCTGTGGGGTGTCAAAAGCCTGGTCACCTAAAACCAACTGGTTTGGGATGTGCCGAGAAGAAAGCCGCTACATGAAAAAGGCCCTTTTTGATCCTTAGATTTTCGAGGTTCCCGGTAAATTAGTATTTGACTTAAACAAATGACAACCATAATAAATGTTGATTTTTGCGGTCAAAATTTTGAAAATAAGCACACTCACCTAACTTGAATAAATTGTGGGAGTGAAAAGTTAAGTTTCGGCTTACATAGATTATTAGTATAAGTAGTGTTAGCATTTTACAAAAAAAAAAAAAAAAAAAAAAAAAATTTGAACATTGAGTTTAAGCTTAGTTGGGAGTATAAAAAAGAGGATAACGATTACAATTCCCTGGAGACACCCATTTTGTGTGAATCCCGTTCCATGATACCATTTTTGGAAATCAAGCAAGTTATCTATTTTTGTTTTAGTTTAAATTTCTTGCATTGAATAAAAAGTCAAAACGGGGTATGCTTGGTATTCTTTTGATCCTTTCATTACTTTATATGATCAGATTGCTAGGGACTAGCAATTGATAGTGTGGGGGGATGATGAGTTCCTATTTACTCATCATTTTATACCCATATAATACATAAAAAAATGCTAAAAACGGCCAAATATACCAATTTATACTGCAGATATCCTTGGTTTGTGTTTTTATGTATTTCAGGTACAAAGGATTGAAAACGGGGCAAAAACGGACAAAACCGAGCTTGGATGGGAAAAAGAGCAAAAACAGACATTTTCGGATCGACTCGACACCATTTGAGAATTTAAAGAAGAAAAGAAAAGTCAAAGTAAACCCTCAAGAATATCAAAATGTCAGAATTGGTCCTTGGAAATAAATTTTCAGAATTGGCACAAATGATCCCTGAATTTACAGATTTGGCAAAGTTGGTCCCTAAAAGCTAAAACTAATTCTCATCTAATCCTAAGCTAACCAAACCCTTTTATCCTAAAACTAAAACCCAACCCAACTCACCAAGCCCAATCCCACCAAACCCAATCCTAAACTAAAACACAAAACCTGACCCTTAACCCAACCCGTACACCTTTTAGCTAATAAAAAACCCAGTCAATTCCACAAAGTCAACCCCTTTCACATCTCCCTTTGCCGCCAAAAGCAAACCCATACACCATGTCCCCCCTGCTCCCAAGACAACCTCTGCCATAGCCAACCTACTTCCCCCCCCCCATCACAAGAAACCTTCCCTTTTGCATATTACCAATGCCATTACCAGGGTATCCACGATAAAAAGGGCGCCAAAATGAGAATCAAGGGCTGTAATTATTTCAAGACCAATCCAAGGGCTGAGAATTGATCCAAAGAAGCACAGAGTGAAGTGAAGAAACCCTAATTACTTTAGTATAAATAGGATGCATTGTAGCCAAAATTGGCAGTTAGTCAATTAGGAGTTTTTAGTTTTTTTTGGTGAAGTTTTAATTTTAATTTAAGTTTTTAAGTTGTACTCTATTTCCAGGTTAATTAGTTTCAAATTATCTTTGTCTTTCAAGAATTGTAACCTCTTTTGAAGTTTAATGAAATTCAAGTTTTTTTTTATCATCTGTTAATTCGAATTAAGTTGAATAGGTATTAGAGATATACTGTAAGCCCTCATTTCTGATTCTATAAGCTTATACAAGCTCATTATAGCTTTCTGTAAGCTTATAATAGTTTAAAACCAGATTAATTACAAAAAGTCAAAATCAGTCAACAAAAGTCAAAATGGTCAAAGAAGCTGGAGCATGGTGAATTGTGGATGGCCATGGGTTAGAGCTTCTTGGGAAGCATTAGGTTTGTTTAGAGAGTACTTTGGGTGTCAAGAATTTGGCCTTGGTTTTGAGCACAAGGCTTTTGTAAGTTTCATTTTTACCATTTTAGCTTATTTTCTGCAACTTTACTGTTCCAGTGCTTATTTCTGAGCTTATTTGCCTTTTCTGTGCTTATTTGATCTAGTTAATGTTATTTGATGTTAATTGGATAGCTTATGTTTGCCTGTTCTTATTTTTGCTTAAAAACCTTAAAGAAGCCAAAAACATAGTGTTGATGCAAATAATGTTTCTAAAAACGTTATTTATATATTTCGATTACTTCATGTTTTGAGGATGACAAAATGTGAAATCACGTTACGTTAAAATTAACGTAAACAAGTTTTTAATCGGAAGATCCCGTTTCTACGCAAATCACTCTTAGACAAATTTACAAACTTGACAAATGATCAAAGAAGTAAATTTTGGTTTTGAGAGCTCACATTTTTAATGGGACAAAACATTTTTTTAAAAATACACATGACAAATTATTTTTGAATTATTAAGAAATGTTTTAATGGAAAAATAAGTTTGAAAATCACAACAGCTATTTTTCCCCCCAAAATCAGCTCCAACCTTCCCCAAATAAGTTTTCACCAGAAAAGACAAAATTTGGAGCGTCCTAGTCTAGGATGGCTCCACGGTTCCACTAAATTTAGTGGAGCCGTGGCATGTTTAGTGGAGCCATCCGTACTATTTTTTCTGTAACGTTCAGATTTTCTTTGCCTATAAATACCAACCCCTTTCACAGATTTTAGGCACCCTTTCACACAGAAAACTTTCTGGTTTTAAACCTCTCACACCTTTCTTTCTTTTTGATCATTTATATTAGTTTCTTTTGTTTTAAGAGTGATCCAATCATCCACCAAGAGATCCTCTTCATTCCTCTTGATTAGCAAGAGAAGAACACAAGTATCCAAGAAGATAAAAGGTGTTATCATTCCTCTTCCAAGTGCAAGAGAAGAACTCAAAATCTTCAAGAAGATACAAGAGTTGTAGTGGTTAGGTTTTTGTAACACTTGTTACAACCTTGTTGTATCATAGCATACATCAAGTTTATTTATCTTTTGTGAGAGAGAGTGAAGATCAAGAGTGATCTTATAAGAGATAGTGAACATCTCTTGAAGCCATTGGGCTTGTGTGATTGATCAAGAAGATCAAGGGTCATTAGGATAGAGTTAGTAGAGTGAGTTGATCATTGTGATCGTGTTGAGATCTTGGTGATCTCTTGAAGCCATTGGGCTTGTATGTTTGGTCACGTGGACCTTGGTAGATTGGTGGTAGCTAAGATTAGCACTCGACATCTAGCTTAGTGTCGGAAATAGGATAAGCGACGTGTACGGTTTTCTCCGCCTGAAGGGAGGTTGTTGCTATAGTGTTTGAAACTCTCGAGTGTGGTACTCGGGGAGTGGAGTAGGGCGAAGAAGAGCTTCGTAGCCGAACCACTATAAATCCTTTGTCTCGGTTTGATCTTTCCAACTCTACTCTTTACTTTTATTATTTATTATTTGTTAGATTAGTGTGTAGTTCATATTGGTGTTGATTGATTACACATAGAGTTCGAATCAAAGTTTCCAATATCCAACTTTTAAAACAAGATTTTTTAAAAGAATTTTAAACCGGTAAACTATTCAACCCCCCTTCTAGTTTCCCACAATTGGTATCAGAAGCCACGTCAGTCAAGATTTTAAAATATATTGTATTTTAAAACTTGAATCGATTAATGGATTCAGACAAATATCTAGAAGGGCAATCTATGCAAAGACCACCACTTTTCGAAACCAATTGTTTTATATATTGGAAAACAAGATTCGAAACGTATGTGAAATCAAAAGACATTGATCTTTGGCATGTTATTACCGAGGGTGACTTTCAACCTATTCAAATGAATCCGGAAACTAAAAAGGATGAAATAGTTTCTTATGATAAACAAAGTGATGAACTTAAAAGGAAATTAGCCAAAAATAATGAGACTAAAATGATGATTTATAATGCTTTGCCTAAAAAGGAATTTGAAAGAATTTTCATGTGTAATACGGCAAAAGACATTTGGAAAACTTTGTTAGTCACTCACCAACGTAATAACCAAGTCAAAGAGAACAAGATAGATCTTCTTGTTCAACAATATGAACAATTCTCCATTTCGGAGGATGAGTCAATAGATAATGCTTTTGCTAGATTTAATACTATTATCACTAGTCTTAAAGCTCTTGATGAAGGTTACTCTAGCAAGAATTATGTTAGGAAGTTCCTTAGAGCTCTACATCCTAAATGGAGAGCAAAGGTCACCGCCATAGAAGAGTCAAAGGACTTGGCGATGTTGTCACTCGATGAACTAATAGGAAACTTGAAAGTTCACGAGATGATAATCAAGAAGGATTCCGACATAGTCAAAGGCAAAAGCGAGAGAGTTAAATCTCTAGCATTGAAAGCCAAGAAGGAGACTAGTGATAAGGAATGTTCGAGTTCCGATAGTGAAGATGAAGAATATGCACTAGCCGTTAGAAACTTTAGAAAGTTTTTTAGGAGGAAAGGTAGATTTCCGAGACAACCTCGCGATGAAAGGAGATCATCTCAAAAGAATCGTGATGAAAGGAAAGGGACAAGTGATAGGAAATGCTATAGATGCGGAGATCCTAATCACCTTATAGGAGAATGTCCTAAACCACCGAACTCCAACAACCAAAGAGCTTTTGTAGGAGGCTCTTGGAGTGATAGCGGTGAAGAAGAAGAGAAGAAGCTTAAAGATAAAACATGCCTAATGGCTCAAGCTTCTAACGAGGTACATTCCGACTCTTCTTATTATAGTGATAATAATTCGTCAATAGATGATAGTGAATTGCATGACGAATACAACAAACTATGTGTAGTTAGTACTAAGATCTTAGGTAGAAACACAAAGCTAAAATTAAAACTAAAAGAACTAGAACTACAAGTTTTAGATTTAAAAGATCATGTCAAGAGACTTGAGAAAAACAAAGAAGTAGACTTAGGATGTGGGTCATGTATGAGTCTTCAAGTAGAAAATGAAAGGCTTAAAGAAAATGCTTTAAGAATCATTAAGTTTGATAAAGGAACCAAAACACTTAATGATATACTTGAAAACATTAGATATAGTGAACATGACCGTTCGGGTTTAGGATTTGACCCAAATCAGGCTTCTACAAGCGGTACTAAACAAGTTAAATTTGTAATGCCTGAAATGTCCAAGTCTGAAAGTGACGGCACCACTAATGATACAGACGTCACCACTAAATTTAGTGGTACCGTGGTACCGTCTGGTGCTGAGGACAAAACTGGGTCAATTCTGAAAAAGAACTTGAGTCCTAAACCGAGTCACGTAGTTGTAGATAGTACTGGAGTGTCTACACCAAGTAAAGAGAAAGTCCAAGGATTTTACAAACCATTGTCATCTCCCGAACATGGATTTGTAAAGCGTAGCACTAGGTCTACTACTCCTCCACCTAGAAAAAGTAATTCTCCCAAACCTCGGTCTATAACTCCTCTACCGAGAGGTAACTTTAGAAGACAAAATCATCCAAGTAACTTTCCCGTAACTTGGAATGATCGTCCATCAAAAGGTTACTTACCATGGGAAATGTGTCCTCCATTCTCACATCCTAAACTAACGCAACAAATGCGTAGGATGTTTGAATCTAACAACTTTGGACCCATGAGATATTGGGGACCAGATGTTTGAACTTTTGTTTTGCTAGGAAAACATGAGTGTAAATAAATTTCAGAGTCTAACAAAAGGAGTATGATGTGTTATCAAACAAGTCTGGTGACAAAAAGTCAAGTCGTGTCTTATATGCTCAACATTCAACAAAGGTAGTCTAATCCTCTAGTTTTAAGAGCAACACCTCAGGCATAGGTATGCTTTCTTAAAACACCCTTTGTTAGTAGTAATGTTTGGCATGAAATAGTGTAGTTATAATCTAACATGGTAGGCACTATAACACAGAAACTTTATTCACATCTCATCATGTCAAACTCAACTTGTCCAGAAATGTTCGATGATCGCTTGAAGATCATGCGTGACAAGTTTGTTGGGAATTCTGGAAATAAGATATTTCTTGTTGCTGCCGATAGTGAAAGTTGGTTCCTGCCGATAGTTTTGGTTCCTGCTGAAGCTCATTGCTGCTGATACTTATATCTTGTTTCTGCTGATAGTAGTTGTTACTGTGGGTAGTGTTAGTTGTTATCCCGTATGTTTAGTATGTTTGTTAGATTTATTTTTAGAAGAGATTGATGTTTATCTCTTTACACGGTTTGTTAGCCAGGCTGTATTAGGGTTTATGGTCTATATAAGAAACATACAGCCATATGTTTTGTAACACTTCAAGAAAAACATTATCAGTTATCAATAAAAGATCCATAGAGGATCAAGCATTATTAGTTATTCTTCTTCTTCTTCTTATTTGTTCTTATTCAGAGATTCTCTTGTAGTGTGCTTGTGATTACATAGGCATCCTACCGATCCATTAAGGCTCAAAGATCTAGCAGGTGTGTTAGATTCAACAAGTGGTATCAGAGCCTGGTGAGGATCTCTGATAAAGAAGAAAAAGTTTTGGTGTAATAGCAGATTCGGAGCAGATCCGGTGATGTTCGGTGGTTTTTAATTTTTGAGGTAATCGTAATTTTTTTTTATGAGCAGATCTGTTGGTGGTTTTAAATTAATTCGGTCTGTAGCGTCAAAGAATTAAATCAATTCTGCGGTCAATACTGTGAGTTTGTCGCATACTGTTTGTTGATTGTTTAATTTATTGTTCGTGAGAGGCGGCTAAATTAATTTGGTGTTGACTGAATTCGTATAATTACATTTGTTTGTGTGTCGGTGGAAAAGTTCATTGGTGGAGCTTGTCGATTGTGGAGCGAATATTAAATTGTATCTGCTTATACATTTATTGATTGGTCTTTGTCAAGTGGGGCTGCTAATTAATTATCCTCGTACTAATTAATTGGTCGGAGGCTGCGTCAGTCGCTTGATGCACGTGGTGGACTGAAGCACTAATTATCGTCGAGAATTAATTTGTTTTGGTCTACGTTGGAACACTCATTCCTGCTGCCGATTATTTAATTTTATCACATAACTAGTCAACAATTGGGGCTGATCTGTTTTATTATATTAATCCGTTGTGATATATTGATTGGTTGGTGATTGGGTGAATTATTTGACTGCTTGTGCTTGTGGTGGGATTGATCTGTGGTACTCAACTGGGAATAAAACGAGAGTTATTATTATAAAAATGACTTCATTCGAATCTGGTGATTCTTTGGAGACATTTATCATGAAGATTAGAGCCTTGCTACCTTATGACTCAAGGAAAGACGAGACAGGAAATACTAAATCTAATGAGGAAAGATGTGCCACTCAAGTGAGGGAAATGGCTGCTGGACATGAGACAAAAGGTGAGACAAATGTAACTAATGCTGGAGCTGCACAGGTCTATGGGATGATTGCTGGATATGGTACACAAGTGGCTGGAGAATTTGGAATGATGGGTTATCCAACTCAGGTACTCAAGTGTCCTTTTGATTGTGAAATTAAATATACTAAATTAAAAAAAGATAGTGAAAATAAATACACTGAGTTAAAAAGGGAATTTGATAAAATGGAGCCTGAATATAATAAATTGTTTGTAGATATTCAAGCTTATAAAAAGGCTCTTAAAACTGTGGAAAAACAAAAGGCTTGGCATGAAGCTAATCAGCTTGCATATGAACAAAAGATAAGGGTTTTGGAAAGAGACTTAGAGAACTCTAATAACTTTCTAAAACATTCTGAAAGAGAATATGCTAAGTTGAAATTAGAAAATCAGGATTTAAAGGCTAAACTGGATAGTGAAGTGGCTAGGATAAATTCATGGCAACAATCAGAGAAATATCTTGTTAACTATGGTAATCAGTCTGGTTGGCGTAAGAAAGGGTTGGGATATGATGTTGGGGAATATAACCCTAGAATATTTGACCCTACCCCTAAGGAAGTTGATTACCAAATTCCTGTTAAGTTTGTCAAAGAAGGAGGAATGAATGCAGTTCCTCCACCAATCAGAGGAGTTTTCAAGCCTGTCCCTATCCACTCAGCCCTTGAACTTGACTTTGATGATTCACACATGGTTTATGGCAAAAAGTCCAAAGACTTACCTGAACCTGATGACTTTGTCTCTTGTTCCACAAGTGTCAAGTCCTCAGAACCAGAGTCCAAAGACTTTGTTTCTTGTGATTCAAATGACAAGTCAACCACACCCAAGTCTGATGACTTCTCACCAAAAGTAGCTAGTATGGAATCCAATTCAAAGAAAGCTACTTTTGATGACATCCCTTTTAGTCCTGTTAAAAACAATTGTTCTTCTGATTCTGTTTGTGAGAAGTCTTTGTGTGATAAGCAAGGTCATGATAAGAAAAGTCAGGTTAAGAACAAAAAGGTTAAAAGGAAATCTTGTTTTGTTTGTAGAAGTTATTCTCATTTAATTAAGGATTGTAATTTTTATGAGAATAAATCGGGTATGTGTGCTGTGCAAACTAGACCTTTGTGGAACAATGTTGAGCATATTCCCCCATTTGTCCCTAGAGCAAATGCATTTCCTTCTGGTAATGCAAAACGACCAGCACCTGTTCCTGCTGGTAGGCCTTTTAGACCCGCACATGTTCCTTCTGGTAAGCCAGTTCCAGCTGGTCAAACCAAGTCTGCTGGTTGGAAAAGGAATGTTGCTCGATCATTTAACAGACCTACAAGTGCTTACTTTCAAAATGATTATAGGTTTGTTTACTATGATCCGATGTATATGGGGGTTAATAGATGGGAAACTGCTGATCAATACTCAGCAGGTTGTTCTTGGAGGCATAATGGTTGGTATTGAGGGGAGGCATAAGCCTAAGGGGAGGCTTATTGTTGTATATTTTGTGCTAACTAACATTTTTGTTTAGTTTGTTTTGTGTTCACTAACTAAAATAATGCAGCTGTTGAATATTATATTGGTCTATTCTGATCTTTGTGGGAACTGATGCACGTTGTGAAAAATCTGATTACAACCTCAATCTGATTGGCTGCCATTCTCGAGCAATATTGATAGCTGTTATCAATCACATATGGACATTAATGGCTAGTCATGTGACCTCATACTAGTTGGCTTTTATTTTATTCGTGTGGTCAGACGTGGGTGATCAATGAAGTGAAGCAAATTGGTTTTAGTCAACTAGGTTTATTTGATTGTGGGGTCAAGGGTATATTGATTGGTGCTCACGTGGGGTGAAGAGTTAGTATCTGCTTCGTGGATTATTTATTCGGTTCATAATGATTCGATGAATGGGTTTGTCGCATGATTGATCAATTTGATTTGTCGCTCATGACTGATCTTTTTGTTGCTTTTGGATGGTATGTTACTGATATCGTGGGCACGCATCATTCATATTCGGTTGAGGCTTGATATTCTCTAATTGACCAATTGGTAGTCAACGTAATACAATAATTCTTATTGCTATCACATGGGCTTCTTGGAGTGTGATTGATCAAAGTTTGATGTTGGCGTATTCTTGGGAGATGTTTATTGATTGTCATGTGAATTGAATGGGGCTAGTAGGGTCGATAGCTGATATCACATGGGTCATCTAATGGTCAAAGCATGATATTCTGTTATTCAATTCCTCGATTGGAGAATTCTCTTTGTGGGGTTGATGTACGAGTATGACAATTTGTGTGTGATTGGTCAATGTTTGTCAGTAGCAGAATGTTGGTGCGTATTGCTGCTACTTTTGATCATTAGGATTGAGTGTTGGTCAAATGATTAAAGCAGCTATACCTTGTTCGAATTGACTATTTTGTTGCTGCTGACTCTTTTATTTTTATCCATTCGATTAATGTGTACAACAAGAGTCACTGATATGATGATGGTCAAATTGAATTGTGGGGGTACTCGATTTGTTTGTGCGTATGTGGTACTGCATTCGAATGATAATAAAATTGTTTGGGATCTCACACATGTGGTTCATTGATTGGCTGATCATACTGATGTGAACTAATGAGTGGTCGGTGGTCAATATGTGATTCAACTGTGATAGAAGTTTTGTCGTCTTCTGGATTGTGGAACTAAATTCATATGTTTGATTTTAAGTGGGGCAAAAATATTATATTGGTCAAAGATGGCATACTTCGTTGTTGCTGCTGCTTTTGTCATTTGTTCTCATAAAGTATATCTTTGGTTTATGGTTTTGTCGCATATGAGTTTATGGTCTCTAGTTCATATGGGGCTGTCAAAGTTCAAGTGCAGTTAAGGATTGTGAAAGGGTTGAATATATGCATGCGTTGGTCAGCAGCATTGGTGTTCAAGCAATTGGGTCAGTAGGGTCAGTCAAAGCATCAGTACATGGGGAAATTAATTATTCTCGTACTCCTTGATTATTGGTTCATAAGTTTTGATTGGTCAAGGAGATTAATTCTGGACAAGAGGTAAAATTATTTGTTTGACTCATACTCTTAATGAATCTGATCGATAGTTTATTGGGGCAATCGTGGGTACATTAATGAGATTGGGTGATTTTACCTCGTATGGCTGATCTGTTTGTCGTTTGTCGTTAATAAAATTGTGGGATTTTATGCGGCGGCTTGGGTTATTAATTGGTCAATTGATGATGTTTGTCGAATTGTGTGAATGAAAGTTGATTATAAATGGTTATTTGATTGGTGGAACAATTAAAGACAATTCGTGGGTCAGTAGTCAACTAAATGTTCATTATTCTTAATTCAACACATGTGATTGGACACAAGAAAGGTTTGTCAGTGGAAGTGTATGTTTGTCGCATGTGAATTAATTGGTCAATAAAGGGTTTGTTGCCTGCTGTTATTTATTGATATGTGATTTAATTGGATGATGATGCTGCTATTGACTATTTTTGGTGTATGGGACAAAGATGATTTAATTCTGCTGCTACACTATTTTGATTCTGCTGCTGCATTAATTTTTCTGCTGCTCAGCTTGAACTGTTTCTGCTGATAGTGTTTCAGTTCCTGCCGACAGTGTACCAGTTCCTGCTGAACACCATTTCTGCTGGTAATTTTGTTCCTGCTGCTCGGATTCTGCTGCTATTAAATTAGTTATAAAAAAAAAATTGTTCTTATTTTGTTTTTCTTACTTTATTTTTCTTTATGATTATTTCTTTTATTCTCTTTAGTTAAAAAAAAAAAATCTTTTGTATATTTTGTGTGCTAATAAGTTGGTTTTGAGCAACACCTTGCAGGTACAGTGTTGGTGTTTACACCTACACAACAAATGGTATTCAACTCACCATGTCTCACAGACAAGAAAGAGTTGACTCACCATGAGGGTACGGCTCTGGTGTGATAATCAAATCCGTTGATAGCTGTAATAGCTTGCTCAAAGCTATAGGGTACTTCAACTCACCCATGGTTCATTCCTGAGAGTTGAAATGGTTCTCAATTCACCATGGATGTAACCCTTTATGGGATCCAAAGAATTGGCTAGTCCACAAAAGTATGGTTTGTGGTAAAGACATTTGGTATCCATATTTGGTATTCAATTCACCAAGGTTCAGTTGAAACCAAAGAATTGGCTAGTCCTGAGCAAACGGCTACAGGTAAAGACAAGTCAAATCCGTTTACAGTTGCTGGTTTACTCAAAATCAGATGGTTATCAATGTACCATGGTCTTACACACCTAAACATTGGCTACTCTAGTAGTGATGGCTATTGGTAAAGAGACATCAAATCCATTAATTTTCAATGATTCACCTCTCACAGGAGTTAACACACCTGGATGTGATGAGAATAGTATGAAACTTAAAGTGATTTGATGTACATATTGTCATAGTAGCAGTCAAGCTCAAGTGAATGACATGGTGACCAGCTTAAATTTTCTTTTGAAGATCATTTCCTATTGCTGCTGAACTATCGAAGTTGCTGCTGGAAGTTTCAAGTGTTGCTGCTGGTTACTTACTGATGCTGCTGCTGGTTTAATCCTCTCCCTATGAACTTTCAGAGTAGAGTGAACGCTTAGGGAATCTTTTCGGAAATAAGCTATTTCCTCAAGATTAGGGGAGGATTGTTGGGAATTCTGGAAATAAGATATTTCTTGTTGCTGCCGATAGTGAAAGTTGGTTCCTGCCGATAGTTTTGGTTCCTGCTGAAGCTCATTGCTGCTGATAGTTATATCTTGTTTCTGCTGATAGTAGTTGTTACTGCGGGTAGTGTTAGTTGCTATCCCGTATGTTTAGTATGTTTGTTAGATTTATTTTTAGAAGAGATTGATGTTTATCTCTTTACACGGTTTGTTAGCCAGGCTGTATTAGGGTTTATGGTCTATATAAGAAACATACAGCCATATGTTTTGTAACACTTCAAGAAAAACATTATTATTGATTAATAACAGATCCATAGAGGATCAAGCATTATTAGTTATTCTTCTTCTTCTTCTTATTTGTTCTTATTCAGAGATTCTCTTGTAGTGTGCTTGTGATTACATAGGCATCCTACCGATCCATATAGGCTCAAAGATCTAGCAGGTGTGTTAGATTCAACAAAGTTTGAATTAAGTATTGATGAGTGAATCAAGTTTCCTTCCTTGCACATAAGTAATCTTGCCTAAATTAAGTATCCCTTTAAACTTATGTATACTATATGTATGAGATACATAGTTTGAGTAATAGTCTTATTTGACACTGACGCCCATATCCGCAAAAACGAAACTCACAAGAGACGAAGAAGGTGAGTGCGCGTATATAACTAGGTTAGGGGCATAATAGGTAAAGTAGTTTACCTAACGGCAAGTAGGTCCATTATCATGAATAGTGTTTGGCTTTGTGCCCACTTGTAAAAAGTGCCCCAAGACTTCTTACATCAAAGTGTTTGATTCATCATCCGATACATCAATGGTACTACATACTTAAGATTGCGATATCTCAAGGAGATTGATGTAGAAAATGTTTCTATACCAACTCTGATAATGAGAGAGTAAATGTGGATTGAAACATAGAGAGCAATGTTTGTACCTTCATAGGTTGATTAACAAACATCTTGGTTCCCCAAGAAACAAACTACTCTTATTGCCTCCACAACCGAAGCCGAGTACGTAAACGCCGGAAAGGCATGACAACAAACACTATAGATGAGACAACCCCTATGAAGAATAGCAGTCAATATGCCATTAGACTTGACCGGGAACCCAGTAGTTTGCTCATGAACGAAGCTCGTCGAAGTACGTCATCTCCTCCGTCTCTTGAATGACAACATCGTCAATTCTCCAACCAATACGTTCTCGTCACCCCACTCATGACTATTTAGATAATTCTTTTGAATTATTAAAGTCATCGTCCACCTCTCTCCTCATGACCTCTTAATAATTCACTTGAAATATTAAAGTCATTTCTTACGTCTTGTTCCATGACTCATTTGTCATTTCACTCACATCGCCTCATGACTCTTAAGTCATTCCTCTCATCTCGCTTATGACTATTTCGATATTTCAATGGAAATATTAAAGTCATCCCTTGCGTCATATCTTATATACGTTTTATCCCTTCTATGACTCCTCAAATATTTCACGGGAAATATTGAAGTCATCCTCCAAGAATCACCCATGACTTCTTAAGTCATCTATCTAACTCATCTCATGACTTTTAGAAATTCCTCTAGAAGTTCTAAGTCATTCCCTCACAACTCGTCACATGACTTCTTGAATATTTCACGGGAAATATTAAGTCATTCCTCGCGTCTCGTATTCTGACTAAGTAAATATTTCATGGGAAATATTATAGTCATCCACCAAATCACGACTCATAACTTCTATTTATTTCACGGGAAATATTAGAAGTCAATCCTCATCCAATGACAACTTAGTCAATTTCCATGGAAACACTAAGGTCATTCCTTGTCATCCCTCCTAATCGTTTTCGTCAAAAAGTTTATTAGGTATAAACTTTTCCCTCGTGTCAAAAAGTCTTACTAAATAAGTAAGATTAATCAGCCAAAAGTCAAAACAGAAGAAAAATGGCTCAATCAGATACACGGCTCCACTAAATAGACACGGCTCCACTAATTTTTAGTGGAACTGTGGTGCCGTGCATCTGAAAAACGCGCCACTCTTTCTTTTCTTCTGCACATCCCTTCAATCAAACCCAAAACCACTTCCTCTTGCTGTCAAAACCGAACCCATACACTAAAATTCAATTAAGCTCTTGCAAATCAAGATTGAGGCATTGGAATCAACAAATCCTAATCACAACAACACTAATTGTAAGTAAATCATACTTAATTTCTTTCAATTTGAGTCTAGGGTTTGTTCTTGAGTTCAAAATTGAATTGGGGATTTTTGAATTTTGTTAATCCTTTGTGAAATTAAGACTAGGATTAGACAATGTAGCATTCACATGATTCCCTAAACCTAGGATTTTCATAAACCCACTTATGTTGCAAAACCTAGTCCGAATTTAATAACTAAAATCGGATTATGATTGATTGTTTGTAGTGGAATCATGTTTAGGATTACTAGAATTGGATTAGGAATGTTTTGCATTAAAGCTTTTCAAACTTAAAGCTAGTTGGCGCCATGTTGAGACGTTTGCCAAACACCCCAATTCGATCATTTTTCGAAAATCTTCACAAATCTAGGATCTTGAAACCTTTTTCATGCATTGTTGATGCAAATTAAAAACGCTTTTGCATGTATACGCGAACTCTCAAATATGGGTCGAAGTACATAATTGATATGTATTGTTCGACATATTTGATTGAGCAAAAGTGAAGTTAGGAGCGTTTGGGTAATCTCATTAGGATAGTTTTAGAGTCGAGATTGCCGCACCTCCACATTGTTTACATTTAGGCACACACACTAGAAGTGTAATCATTAAAATGCAACGAACTAACATATACAAAAATATTTTTTTTGTAGATAACAATGCCTCGAAATGATTATCAAGATACCAGACAATACATTCTTAGTACTCTTGAAAATCTAAACATTCCTGATGAGCAAAGAGCTTATTTCGCAAAATCCCAAAATCGATATATACACGAAGGGCGTGTAGTCGATGCACTCTATGTCACGACAGACAACATCCGTGTTTGTTTCCCTTCTATCGAGTTCAATTGTTTATACAAAATAAACGATCAAGTCTGTCCTCGTTTTATTCTCAAGTTTTATAGTTGTGTCCGTACCTACACTGATCTTGACGAAAACGTCTTTCTTGATTTTTGGATTCAAAACCAAAATATCATCCTGTCTGTCTCCGAGATTGGTCAAATTCTCGGTGTTCCTGCATATGGTCAGTGTGCATACACTGAAGACCATTCTCTTGAGTCTCTTTTCTACAATCTAGAGAATGAAGGTGCCTATCGCACTGAAATTCCCGACCTCGAGTCCATCAAACAAGTCATCCAAACACCTCGAGTCGTCCACACGTATCAAAAACGTGATGGTTCCACTGTTCATCTTGACCCCAACCGCATCTACCTCAAAGAGCTCCTTCCCGACCTTAGAAGTTGGGAACTCCTTCTACGTGAGAACGTGTTGAGCCTTGCGGGCAACCGTGATCACGTCTCTGCGAGTCTCGCCCATATGCTCTACTGTCTTAGTATCGAGGAACCATATAACCTCGCATACTATATGGTCAAAAGGATGGCCAATATTCACAGTCGTTCGGATAAGCTCATGCCATATGGTATGCTGCTTACTCGTCTTTTCCATTGGGTCATGGAACATTATCCCAATCTCCAAATTGTCGACTATGTCCTAGTCAATCCTGTTATGAAACCTCTTGGTGGACCACAACGTCGCACAAAGCAACGTAAGGACAAAGGGTCTAAGCGTGGTCGTAAATCCACTTTCGACATTCCTCTCTCATCCTCTTCCTTCGGTCACGAATCATCATCTCAACCTATGCATGCGGATGATGATGAGGTGAATGAAGAAGGAACGTCTTGCCCACGTTCTTCTTCTCCCGACATCTACTTTGACAACCTTGACACCTCATCATTTTGACGTACAACCGACCTCGAAAACGGGATGGTCAACCTATCCCACGTGATGAGAAGGCAAACTACAATGTACAATCGACAAGTGGAGATGCATGAGCAAACTATCGGGGGATTCAAGTCCATTGGCAAGGCGATCAAAGGACTCGGGAATAAGATAAAGAAGATTGGGAAAAGAAGAGACTAGTTAGGTTTAGCTTAAGTAGTACTATTGACTTAAGTATTATTAAGCTATTATAAATAAAGTCGTGGCAATGTCCATAAACATTAACTTGCTTGAAATGTTCTCTTTTAACATTTCACACTTGAACTTGGTTAACTTGCTTAGTTAATTAACCTCTATGTTAATCAATCTTGCCTAGTTCATGCGTGTTCTATTATTTTATTACATGCACTAGATGTTAAACTTGCTTGAATTCATGCATGCTTAATAGTTACCTAAATACATAGATGATCACATGATCATGTTAGTTGCTAGTTGAAACTAGCTTTAGGAATTCTATGTGTTTAGTGGTTTGAGGCTTTGAGATTTGCAGCCAATGGATTCCCTAGAAATTTCCCCATTTAGGCTGCCTAAAACCTGCAGACCTGGAAAGAAGGTCAAATGGAGGCCACGGCTCCACTAAATAGGGGACGGCTCCACTAAATTTAGTGGTGCCGTGGTACATTTAGTGGTACCGTGCCTCTGGAAGACAATTTTCACTATTTCCTTCCACTTTTTGACTTCTTTTTCCAGGAAATCTGCCAACATTACCTGATTCCCATACACCCAAATCCCCAAATCCAACATCCTTTTCAACCTTGCATGCTTTTGATTTGGCTATTTAAGCTAACATCATGCATTGCCATCCTTATACCCATCCTTACACCTTCACACTCACTATACAACCATCATGGGATCAAGGGTATTTAAGAAACAAAGATTCTACATCAAACCAACAAATGAAACCAATCAAATTGATCAATGGATCAAGAATGCTCACCCACCACAAGCCTCACCATACACCAAAGAGACAATTTTCATTGATCTCACCTTGGATGATGAAGATGATACACACACACCTATAACCTCAACCAAGTCATCATCTTCCTTCACTACACCCCAAGCTTCATCCAAGGCAACATCAACCAAACCAACATCCTCATCCTCCACAACTATGAGAACCAACACACCTTTAACCTTCACCCCATCATCATCACCATCACCACAACCTTTGGCTCTCACACTAACCCTATCACCTATATCACCTCTTGAACTAGCCACCAACACATCATCCTCATCACATCACTATCCCTATCACCATCACCTCAACCTTTAATGGGTCATCCCATCCTTTATCCACTACAACCTCACACCTTGAGTTGCCCTTGTTGCAATTACAACCAAACCCTTATCATGAACCTTAGGGAAGACTCGAGTCTTCAATTCTCATACCTAGAACACCTCCTAACACCACCCATAGGACCCATTATCCTTCCACCTCCTCCATCACACAATAGCCCAAACTAAACATGGTTATGTTTAGTCCCTCTAATAAATGCTTAGGAACCCTTTTGAAGTTGGAAGCAAATCTTGAAGCCTCATACTACTATTGATGTTTATGTGTCTTCATGTTGTTTTAAATTTGCTTTCTTGATGTAGTCATACTTATGTATGACATTTATTTTATGTTTATGAAATGGGCTTTTCATTTTGGCTACTTAGCTATTTTTTTGTGTGGTTGGATATTTGTCAAATGTGTTACTTGTTAGATATTGTATACTTGTCGTCTAACCTTGTTTTGTAGCACAAACCATTGCTCGATTCCTTTGTGTTCTCCAAATGAGGGGGAGTACACATCAAGGGGGAGCCGTCGTCACCTTTTTGATTCAACAAAAAGGGGGAGAAATGGGAGTAAACTCATTAAAAACTTGTTAAAACTAATTTTAACTTAAAATGAGTTTATATTTTGTCATCATAAAAAAGGGGGAGATTGTTGATACAAATAATGTTTCTAAAAACGTTATTTATATCTTTCGATTACTTCACATTTTGAGGATGACAAAATGTGAAATCACGTTACGTTAAAATTAACGTAAACAAGTTTTTAATCGGAAGATCCCGTTTCTACGAAAATCACTCTTAGACAAATTTACAAACTTGACAAATGATCAAAGAAGTAAATTTTGGTTTTGAGAGCTCACATTTTTAATGGGACAAAACATTTTTTCAAAAATACACATGACAAATTATTTTTGAATTATTAAGAAATGTTTTAATGGAAAAATAAGTTTGAAAATCACAACAGCTATTTTCCCCCCCAAAATCAGCTCCAACCTTCCCTAAATAAGTTTTCACCAGAAAAGACAAAATTTGGAGCGTCCTAGTCTAGGACGGCTCCACGGTTCCACTAAATTTAGTGGAGCCGTGGCATGTTTAGTGGAGCCGTCCGTACTATTTTTTCTGTAACGTTCAGATTTTCTTTGCCTATAAATACCAACCCCTTTCACAGATTTTAGGCACCCTTTCACACAGAAAACTTTCTGGTTTTAAACCTCTCACACCTTTCTTTCTTTTTGATCATTTAGATTAGTTTCTTTTGTTTTAAGAGTGATCCAATCATCCACCAAGAGATCCTCTTCATTCCTCTTGATTAGCAAGAGAAGAACACAAGTATCCAAGAAGATACAAGGTGTTATCATTCCTCTTCCAAGTGCAAGAGAAGAACTCAAAATCTTCAAGAAGATATAAGAGTTGTAGTGGTTAGGTTTTTGTAACACTTGTTACAACCTTATTGTATCATAGCATACATCAAGTTTATTTATCTTTTGTGAGAGAGAGTGAAGATCAAGTGTGATCTTATAAGAGATAGTGGACATCTCTTGAAGCCATTGGGCTTGTGTGATTGATCAAGAAGATCAAGGGTCATTAGGATAGAGTTAGTAGAGTGAGTTGATCATTGTGATCGTGTTGAGATCTTGGTGATCTCTTGAAGCCATTGGGCTTGTGTGTTTGGTCACGTGGACCTTGATAGATTGGTGCTAGCTAAGATTAGCACTCGACATCTAGCTTAGTGTCGGAAATAGGATAAGCGACGTGTACGGTTTTCTCCGCCTGAAGGGAGGTTGTTGATATAGTGTTTGAAACTCTCGAGTGTGGTACTCGGGGAGTGGAGTAGGGCGAAGAAGAGCTTCGTAGCCGAACCACTATAAATCATTTGTCTCGGTTTGATCTTTCCAACTCTACTCTTTACATTTATTATTTATCATTTTTAGATTAGTGTGTAGTTCATATTGGTGTTGATTGATTACACATAGAGTTCGAATCAAAGTTTCCAATATCCAACTTTTAAAACAAGATTTTTTAAAAGAATTTTAAACCGGTAAACTATTCAACCCCCCTTCTAGTTTCCCACACATAGCTTAATATAGGCATTGCTTACTCAATGCTTATTTCCAGTAGAAAATCATTCATTAGTGCATAATTCAGTTAGAGAAACCTCTGTCAATCAAAATCTCAGCTTATTTTGGTCTATTCCTTTGAAAATCTCAAAACAGTCCCTCAGAAGTAGTGTTTGGGTTAAGGTAAAAAAATGGGTCAATTCAGGTTGCACTGTTCATGTGCCCTTGGATAACTTTTGATCTTCTCTAATCTAGGTTATATGAGGTGTTTGTAGGGGTATTTGAGCTTATTTGGTGAGTTTGACAGTTTTAAGATTGATATTGAAGGAAAAATAAGGTTCACTGGTCATTTGAGCTTATAGCAGCTAGAAG
Source organism: Artemisia tridentata subsp. tridentata (assembly GCA_021014915.2). NCBI lineage: Eukaryota > Viridiplantae > Streptophyta > Magnoliopsida > Asterales > Asteraceae > Artemisia > Artemisia tridentata. The sequence goes on along the minus strand of CP139507.1, from coordinate 150,894,322 downwards.
CTCATTTGATACAAGATTTCACTACTTTTGAGTCCATTTAGTCTAAAGTCAGTTAGGGATGGCAACGGGCGAGAAAAAACCCACAACCCGCGGGTACCCGCCATAAATGGGTGGGTAAACGCGTCAATTTTCACCCACGGGTGGGTGATGGGTGAAAATCTGTACCCATCAGTAGGTGGCGGATGGGTGACGGGTGATGTATACCCATCACGGGTAAACCCATGATACCCATTTAAAATACTCACGGGTATACCCGTCAAAATACCTGTGGGTGTACCCATTAACCCTAGTTAAAATTAATTATAGTAGTTAAATATTTATGATGTTGGCATGTTGCAGTATACATTTAATATTACCACCAATTCTCAAGAAAACACATCACCCTAAACGTTTTTTGTTTGAGTTTCAAGAGAGAATATGAAAGATCAAAGTTGTATATGTATACTGTCATACTCTGTCTCTCAGTTCATCCTTTCTATATTGGTTTCTCTCATTTTTGTTCCTTGGGTTTGCTTTTCTGATCAATCAATGGATGAATAATATGGTTTGTTTCGAACTTTCAGAAATAGACAGGTTTGCTTCTGAATCTGCCTTCAGCACTAGTGGTCGCTTTGTTACCCCACATCGTAGCAGGCTGCATCCAAAGACACTTGAGGCGTTGATGTGTGCACAAGATTGGTTATGGTCTCAAATTAAAGGTGACTTATATTGCAATGCTTTACATTCATTTTTTTTTTGCCAATATCAAGTTCCTATCATTATTTATTATGTTGTAGGATCCTGCTCAACTGGACATGCTGCTTGTTGTACCTTTTTTGAAGAAATGGAAGAGGATGAAGAGGTATGTGTTAACATATTATGTAAACTTTCACACATTCGCACCATTCGTAAATAATTTGATATCATTCTTTTTCTTATATGTTTGTATATTTAATGTATAATAAACTTATCCTTATTTGATAACAGGGCATTGTTGAGGAGGCTGTTGATTTGACACAGTGACAATGTTTTTGAAGAAGCAGGATGCTAAGAACGCCAAGAATTTTTTGTTTTGCTCAAGATGTTTTAAATTATTTTACTTTTTCTCTTTAATGAACAAATATGAATGTGATTTGGTGTACTGATGTTTGATTGCTACTTTCAGACATGTGTTTAAGTATTTTGTGAACTTGGTATTTGGCAAATTGATTGGCGTCTTATTATGCAGTTTCATAGTTAGTTTTCATATCACGATTTTGTAATTTTGTTGCAAAATACTAACCCATGGGTAACAAATACCCGCGGGCAAGGGCATGGGTAGAAAATTGTACCCATTGGTGGGTGACGGGTGGGTGACGGGTGAGAAAAAAACTACGTGGGTGGGTGATGGGTTAGAGGTACCCGTGCCCATTGCCCACGGGTGCCATCCCTAAAGTCAGTAGTTGATTAAGTTCCGCAAGCCTTGGTTCATAATATGCTAAAATCAGTCCACATCAGATAGCAGCCTGCATATTTTTGAATTTGTCTAATTCAGCCCGATTTCTTTTATTTATCATTTATTCATTCTAAGTTTAATTTAGCTCAAAATTGGTACAGACAAGATTGGGTTGCTTATCTAGTTATTAAGCATTTTTCTGAATTTTTTGAATTAAATTTAACTAGCTTTTCATCAGCTTAAATGTTGCCATTTTTGCCCTGAACACAACTGCAGCCCTCAGATTGCCCATTTGATCTTGAATAAGTGCTTATTTGTGGTATTTAGTACCTGATTTTCATTAATTGAGTAGTGTGCTTACTGTTCTTTGCCTAGTTCCAAATTTCAGGGCTTTCTTTAGCTTCTTGAAACCTTAAAATAAGCTCAAAAGTGCTTGCTCAAGCACTGTGTATACTGAACCAACAGTAAACACTTAGCTTGAACAGCCTCCTCTTCAGCTTATTTTTAGGCTATCACAAAGCTCATTAAGGTCCGAGATTTTGCCTTCTAGCTTATTGGTGTTTGTACTTTAATATTTTTAAGCTTTTGTGGAACTTGAGTCTAGTTTTAGTGCTTATAGTTAAGTTCAAAAATTTCCTAGTGAGCCTGTTTTGAGCCTGCACCAACAGACCCTCAAATAGCTTATTGGGTATTCAATGCTTATTGGTTTGAGTGTGTTGCTTATTCTAGTTTTCTCTTGCTTATTTTGACTGCCCTTAAGTTAGAGTTAGCTTGATTGAGTTTACCTAGTAGCTCTTATTAGCCTTTTAGCTTCTTCCTTTTGGACTTAGTACTTTTTTTTATATTTAGCAATCTGATCTTCATAAAAGCTTTTTCTGGCTTAATTGTTAAGTTCTGAAAATAGTTCCTTCACAAAAGTTGCTCATTGTCATCTTATAAGCTAGTCTCAAAAGAAAAAAAAAATAATTTCCAAAAAATGCTGAGGCCAGGGGTCGAACTTGGGACCTTAGCTTCACCTAAGCTTCACACCACACACACTCAACCAGAAATGCCCTTGGGTCTTTTCTATTTTAGTTCTCACACTTTAGTCTTTTATACCTTGTTTTTTTTCCTTTTACTTATTCACATAAATCTGCTTATCACAGCTTATTCTGGGCTGATTTTTCTTTCATCTTATTTTTCTTTTATTCTTAATTACATTAATTAGTTTTTGTTAAATTTTCAGATTTTTCCAAATAGTTTTAATATTTTTAATCATTTAATTAGTTTAATTTACTTTTTAATTCATAGAAAATTAAATAAAAGTATATATATATATATATATATATATATATATATATATATATATATATATAATTCTTTTTTTTTTTAATTTTCTTTTATCGTTTAGAACTTAGAAAAAATAAATTTGCACTTGTAGGATTAATTTTTAAAGATTTTGGTTTTTAAGGCTCATTTTAAGTTCCCGGTTTACGTTTTTAGCGTAATTTGCTTTTTTATTCTCTTTGTTTATTCACTTTCCATAACTTAATTAGAATTAAAAACACAAAAATCCAAATATCATCTTTCAAGAACTTTAATTTCAAACCTTACACGAAATCCTCGATTCACACCTCGTCGGGAAACGACCCGGGTATCACTTGCCCGGTATCTCATATCGTATTCACTGGTTTTTCAAGTTGGCCTTTTTCCTAAAGGGTTGGCTCGTCAGGGGCTTCGGGGTTCCCGCGTATCACACGTATCCGATATTATTTTCATATACTTTTAAACGGATCAGCATGCCACTTCATTACAGCTTCCACTTTTGAGGGATCAACTTTAATACCGTCGGAATTTACAACGTGACCGAGGAATTGAACTTCTTGTAACCAAAATTCACATTTTGAGAACTTAGCGTACAATCTTTCCTTTCTCAACATCTCGAGAATCTCTCGAAGATGCATTTCATGCCCTTCCCTGCTCTTCGAATAAATAAGAATATCGTCAATGAACACTATGACGAACCTATCCAACATCGGTCTACATACGCGGTCATAAGATCCATGAAGACCGCAGGCGCGTTCGTGAGACCAAAGGGCATAACAGTAAACTCGTAGTGTCCATATCGGGTCCTAAAGGCCGTCTTAGGAATGTCTCCTTCTCGAACCTTCAACTGATGATAACCCGAGCGGAGATCGATTTTAGAAAACCACCTAGCGCCTTGAAGTTGGTCAAAGAGGTCATCAATTCTTGGTAACGGATACACGTTCTTCACCGTGACTTTATTCAATTCGCGGTAGTCAATGCACATTCTCATACTACCATCTTTCTTCTTGACGAACAAGATTGGAGCTCCCCATGGCGAACTACTAGGACGAATAAAACCCTTGTCGAGCAATTCTTGAAGTTGACTCATCAACTCTTTCATTTCGGACGGAGCTAGACGATAAGGAGTTTTAGCAATAGGGGTAGCACCCGGAACAAGATCAATACGGAATTCGACTTGCCTTTCGGGTGGGATACCAGGCAAGTCTTCCGGAAAAACATCACAAAATTCACTTACAACTGGGACATCATCGATGCTTCTCTTCTCAAGGCTTGTATCCACCATGTGGGCCATGAAGGCATAACAACTACGCGATAAATATCTCCTAGCCTTCATCACGGAGCATAACCTTAGTTCACCCTTTCTTTTATCACCATAAATAATCATTTCACGGCCTCTAGGATTCACAACTCGAATGATCTTTTGGCTACAAAGGATAGCCGCGTTATGTTTGTCAAGCCAATCCATACCAATAACAATATTGAATTCCCCGAGCATAATGGGAATTAAGTCAATCTTAAAGACGTTTTCATCAATCTCTATCTCTACGTCTCGATATACATTAGACACAACAACGACTTTACTATCGGCTATTTCGACTTCTAGGGGTATCGGGAGTTTAGCTAGTGGGGAGGTTAGTTGCTTGCTAAAATTATAAGATACGAAGGACACTCTAGCACCCGAATCATATAAAACCCAAGCGGGTACGGAATTAACAAGATGAATACCTGTGATGACATCGGACCCCGACTTGGCTTCGTCGACACTCATTTGGTAAACTCGAGCTTTTGGTTTTGGGACTTCTACTTTCTCTCCTTGACGGTTCTCAATGGTTTTGCTTCAATTGCCTTTGTTTTCGGGCAATCCCTCAACCTATGCCCTATCTCGTTACACCCGTAGCATACTATCATCGGTTTGGTGCAATCTTTGCTTTGATGGTCTAAAGCCCCACACTTGTAACAACCTGACATATTTCGCCTACATTCCCCAAGATGGAACTTGCCACACTTCGAACATGCTACCTTAGTCTTGTTTCCCACACCTTTCTTGCCCTGATCAAATTTGGTTTTCTTCCCATCTCGATCCACAAACTCTAGCTTTCTCTTCGGTTCCTTAGCCTCTTTCTCCTTCCTCCTTAGTAAGTCCGCTTCCCTTACCCGAGCTCTACTCAAAAGGTCCTCCAAGGTAGTACATTTGAATGGCGAGATTACATCACGAATATCATCTTTAAGCATCCTTTGAAATTTGTCAACTTTAAGTTTCTCATTCCCAAGGTATTCAGGACAATACGGAACCATATCATTGAACATCCTCCACAACTCATTCACAGTCTCATTGGTTTGGGTGAGAGATTGGAATTTTTCTCGGATTTTGTCAATTTCTTCAATTGGAGCATATTCGGCACTAACAACTCCTTGAACTCCTTCCAAGTACATGTTTCAGCCCAAGGCTCACCTTTCTCACACACCTTTCCTTCCCACCAAGTCTTAGCACTATCTCGAAGAAAGTTAGTAGCATAAATAACCTTCTTCTTTTCCTCACACCCACTAGTGCGGAATGCACCTTCCACGGCCGTAATCCACCTATTACTAACAATCGGGTCAAGAACGCCGGTAAACTGTGGTATATCACAAGCTGTGAAGTCACGGTAAGTAGCCTTGTCACTCTTGGGTTCTTTCGCTGGACCGCATTCTTTCTTAAACTCCTTAAACTCTTCCTTCATTAGTTCCCTAAGATTCTGCGTTGTCTGTTTAACATAGAAGGGCATTGCTTGCTCAATAGCCTTACCCACTCTCTTTGCCATCATTGAGTCTAGGGCTTTCATTTCTTCTCCCGTGAAACCTCTAAAGTTGAGGCCTCCGGAGCTAGAAGAAGAACTTTCATTGTCTTTATCATCATTACCCGCATCACTTGCCGAAGTTTCGGCATGCTTGGAAGCCGTGGCTTTCGCGACTTCCTTCGTTGTGAGGGTTTCCATTTTTTCTTACTGAAAATTAGCAATTCATAATATTAGGCACACATACATATACCTAACCAAAGCATGAATGACATTTCTATCCTTACTCTAGCACCTTAGCTTGTCACCCGTGTATGATCTAAATGATTTCAATTTCACATATTTTCTGTATTTTTATCACTACGGTGGCCAGGCGTAGTCATGAAAATATTGAACATATGGGTCCTCAAAATCATCCAAACAATACACAAATAACAAACACTAGCTCTAAGCGCATCTACACAAGGCCTAAGTCTAGGAAATCCTAAAGTGAAATCCTAAATCTCTTAGACCGAAGCTCTGATACCAAGTTGTAACGCCCCATGACCAAACATGACCAAAAACGTGAAAATTTTTCGCAAAAAGTAACATTCTGAAACTGACCCACACTAAGGTCCAAATTTTGAACCAAAAGGGGGATCCTGACGTCTGATCCACACTTAGGTCTAGATTTTGAACAAAAAGGGGGATCCTGAAATCTGATCCACACTTAGGTCTAGATTTTGAACAAAAAGGGGGATCCTGAAATCTGATCCACACTTAGGTCTAGATTTTGAACCAAAAGGGTGATCCTGAAATCTGATGCACACTTAGGTCTAGATTTTGAACCAAAAGGGGGATCCTAGACTGAAAATTAATCTTTAGGATTTGACGGGTTATGCATAAACCCATTTTGACCCGTTGACACCCAAACCACTAAAACCATTTCATTGACTCATCTGACCTAACCAACATACATAACCTATCTGATAGAACTTATGCACGCCATCATCAAATAAGTTCTTGGATCGTTTTGAGCCTTAGGGTTCAACAATAACAATGAATAATCATGCACAGCGGAATTAAAACAAATCAAAGTTATTGACACAAAGTTTCTCTTTAACACTCCACGCCTCAATATTATTTGATCAAGATAATACGGTTACACTAATCTTGTAACAGGAATCAAGAGATTCTTGAGGCGACAAACAACTCTAGTCTAGGCGTTTAACATCTACGCCCTAGACACACACACACCCCTTTATTCTACATTGTGGAAGGCACATTAAAAACCTGTACCCTTGATCTCTTTATATAATAGAGATTTAGGGTTTACAAAAGACTACGAAGGACTAAAAAATAAAAACTTCTTTATCAAGCAAGTCCCTTGTGTTTCATTCTTCATTAATTGAAGAATTCTTCCTTTGTCACTTTAAGCCCTTTTGTTTCATTCTTCTATTTATTTTGTCTCATCAAATCTAGAATCCCAACACTATCATACCAAAATTGACCCATACAACCTTGACCCGTTCATACCCCAAAATGGGTAGAGGCTAGCTTATTCCAAACACCCCCTTAAGAACCCATTTCAACTACACACTTTTACCCAATACACCTATCCACAACATATCCATTTAAAAACATACATTAGTTAACATTTCTAATATATTGAAAAGTTGTTAGTACAAAGTCTCGACCCGTAGCTTCCCAAAATGGGTGAGATTGGCTAAATGCCAAACACCCTTCTAAATACCACCATAACCACATAACATAAGACTTCATGACACTCATACATATTTGACCCTTGTCCCATGCATGAACAAAAGACCTTAAACGACGACAAGACCATTGACAACAAAACGACCACATAGAATAAAGTGTACCAAGACACGAAGAGACTCTTCGGGGGCTTCCAACTTTAATACGCTCGGTCCAAAAGGTTATGGTCTTCTAGGCTAGCTTCTAGCTACACTTCTACTTACTTCCAAGCTACAACTAAGCCAAATCCTTACCTTTACTTCCTCCACTTGTACCTACAAAATGTCATTAACTTCAAACGTAAGCGAAAATGCTTAGTAAGTATATAAGACATAATCAACATCACATTTACATAAGATTGGTGATTAACACCAATTATAACATTAACAAGGAGCATCAAATGGGATTATTACTCACCTTGACCAAGCAAGTAATTTATATAGCATTACACATTTAGCATTGGATCCAAGCTAACATATCATTACAAGCTCCATAACAATCACATTAACACAATCATAACATTTATACCATAACATTAACATGGATTATACTCATATACTTACCTCAACTCCTACTAGCTTCCTAATTGACTTTGAATGGGCTTCTATAATTGCTCCCTAACACAAGATTAACTACAATTAGTAACTAACTAACTAGGGTGATCATTAATTCACTACTTTTTGCCATAATCCTCAAAACCCACCATATGAACCCTAATTTTCACAATTGGGGAAAACCACTTATTTGTTGAAGAGATAACAATTAAGGTATCTCTGGTGATTCTTGATCACTTCTTGATACTCAAATGAGCTAGATGATCACTTAAAGTCTTCCCTCTCTTTTCTCCTTGCTAAATGTCGACACTTACTAGAACTCCAAAGATAATTCCATACTTTTCTAAGTCTTGGGCTTATTTAATCTTAATAAAAAAATAAGTTTAGTCAATTGGCAAAGCTAGCCCTTCTAGTTTCATCCTTCATAACTTGACTACATATTATTTATTTAGCTAGCTCACAACATATAATACTTAACATATTGTATACTCATATTGTACCTCATCGGGGTATGGGTGTAACACAAATACTTTCCAGTGTCATTTGGGTCAAATATTGACTCAACAATCTCCCCCTATTTGAACATAAAATTAGCCCGAGTATCAGAGGTAAGTGACCATAACGACTTCTTCTTACTCTTTGAGTTACAACAAGGTAAAGTAAACGATTATTGCTATATTGTCTAATACTACTTGTTGGATTTTATCAGAGATAAGTGAGCATAACGGCTTTTTCTTATACTCTGAGTTACAACATAGTTAAGGTAAACAATTATCTTTTTTGGTTATGTTTTTGATAACACTTGTTGAGGATGAAGTTGTGCCTCACCTTGAGTCGTCATCTTGATCTTGATTTTTATCTTCACTTTACCTGAGGGTAGGCTCAGACAGCGAGGATTCTTTCTTTGATGATTAGTTTGATGATGAGTTCCTGAGCATTTTCATCTAGGGTTTCAATTCTACACTTAGGATATTTTACCTTGAGATAGTAGCGAGAGATAGCTCAACACTCACACAATTTTAGCCTAAGTGTTTGAATAGTAGTAAGTGAGTAAATGGCTTCTTCTTACATACTATATTACAAAAAAGAATGAAATAATAAAACAATTGATTACAGACTCTTTGTTTTTGATGTTGCACAAATAGACTTTAAGACCTTTAGACTTTTAAGTCTAGTAAACCCTTATTTAGGTTCAAATATGAAAGGTCAAAGTTTATCATAGGTTCAGCAACAGGAGTCCAGATTCACTGAAGGTTTAGTGACAGGGGTTCAAAGTCACAACCAGTTCAGTGACTGGGTTTCGTAACAGTGGTTCAGGGACAGGTGGTTCAATGACCAGGTTCAAAACATGAGGTTCATTTTAATGCTAAGAGGGACCTGCTTCACTTTTGATACATCAGTGTCCTCCTTATTTTATTACCCTGACTATTTCAACCCCCTAACTCTCAGGAATTACACCTCAATTCATTTGCCAGGCTAAGCCTAAAAACACCACTCTGGATTTCTCAGTTACATTCTATCACACTCTTAATGATACTTTCAGGGTCAAGCAATTTTCATCAGTGGCTCGGGTTTACAATTTTTGTCACTTAGGTTTAGTCTTAGTGACGATTTAGGTTCAAATTCCTTTCACGGACTATATTTTAGGGACTTGGCTAATTCTAAGAATTACACCTCAATTCATATGCCACTCCCTGAATCATAATTGTTGTCCTCTTAACACGCTTAGAGTTAACTAGAAAGTTAATCTATTTGTGTTTATGACTAATACAATGTATTGATTAATTGTAACAGTTAATGAAACGTAAATATAAAAACAAAAAGTATTTTCAACGTTTAAATTCTTATTAGAAATGAATCGAAGAATCTATTACCCAAGTATTTTGCGGAACAAACACTTGGGATTGAATAGACAAGGTATGGTGTCTCATATCTAAACTTAAGCAATGCTTTAAGTGGTAACAATTCGACCCACTGAGCTATCTCAGGGATACGTTACTCTTTGTAGGAGAAAAGGGGTATTGTGAAAGTCTAAGCTTTTATTGCACAAAAATACCTAACCCACTTTTCTCCATCTGTTTGCTATTTATAGGCAAACATGTTAAGAGTACTGAAGATTAAAACTACATAAACAAATAGGAAGTGTGTCTAACAACTATAACAGTAGTTGTCATTTCCAAGAACCAATAGGATTGCGCCAAAAAGTCTTCGAGTGTCAGTCCTGACACTTCTTCGACTTTTAGCCACTTGAGGGATGGTTTATCTGACCCCGATAAGACTTGATCTTATCTTCTTAAAACCTTCCCGCTTTATCCCGCCTTTTATTCAGGCTTCAGGTTCTTCTGTCATTTGCCTTCAGTCTCCAGTCTTCAGTTATTGTTGTTGAGGAGACTTGGGGTTCAGTGAGCTCTCTTTTCTAACGCTCACTGATCCCATTATCTTCTTCTTCGTCTCAAGTAACACTTCAGGGAGAACCACCTTCCTGAATTGGTGAGTCTTTCTTCTTAGACTCGTCCTGAGCATCTTGAAGGTAACTCACTGAGTGACTGTTCACTCAGTGACTTAGAATGTTTTCGGTTTAATTAACACTTAGCTTAATTTGTATTCAAATCCTGTTTTAACGACTCTTGGGTACTGAAGGACCCAACAATCTCCCCCTATTTGGATATAAATTATGCTTAAGTGTTTTTGATCAGTAATGAGTGAGCTAATGACTTTTGCTCATACTGAATGTACTAGAAAGTAAATAAGGACACTGAAATAACAAAACAAAGGAACATCATTTTATTAATTTCATTACAAGGGTCCTAACTACTAAATGTACATGATAGAGGTGTTGCAGATTCTCAGTCCAGTTTGTATCCAAGGGCTTCAAGCTTGGGTCTCTTGGATTCCAGCTCATGTTGATTAGGATGAAGTTGAATCTTGGTTCTCAGGTCTTGGCAGAACCTCACATTTTCAAGACTCTGGATTGGTGAGGCCATCATGAGAAAACCAAGCATGGCTTTAATTTCTACCTGATCAATATCACTCCATCTTTGGAAGGCTGGATCTCCAAACTCATCAGTGAAGAATATTCCTCTCTCAGGTTGTTCTATGACCTTGTTGTTCACGAATGTAACTCCTTCAGGGAGGGCTCTGTTGCATTCAAGGCTAGGGACTCTGATCTCAGGCACAGATCCAATTATCTTCCTCTTTCTTCTAGAGGTCTGAGAGGGGGCAGGCTGACTGGCTGGAGCAGGGAGAAGTGAGGGAATACCAAGTTCCTCAGGTGTTGCATTCAGCTTTTCATATCTAACTTTCAGGGACTTCATTAGTTCCCTGACAGCAACATTTGACTTCTTGAATATGATTGGACCCAGTTCATCCAATTCAGTGATCCCAAAGTCAGTGAACCTAAAGGGCTCATGAATTTCAAAGTTCCTCTTATCAGGACCTCTGAAAACAGTGATGACAGTAGGCTTGGTGTTCTGATGAATCTTTACATCAGTAATGGGTTCAGGTCTCAGTCTGCTTGTCATGACCCATTGGTACTTCTCAATTCTCTTTTGTCTTATCTCCTCAGTTCTTTTCAGCCTTTCTTCTCTTTTCTTCCTGAGAGCCGACATTTCAGCATCCTGAGCTTTCACAAAGCTCTCACCACCCTTTCTTCCAGCAAGTTCTTTTGGCTCAAGACCAATCTTCTCAGCCTCTTCTCTGACAACCTGAATGAGGGCAAACTTGTTTTGCCTTTCTTCTTCAGCAGCTTTCTTCAACCCTTCTTCCTTTTCTAAATGAGCCATAATTTAGGCCTCAGTGAGGTGATACATTACTCCATTTATTTCATAAGGGACCCTGACTGGCTCATCAGGGTCTGGCCTTCTTTCAGAGGAAGCAGGTACCAAGATTGTAGGCTCAGGCTCAGTGGTTGTGAGAATGCCTTTGCCTTTGTCTTGGTGAGATGAAGATGGGGTTGTCTCAGGAATCTCCCCCTCAGTGTGAGAAGGAGGTTGTTCAGGTTGTTCTTCAGTGACCTTCTCCCCCTCAACTGTTGCTTGAGTCATGGTGAGAGCAAGAGTTGGAGCGCTCACTGAAGTTGAGGGAGCAGCCTGACCTGTGAAGGCTTGATAAATCTTAGTCATCATCGATTTGATGTCTGAGGTGTCCTGCTGAAGAGTTGAGACCATAGCCTCAAGAGAAGCCTGAGAAGCCTCTATTGCTGTCATCCTTGGCCCAAGATTCCAAGCCAAGGAAGAAGAAGATGTAGCCCAAGATGCCAAGTGTGACTCCATAAGACCCAGGGAAGACTTGATGGAGTCCACTATAGAGCTGAGTCCCTGAAGATTGGAGGATTTCAGCATGTTTACCAGCTCAGTCAATTGAGTAGACTATTGATGGTAGTTCTCAGAAGCCTGAAGAATTTTCTTGTTAAGCTCAGGGTCATCTTTCACTGACTCTTGAATAGTTGCAACGCTCTTGTGTATGTTGGTGAGAGATTCGTTGAACAGTTTAAGATTCTCATCAAGATTTGTTAGGGAGAAATAGATAGATGACTTGTGCTCATTAACATCATCATGATAGGATTCCACTGATTCCTTCAGGTTGACATAATGAACAGCAGCTTCACAGTGTTGGTCAAAAATTTCTTCAGTTAGCCCAGTAAAGAGAGCATTGTTGGCCTTTTGTAGGAACTTGACCAATTATCTTTCAGTGAGAGGAAGAATGTTGTCATACTTCCTGAGTTCTGGAGGACAGGATGATTCAGAGTCTGAAGAATGATCAGCTTGAGACTCTGTTTCTTCACCATGTGGAGAGGACTGATGCGATTGTTCAGTGGGTTGAGCATCAGTCTCCATATCATCACCTACCTCATACACTTCTTCCTCACTCTCAATACTGAGCTCTTCATCAGACATAAGAACAGCCTAAAGATCCGTCATCGACTGAATCTGCAACGGGGTTTGGCCAGGTCCTGACCCTTCCATAATAACTGAGTGGGTTTGCTCAGCCTGGTGTTTGGGGTCAGTTCCCGAGAGACTGGATTGGTTGGTGGGTTCCGTATCAGCGGGTGGTTTAAATCCCTCTGAGTCTTTGTCCCCCTTTGCGCCTTTAAGTACTGACGGGTGTTTTCCAACACTATCATGAGGCACAGTTTGTGATTGTTGATGGACCCCCTTCCAATCAGGGTTGTACTACCCTTTTGGGGATTCAGGATCCTAGACTCCCTTAGGCACTGATTGTGATTTGTCAGTGCCTTCATGGGGATGTGATTGGGTGTGGGTCCCCTTCCCAGTTGAGTAGTGCTGCCCAACCGAGGATTCAGGACCCTTTTCTCCCTCAGGCGCTGATTGTGATTTATCAGTGCCTTCATCGGGATGTGAGAGGTTGAAGGTTCCTGACCCTACCAACTTGTGTATGTCAGTAGAGCCATGAGGAAACTGAGGTTTGCCCAAGGACACTGAGGATGATTTATCAGTGACCTCCGTTGGCGTTTTTTTTAGGGTCAAGAGGGTCTCAATGATGGGTGTCTCTGAGGTCTTGGCCATTGTTTCCCCTTCTGAGGGTTCTGAGGCAGAAGATCCAAGGGCGAGTGATTTGGGTTTAACCACCTTCTTGGTCCCTCCCTTCTTTTTCTTCTTATCCTGCTTTTCAGGAGAAGGAATGGGTGAGACAGCTTTGTCACCCTGAATGACTACCAGCATGTAGTTGGTCAGGGCCACTGGTTGTACCTCAGTAACACCACTAGTATAATTGGCCTTGTGTAGGACGTCAGGTTCAGAACCTTGAGCGTCAGGCCTCATATAATCAGTGCGAAGTAGGTCCTGAAGCATGCATGAAATGAATCTAGGATAGGACATGTGTTTTTGCCTAGACTTTCCTGAGAGCTTGGACACGAGGTCTCGGAAGATTATTCCTCCGATGTCTATTTTTCTACCCTCCAGGAGACTGAACACCATTAATTGTTGTGATGAGTTCAACTGTTCCGTGGAGGATTTGTTGCCTCCCAGGACCTGAATGACAAAAGTCAGCAGGATCCTCCAGGCTGGGGAAAACCAAGTTTTAATTATTGGTGCCTTAGCCATTAATGAACCTGGGGCCACCTCAGGTTGTCTAGGGTCATGTGGCCCTAGAAAAAGCAACTCTGCTTTAACTTCTTGGTCAGTGGGGTTGGGCTCAAAATTCACAGCGAAATCAAGGCCAGTGGCTTTGATAAAGGTTTTGTAATCAAGGGAGAGGGTCCTTCTCCCATTCATCACTGTGAATGTTATGATTGAGTCCTTGGTGTCTTCAGGGCTTATTGCCACTGCCGTACACCAAAATTCCCTCAAGTAGTCATGATATATGACTGAGGGGGTCTTTGTAAATGCCGCAGTAAGAAAGCAGTTTTGTAGATACTTAACTACATTCTTGTACGCCCAAAACTTTTGGGGATAGGCAAAATTGCCTACCACATTGTTCTTGGTCAAGTCTACGCCCTCCATTGTGAATTCCACATTTGGGGCGTATGTAATAGCCATAGAAGAAGCCATTTTTTGTTGGGAAAGTCTGGGTAATCAACAAATGGTCTGGGTTTCTAATAGCTAAGAACACACACACAAAATTTTTAGTTTTGAAAGAAAAAGGCAAAATTTTGCTTAAGATTTTTAAAAAACGTATGTGTGTTTCTTATTTGTGGGGTATTTATAGGGAAGTGAAGTGGAGGGTATTTTAGGCATTTAAGCGGTTATTTTCTCAGAAGATATTATTTTGAAAATCTTTTTGAATAAAAACGTTTGAGATCCGCATTTAATGCCTAACCACCCCACTATCCCTGTTTGGCGCAACTGTCTAGGCAAACAGTTGAGTCGTCTGCAAAAAAGTATAACTTGCAGAGCTGAGTCATCACATATCTATTATGTGATTGGAGAGGCATTAAATGCCAAGTGGGAATGTGGTGGCCGATGAGGTGCATGCCAGAAAGGCAAAAGAACAAATATTCTTATATTAAATAAGAATTCAGTTACCAACCTCGGACATTTACTAACTAGATACTTAGAGCATTTAAGTTAGCATTGAATGTCATCTGAGGGCCCTGAATGACTTTTCATTCAGTGAACCTGTTTATTCAGGACTTTGGTTTAGTCCTGATGGTTCAAGGGTTCAGGAACTTGGGTTTAATTCCTGAGGACTTAAGGTTCAGGAACTTGGGTTTAGTTCCTGAGGTTCAAGATTTCAGGAACTTGGGTTTAGTTCCTGAGGTTTAGTGATTCATTTCACTGAAGAACACATTGAGTCAAGGACCTGGGTTTTCAGAATTTACACTTATTTGGATGGAATCAATCAGTGGACTGATTCTCAATATCCAACATTCCTAGTTCAGCTTTCAGTCTTTTGAAAGTTGGTTCATCCAATGGCTTGGTGAATATATCAGCTAGCTGATATTCAGTAGGAATTAAGTGTAATTCTATGTCACCATTCATGACATGGTCCCTGATGAAATGATATCTAATATCAATGTGTTTTGTTCTCTGATGAAGAACAGGGTTGTTTGAGATGGCAATTGCACTTGTGTTATCACAAAAGATGGGAACCATCTTGTACTGAATTCCATAGTCACTGAGTTGACTTTTCATCCAGAGTACATTTGCACAACAACTTGCTGCTGCAACTTATTCAGCTTCAGCTGAGGACATGGAAACTAATTGTTGCTTCTTAGCACTCCAACAGACTAGTTTTCCACCAAGAATTTGGCAAGAGCCTGAGGTGCTTTTTCTGTTGGTATGTGTTAATTTACAAATACCTTTTACCTAATAAAACGGACCAAATAGACCAAAAACTAACCAATTATGCCAAATATATTGTGTTTTTGTGTTTGTGATTGTGCAGGTACGGATATTTGAAAAATGGACATAAATCAAGAAAAAAAGACAAAAACAAGCACGGGAAATGGAAAGAATATTTAAAGCCGAGACCGGGGAAGAAATCGTCAAAGGAAAATATATTTGAAGAATAGCCCTTGGATCATAATCAAATTATCAAAATCAGTCCTTGTAATACTTTGCAAAGTTGGCTGTATTAGTCCCGGATTTTACAAAGTTACAACCTTAAATCCTAAAAATACCACTAAATCCTAACCTATCTACACCAACCCAACCGGATCCAAAATAAAGCCCACTCCCAAAAGGTCCATGTCCACTCCCACTTTAACTAAAACCACGGGTCAAATAAAAGTCAAATCCCTAAACACTGTTTATCACCCCTAACCTCCCAATTAACCTGCCAAATCTCTGTAACCCCCTCCCTGTCACTTTCCTCCTTTCCACCTCACCTTGTCACGCTGGCAATCCAAGGTACAAGAATAGATCAAACGGCCAAGATTATTTTGAGTGGTGGCCAAGAATATCCAAGGGCTGGAAACTAGCTAAAGAAGTACAAGAGTGGAATCCCCTCACAGAAGAAACACAGAAAGCCTAGTAGCTTAGTATAAATAGAATATGTTGTAGCCAAAAAATGGGCGGTAGGTAATAGGAGTTTTTAGAGTAGTAAGTAGGACTTAGCTTAATTTTCAGGTAATTTTAATTCTTCTCAGCTTTATGTTATTTAAGTTTTCTAGTTTTGTAATTTCACTCTTGGTTTTTATAAAATTTCAGCTTTTTAGTTTAAATCTTCAAAAGTCCAAAAATAGTGCCTTTAGATTATTGCTTATTTACTGCTTATTTAGAGTTTAGAATAGCTTATTTGTCTCATTTATTGCTTTTCATGCTCACTTGTAGCCTTAGAACCCATAGTTTAAATTTTCCTAAGTTTTTAGTCAAAACTAGTCAACTGCTTATTAGCTTAATTTAGTGCTTATTTACTGTTGAGTGTTGCTTCTTAGGGCTCAATATGACTTAATTCATGGCTGTCTTCCCAAGTTTTAGTTTAAAATTATCTCTTTTACTGTAAAATACCAAAAACAGCCCCTGAAAGGAGTGTTTGGCATTAGTGTAAAATGGGTCAAAGCTAAGTATGCACTGTTCATTTGCTGGTTTCTCAACTTTGATTAGCTGAATATAAGTCATATAAGCTGTTCTTAGGTTAGTATGAGCCTTTTTAAGTCAGTTTGTATGATTTTCCTTGTTTCCTAAAGTTCCAAGATTTAATACTGTCAAACTAGTTTTAAAATGAGAGATTAGATTTTAGGTCCTGATTTGCATTTTTTTATGTTCAGTATAGTTGTTAAGATGTGTTTTTAAGAATTGATCAAGTTTCCTTAGGTTTTTAGATGTTTTTGACCATTAGTGCAGGATCTCCACAGAACAGACATAGCAGACTGCATAATCACTATTTTTGCCTTTTTCAGCTTTTATTTTTCATTTTTCATTTGTTCATTATATGTCCAATTTAGCTGAATTTTGGCACAGAGAATATTGGCTTGCTTTTCTAGTTGTTAGCCATTTTTAAGAATTTTTTAGAATAGCTTATTATAGCTTTTCATTAGCTTAAAATCTGCCTCAGTTTTGCCCTGCATAAGCACATTTTCTTCAGATCAGCTGTAGTTTTTCATTTTTCATTTGTTTATTATAAGCCCAATTAAGCTCAAACTTGGTACACATATTCTTGTGTAGCATCCACACTTGATCCACATTTTTTTGAATTTTTAAGTTTGCTTTTGAACAGCTTTTTCTCAGCTACAAATTCTGCATTTTTTCCTAATAATTATTTAGATCAGCTTATGTTTTTTATTTTTCATTTGTTCATTATAAGCCCTTTTGAGCTCGAATTTGATACAGTTAATCTTGGGTAGCTTATCTACTTACTCCACATTTTTTATATTTTTTTTATTAGCTTATTAATAGCTTTTTCCAGCTGCAAAAGTAGGACAGTAGCCCCACTTTAGGACTGCAACTCAGTAGCCCTTTTTGCTTTTTCACTTTTCAAGTGCTTATTGATTTTACTTGGAGCTTATTCTCAGTTGGCTGGATTGTTTAGAATAGACTTAGATTGAATTAGCTTAATCTAGTTTCCATTTAGATTATTATAGCTTATTAGTCCTTTAACTTATGGCCTTTTATTAGTTTTCTTCCATTTTTGCCTACTGTCCTGCTTCTATTTGCTTATTTCTTAGATTTAAGTTTTAAAGCTCGGGATTAGCCCGAGCATAAGCGTTTTTAGGTTTCCCTTACGATTTAGCTTACATGTGCTTTAGATTATCGTTTTCCTAGCTTATTATTTTTGTTTTTAGTTTATTATTTTTGTTTTTAGTTTAAAAATCCAAAATATCCCTTTTATCACCATTCACGACACGTTTCTCGATCCTGAATCACATAATTCCATTCACACCTTCGTCGGGACAACGAACCGGGGTTACACATACTTCCTTTGTGTTTTCCTTTTTTTGAATCAATTTTTGGCGCCTCTGCCGGGGAGGGTTTGAAGTGAATTTTTTGATTACCGTTCGTCGATTCGTGTTTCGAAGACCCTTCCTCGTGAAGTTATCATTTTCTTTTGTAAATATTTTCTTATAAAAACCCAAAAAGATTTTCTTTTCAAATTTTTTTTCCTTTTTCTTTTGTGTTTTTCAATGTTTCTAAATTATCAAAATCCAAAAACATTCTTCTTATTCCTCTTATACGTTTAATTCTTTATCTCTTTCCCTCTATCCGTTTAATTCTTCTTTATGTCTTCATCTTACCATTATGGTTGTGAATGGTGTGGAGGTCCTCCAAATGGTGGAAATTGCCACGGTTGTAGCATTGTAAATTCGAGAAACGGGTTTGTCTATGACCAAAATCCCTACAATGAAACAACCAATTTCTTTAGCCAACCCCCACACCATGAGATGGAAACATATTTTTGTGAATATTGTGGAGGTCCACACCAAAGTTTTGATTGTCAAGCAAGGAATTCGTTTGTCTATGAGCAAGTTCCATGTAATCAAAACTTCGGTTATGACCATTATCCATACAATTCAGCGAATCAGTCACAACAATCATATTGTTGTGAGTACTGTGGAGGTCCACATTATAACTCTGATTGTCAAACGAGGAACCCGCTTGTCTATGAGCGTGGCCCTTGTAATAATTATGACTATTCTTATCATGACTAACCTCCACAGTACCAAATGATTCAACCACCACCTCAGCCACTTTCTCAAGACGTTCTCCATGTTCTAAATTTAATAGAAGAAATTAAGGATTCGATTAAAAAACTTCCCCAAGAAGATCCTCATCAGAGAACTTATGGAGAACTTCTAGCTGAAGAACAAGTAGCTAGAGTAAGTTCCCAATATCGTCAAACTTTCGTTTACGATGACGATGATGATGACGACGAGGAGAGTGTTGTTCCTTTGAACGATATTATTTCGCAACTCCCTCAGTCTATTTCAATCACACTCATTTTACCAACCAAGGAACCCGAGGACTCTCTCATTATGGGGGATGAGCATCTTAGCACTATTATTAAAAAGGAATCGGACGAATTCATAAAGTCTAGTGCTGAGAACCTTGTCCCAACCCCAAGTGAGTCTGAGGAAATATTCGACAGTGAATGTGATTTGAAATTTTGTGGAGATTCTCTTGACATTACTAAGGTTACATCTGGGATTTTCTCTAACCCTCTTTTTGAATTTAATGAAGAGTACACGTCTAGCGACGTTAATCCTCTTTTTGATCGGGTGTTAGAGAACGTTGAGGGCGAGGAATCTATTGTTTCTAAACTTGATGAGCCGATTTTACTTGTTATACCTCGCCCCGACGATTATGAGGATACGGTTATTATGGATGATTCCCATGACTCAGAAGGGGATTTTCATTCTCTTGAAAAATTTCTTAACAATGATCCCCTTTCTGAAACTGAGTCATTTCACGTTGGTCCATCATTCCCCCGCCCTCCTGCTAAACCATCAGATGATGGAATTCTCTCTGATATTTTACCCACCCAACCCACCCTTTTTATCTCTTCCGGGAGTGAGGATGACGATTATCTCACAATCGTTATTAAGATCTTTCTCCTTTTCTTCACCTATCCAGTGACTTCTTCTCTCCTTCACTCATTCGGGAGTGAAGATACCATCTTTGACCCCGGCATCGTCGTTTATAATTTCTATTTAGAGCCGTGGTCATTTCATCGGAGTGGAACTTTCGTATGCTTCAATGTTTATCCAAACATCTTGAACGAAAGTCCGATGGAGATTTTCTTTTCCACATGCTCCCCCAAGAACAATTGAATTCAGGGCGAGTCTAAGCTATACGACTCGATAAAAAACAAGCGCTTCGTGGGAGGCACCCCATGCTTATCCATCTATCTTCTTTCTATTTTCTTACTAATAAGTGACGTGAGGAGGTCTACCTCTTCCATTTCTCGTGTTTTGTGGTTGTTGTTGTTTTGTCCAGGATTTTTCCACTCGAGTCTCATCCTTCGTTGCTTTTATGGGAAATCCGATATCCTACTCTTATCGACTAACGTTTATCTTTTGGCATAATTAATAAACGGCCTTATATTTATGTAGGAGAATGTTGATACAAAATTTGGGCGTTCCTTGATTCCGTACCAATCAGATCTTAATGCTTGAGACCTGCGCACTAAGAAAACAAAAAGACACCGTTAGGCTTATCGTGGGATTGTCTCCCACGATTATCCTCCGGCGTGAGAGTAAGTAATCGGTTTTTAGGATTTAGTTAAAGAGTTAGGGTTGTAAGTCGTACCTTTGATGAGAGTCGAGAGACTCTTTATATACACACGAAATCCTAGTTGGTTTCGTGCTCCTCACTCCTCAGCGTATCCCGCATAGGTCGGTTTTGATACATATCCCATAAATAAGAGATATCCTATCAAGACCATAAATAACTTCGGGTTTGGGCCAACGTAAGCCCAAACCGTTATCGTAATAGCCCATTCGTGATGGGCTTGAGCCCATTCGTGATGGACTGGAGTCCATTCGTGATGGACTTGAGTATGGGTCAGGTTCGTGACCCGAATGCGGACTATACGTCATCATGTCCCCCCAGTCTAGTGTGCGCAATGCGAAATTGCGGACGCTAGACTAACAATTGTAGCTAAAAATATTCCTTAATGCGTAGCGGGGAAGTTTCAAGTATTTCCCGCCTAAAAAAGCAAATTAATCTAGTCCAAGTACATCCGTATCTCCTTCGTAAATCGTGAGGGGTGGGTGAAAAAGTGCTTTACTTTTTTGCCTCCCAGCCATACGATTAGAGCAAGTGGAGTACATGTGTCGTTCATCCAAGAATGTGTGTAATCCTATATAAAGGTTAGCCGTCTTTTCACTGTGGCTACCACAGTAAAAACCATCATTTTCCGCCATTGTTAAACCTCCAAACAGCAATCGAAAAATCAACAAAAGCTAAGGTAATAGCGCGTGCGCTTATAAGAGTTATTGAAGGTTAATCATGGTTCTTCAATTGTCCGATTTTAATTCCGATTTATCTGAGGATGAACTTCGTCAGTTCACCTTAGATTATTACATCCCTCTCGCATTGCATCCGGTAGTTCCGGCCGCAAATGCGTCAATAGCGAATTTCCCGCAAGGGAAAGTAGGGGTATACACCCGTTTTTTCGAATTCCCTAACCAGCGTGCGCCCATTTCTCTCTTTTTGTGCGATATTCTAAACCACTATCGTCTTCATATTTCCCAGCTGCACTGTATAGGTGCAGCAAAAATAACCAATTTTGAAGTGAATTGTCGCTTGTTAGCGATAGAACCCACAATTCATCTATTCCGCGCGTTTTACCACACATCGTGGTCAAACGGGTGGGTGTCTTTCTCCAAGCGCGCAGGGCCACTGCAGTGCTATACGGAGAAGTTAGACGCGCTGAGGGATTGGAGAGAAAAATTCTTTTGGGTTAATAGTGCCTTTTTCCCATGGATTTTTGAGTTCTACACTCGAGAATCATTACCGAGAGACGAGCGCCCAGACCCCGGATTGTATAACGTGGTTGATGCGGATACGATAAATACCAATCGCATACCGATCAAAGCGTACCCAGAAGAGTTTTTGGTGCACATGGGCATCAGTCGCAATTACTTCGGTAGTCCGGAAGAAGTGCCAACATTTTTGGATGAGAATAGCCGGGGTGGGTGCTTGTCTCTTCCTTCCTCTTCGCTTAGTAGTTGTAAGCGTTCTTCCCTTTATAGCTTATCTAACACATTTTTGTTTGTTTGTTGTTTTGTTGCGCAGAGATGGATCTATTCGGTGTTGTTCGCTTGGCGAAGCCTACTTAGGTGATCGTAGGGGTGCGCCCTTTGAGAGATGGCGAGGAGCCAGTTCTACAGGCTACCGCGGGGCGCACGATGGTAATCGCGCAGGAGGAGACAGAGGAGATAGAGGAGACAGAGGAGGTTCCCGCAGGTGTCACTATGGCTACTCCTCTGCGTAGCTTTCCCGCTCCTGGGTCGCAAATCCCTGTGGAGTTATTGCATATAGACTCGTCGGGGAGTGCTATGGATGAGTCTGAGGAGGAGGGCCAAGGGTTAAAGCGCAAGAGATCGTCTGGTGATGATGGCGCAGGGACATCAAGTAAGCGCCCTGCTATTTTTGTCGGGCAATCATCTGAGGAGGATGCGTCATCGCATAAAACTCCTCCCTCCAAGTAAGTACTTGTATCTTTAGATCTTCAGTCTTTTAATCCGCGTTTAATACTATAGAGTAACTTTGTTATTTGCGTGCAGTGCTGAAACTGCTGTTGATGATGATGCGCATGTTGGGAATTCGCCACCCAAGACTGGTTCTGCATGTGCTGGTGAGTTTGTTCCTGAGAGTCCAGTGGATAAGGAAAAATCTTCTGAAGATGCGCCAACGGATCGCCTTATAGAGGAGTTGGCGTTGGCTGCTGCGCACCAGGCTTCATTGGTTGCGCGGCTACAAGCTCAATATGGCGGTGAGGGTAGCCTGGTTGCGCAGAAGGACAAGGAGATTGACATTCTCAAGGTGCAGTTGGCTGATGCGCAGGCTGAAGTGAAGGCATCTGCTATGTACGCCCAGAGAATTGCTGATGAGAAGATGTCGCTCCTGGCTGAACTGAATCAAGAGCGCACTGGAGCAAAAGAGTACAAGGCCTCCTGCCTTTGGGCCTTGAAATATATGGAGCTAAACAAGGGGAGACTCTTCTCTAACTTGGAGGAATTCCGCAAGGCTGTGGAGAGTTCGCTGGAGAATCAGGAGAGCAAGCTGCGCAAGCTCAGCATCGAATATGATGAGGAGTTGTATCCTCATTTGGTGTCAACCATTGCTGAGCGCAGGTGGCTTATCAGCCATGGCTTGCGACTTGCTGCCTTGACCACGCTGGAGTCTCAAGAGGTCAAGGACTCCTTTGGGGATGTGGTTCAATGTGCCCTAGCGCGCGGTAAGGCAGAAGCAGTAGAGGAGCTGTGTGCGACCAAGGTTTTGGCTATGTCTCCCTCCGAAGTACCTGGTTATAATGAGAATGCTTATGGTGAACTTGTTGCTGCTATGGAGAAGTTGAAACTTTTTGAGCTTCCTCATATTGCACAGCTGGAGCGTGACCAGGATTACCCCATAGGCGTGATCATGCAGGGTTTAACTTTGGCTAGGCACTCATCCGAAGACGCTGAGGCACAGTTTGACTACTTTCTGAAGCCTGATGTGTCGCAGCTACATGTGCCTATTTTCGCTCGCCCCCGTGACATTCTCAACCCTTTTGCCCTTGATAAGGAAATTCCCTTGAGGGAGTCTGTAGAAGCCCATGAGATGAGACTTGCCAGGAAGAAGGGCGTGAAGGGGAAAGCCATTCTTTGTGGTCTTGGTGCAGCTCACATTCCCAGATCTGATGGAGTGCCCGTTAGCGTGCCCACGGTAGCGCCCAAGGATGTTGACCTGTTGCAGAGGCTTAAAGATGCTGGTAGTGTGGCGCGCCAAGCGGGTAGCTCAGGGCTCAGGCGTACTCGTAGCTTGTCTTGGTAATTTTGTGTAATAGATTAACATTTTGTTGCAAATGTGCATGTTATATCTTGTATGAACTTGTTATCCATAATAAAGTGTTGATTTGACAAATACGATTGTACGTATATTGTATCGAGTTTGATTGTGGTTATAAGTTTTGTACTTAGTTATTTTGTCTTTGCGTAAAAGATGTCTAAGAATCAAATCGTTTGTATAAACACATTTAAAAAGGGTTACAAGGATTTATAATCACTTATATCATAATCGTGTATGAAATTCATGACTTAATCGTGTATAACATAAGCTTGTATGAAATTTATGACATAGTCGTGTATGACATGATCGTGCATAACATAATTGTGTATGAAATGCACAAGTTGTTGTGTATCCATTGTGGGGTGCACAAGTGTATGGATTGCAGCGTGCTGCGAATACCATCTTAAGGGGTTAATTGTCTTAACTCCTAATTTGTTAAACGCGCACAATGTGCATTGATGTGTATCCGTCGTGGGGTACATATCGAACTTACTCCAACGTCTTGAGAGTAAGATGTTTAACAAGGATGCGTGATCCGATGTTGATGGGTTTGCAACCCTCTTACTCAACGAGTCATTTAGTAGGTTTACTCATCTTTTTACCATCGTTGGTTTTTAATCGGTGCATGCACGCCATGTAGGCAAAAGATAATGTAACAAACAGTATTGAGACATAAATGATATGTAAGCAATAAAGTAAAGTGTGTCACGGAGTTAGCTAGAAACCGAAACATTTTATTAATACTTGCAAGTTTTTGTAAAAAGATAAAACATTTGTCTAAATGAAACAAGAATATAAATACACGGATATTTATTGAGCACTTACTAAAGTGCGGAGGTGTCCGTGTATTGGGTCGTAACCTTTCCTAAAGATAGCATCTCTTGAGATTGCAGATATTCCATGTGCCTTGTAGCTCACGGCCATCCATGTCACGCAGCTTGTACGCGCCTTGTCCTAATGCTTCAATGACCTCATAGGGTCCTTCCCACTTTGGTCCAAGTTTACCTGTATCTTCTGCGTGGCTTGCATCATTAGCGCGATACACAAAGTCGCCTGGTCTAAATGAGGTGCTTCGAACCTTAGCATCGTAGTATCCTTTCATCTTTGACTTTGTTTTTGCCTCACGTATAGCCGCGCGCTCGCGCCTTTCTTCCAATAGGTCCAAGTCTATTCGTCGTTCGTCGTCATTGGTCGCGACGTTAACTTCCGCGGTGCGGATAGTTGGCATCCCAATCTCAGCTGGTATGACAACTTCTGTCCCGTAGACAAGGGAAAAAGGAGTGTCTCCATTGCTAACTTTGATTGTCGTGCGGTGCGCCCATAAGACATGCGATAATTCATCCACCCATCTTCCTTTGTGTTTGTCCAGGCGCGCTTTAATTCCTTCGCCTAGGCTACGATTTGCGCGCTCAACTAAACCATTGGTTTGTGGGTGTTTAACTGACGCGAAGTGTTGTGTGATATTCAGTTCTGCGCACTAGTCTTTGAATGGGTTATCACGGAATTGTTTTCCGTTGTCCGAGACAATCTCCCCAGGTAATCCAAAGCAGCATACAATGTTTTCCCAAACAAATCGTTTTACTTGATTACCTGTGATTGTCGCAACTGCTTTTGCCTCAATCCACTTAGTGAAGTAGTCTATTGCTACGATAAGGAATTTCAGTCCACCCGCTGCAACAGGAAAGGGACCCGCAATGTCGATACCCCACTTATAGAATGGCCATGGGGAAGTGATAGGCGTTAGCTCTTGTTGTGGTCTGCGCGGGATGGGTCGATGAACTTGGCAATCGTTGCATCTCTTTATCACATCGCGCGCATCACGGTGCATAGTGGGCCAGTAGTACCCTGAGCGCAATGCTCGTGCTACGACGGACCGTGGTCCTGAATGCATACTGCATGAACCAGCGTGGATCTCTCGGAGTACGTAATCTGCCTGAAGAGGTCCAACGCACCGAAGCCATGGTTGTAGGAATGAGCGCCGATATAGGATACCATCTCTGAGTTCGAACCTCTGCGCTGTGCGCCGTATCCGTCGAGCGTCCTTCTGCTCATCGGGCAGTTTGCCCTTGCTTATGAATTCGATGATGGGGGTCATCCATGTAGGATTCTGCTCTTCTATCACCGTAGATATCTCCATCTCCGAGATGGATTTGTTCATTAGGATCTCCACTAAAACTTGTTTTGACAGGTGCGCGAAGCTAGTAGATGCGATCTTGCTTAGCGCATCCGCTTTCTTATTTTCACCTCTAGGAACTTGCTTAATGGTAAACCTGTCAAAGCCTTGTATTAATGATTTGGTCTTGTCGAGGTATGATGCGTGGTTTTGCAACCTTACAACAGGTTTTACCTCTCGAGGGATCTCAAGAGGCTTACAACCCCACCAGGCAGTGTACCTGACCGATGTAGTATAGTGTAGTGGTAAGTACGGGGGATTGATCGTTCTCCAAAGGGAATAGTGTTCGTTAGGTATGAAAGACTACTCTAATAGGTCTAAGGGTTGAGGAAGATTCTTTTTTTATGTTTTTATATTTTTTATGAAAGCAAGTAAAATCTCGGGTTTGAAAGAGTGGGCGGAATTAGTTGCTAGTCAACTAACCCAAATTACTACGAATGCAAATAAAATAAATAACTGAAAATAAAAAGTTGGTGAAAACTTAAGTGTAGAGAAATATGTTTACTTAGATTTCCTTACTCCCTAACTATCTTTTACCGGTTGATTAGTGTGTATTAGTCGCGTGGATGACGGGTGTATTCCTTAATACCAATCGTGGGGTGGCGTACATACTTCCCCAACTCTACAAGCTCCTACTTCACTCCTATGTCGAGCCGGCTAGGAAGCTCCTAACATGGGATCACTAGAATTCGCTTGTGCATTAAATACAACCATAAAAACCTTTAGTACGCATTTGGTTCATGTTTCTTAAGACGTTCAAGCAAGTTACCGAATAGGAAGTTAGCCAGTTTTCTTAAGCCTAACATAGATAAACAATCATCCAGTACAACTAATAACACACTAATAACCAATAATCAATAGCTAGGTTTCATTAGATCTAAGAAAACACAAGATAAATCTAGCCTAACATATTAATCAAAAGACAAGAACAAGATAGAATCAAACAACACATAGACATATTGAATGATTAATTGATAACTTATCTTCAATGTAACATGGAAGATCTCAAGGCAAAAAGCCTTGAAAAAGATGCTAAAATCGTCTTAGGGTTTTCTCCCAAAAATTCCACACTAAGTTCCACACTTATGACAAAGAATTGCAAAACTATATATAGATTTTTACATCTGACGGCGTCACGTTATGGAGTGTGACGCCGTCACCTCGCCGCTTTTAGGGTTCTCGGGTGACCTTCTTGACGCCGTCCCTCTTTAGCTCTCCAAAATCCGTTCTGGCTTATCAAGGCTTGACGCCGTCAGACCTTGAACGTGACGCCGTCCCTCTTTGAATTAAGCCGTGACGCCCTTGATCAGGTTAAAGCGTGACGCCGTCAGAATTCACATGCAATTTTCACTGGCTTATCATGAGTAAATTTCACATCCACCTTTTCTTGCCAAGCCATGACGCCGTCTGGAGTAAATCCTGACGCCGTCAAAGGTAACTTTCAGCCGATTTTTGAGACTTTGCCGTTTTCTTCACTTTTATGCTCCAAAAACGTCCAAAATACCTCCTTTTCCAGATTTCTCCTCAAAAGTACCTAAAATGACAAAAGGAACGATTTAGGGCAATATTTGATTAAATAAATACGATTTAGGGCTTAAATGACCCCTTAAAAGCGGTACACTTTTCGCTTCATCAAATACCCTTACACTTGAGATTTGCTTGTCCTCAAGCAAATGCGCTTTTATTCTAATCAAAATACAAGTTAGGGGTCATTTAATACTAACATAAAAGTAATTACAACAAATAATCGTTCCACTTTAATCATAATAAGCACGGAGATTATAAACTAGCACCTCACAAGTAGTGTTTAGATACTCACATCTCTCAAGTGTCATCAAAATAAATCTCATAAATGGAAACGGATAATATCTCTCACTACCTGTCATAGCAAATAGATTACCATAGGCTTGGGAAAGGATCGAAAACCTCCTCCACTAGGCGTAAGCACCTAAGATAAACTATCAAAGAGGGCTTTTAAATGGGTTATAACGTTAGGTGTAGGGAAAAGGAAAACACGGTTTTGTTGGATAAAGGATATTTTACTGGTGGCGAGTTAAAGATCTTGATCGATTACATGTACTATACAATGTTGCTAAGCCAAGACTCGACTCAATCTTAAGCTAATGAAAGAAAATAACAAAAACATAAAATAAACATAAAATAAAACGGGATGGTAGTCCGTATGTTTTTTCTATTTTTCTTTTTTTCATTTTTTTTGTATTTTTCTTGATTTTTTTGATTTTTTTTTTTTTTTTTTTTTTTTTTTTTTTTTTTTTTTTTTTGCATACACTTTTGCCCTACCATCCAAAATAATACATCATAGGGGCGTTGCATCCCCCTTACACTTAAACTTTTACATAACTTTACAAATAACTATTCTAATGACTCGAATTAAGATAATCGAAAAACTTGGAGTACTTTTAAAATATTTAGCACATATGGGGGTAATGAATGATGTTCTTCCCCATTACTCCATTACACTAGTACTTTACCCATGAGTCCCAATCGTCCCAAAACAATATGTACAAGGATATGACTCGACTTAGCAACCATGTAATCAATTAGATAATTAACTTGGGTTTAAACAAATGTTGTAACAATAATGCACTAAAAATGAGTGCATACAAGGTAGGCTAAGGCGATTTGGGTGTACATTTTAGTGGGGTGTAACAAATTCTTCCTTTAAGTAAAATGCTTAAAGGTCGAAACGAAAAGATAGGCTCTGAGGGGTGTACTAGGGGTATCGTGTACTAAAAATGAGTACAACGCAAAGGGTGTGGGAGAATTACTTGACTAATGTAGCCAAAGTAATTATAACAAAAACACAGGTGTAAAACAATGGGTTAATCCTCATGCCTCTTATCATGTAGTAAATCTAACTACACGAATGTAGTCTCACTTGTGGCCTTGGAATGGTCTTAACGCAAGTTCTAGAATCTAAGTGCTACCGGTACACACATCATAGCATAAATGCTTTTCCTACCAATTCTAGGGGCGAACCTCACATATTTGGGGGTGGAAAATTTTTTAGTGGTACGGTTTTTGTGCTAGTCATATAACTCCTATCCGTGAGACGCTCATTAAGATCAAAGTTTCACTCCTAAATGTTGTAAAAAATTTTAAATTTGGCACTAAAATTGCCCTAACAGGTATTTCTCTTAGTTTTATTACACATCTACCATTAAACAAACAAAAATCAAGCGTAATAGCATTCTCTAATCGTACTTTTACCCCCCCTTACACTTAAGATGAACATTGTCCCCAATGTTCAAATAACAAGATGTAAAAGTAAATAAGGTAAAAGAATGAAATCAAATACTCCCCTGATTCGCTCGGTGGATAATGAAGTAACACGGTTAGATCTTCTTCCAAAGTAATGTTGAAGCTCCATGACTAATGCATCGCCATAAGCTTGATCCAAAACATTTCCTTGTCCAAAATAACCTGTTAAACCTGAGAAAACAAACACGAAAACCTGCATAACATCGGCGGGATAAATCTATATATATAAGGATATAATGCTTGTGGAATGATAATTTTGCAGATTCCTGGAGATTATAAGTTAGAGATTTTAATAAAAACTTTTTATGAAAACAAAACTTTCAAAAATTTCTGAAAATTAAATCTGACGCCGTCAGAAATGACCTGACAAAAATTCTCATGTTAAGTTTCCGGAAAATTTTTGGAAAAACCTTTACCTTACTTCCTGGAAATCCTGCAAAACATCATTATGACTCGATACAAGCATTTGACTCAAACGAATACTAATATGTATGTTCATTTAATATTATTACGATTCATGTTCATTTGTGTTCTAATAAACCGATTTAGATTTCCCTTACACTTACCTTTTGCAAAATACCTTTATATGTAGTTAAGACGAAGTTAAAAACAAAATAAAGCATTTTCACAATTTAGTTTTGAACATGAATCAATAAGAATAAAAATTAAACACACATACGGAAACAAATAAAAACAAACAAACAATCAAACAAATAAAGCAAATAAATAAATAAAGCTTGGGTTGCCTCCCAAGAAGCGCTTTTCTTTATTAACGAGTCTTGTAGCTAGACTCAAAGTCACGTACATTACGTGACTTCTTCATCAAAAGTTCTATCTTCCTCATTGATCATTTCATTACCATTTTCTTGATAATGCTTGACTCGTTGTATATTCACAGTGAATTCTCTATCTTCGTCGTCAATCAACACAACGGCTCCGGTTTTAGAGGAGCTCCTTACGGTAAAAGGTCCATACCATCTAGATTTAAGTTTTCCAGGAAATAGTCTTAACCGAGAATTATATAATAGGACCTTGTCTCCTTCTGAAAACTCCTTGGGTCTCTTAATCCGTTGGTCATGCCATCTTTTTGCCCTTTCTTTGTATGTAATAGAAGATTCATAAGCCTCTAATCTCAATTCATCGAGCTCTTGGAGCTGTAAGAATCTATTTGTTCCAGCCACTGTATAATCCAAATTACAAGCCTTAAGTGCCCAATATGCTTTGTGTTCCAGTTCTACTGGAAGGTGGCATGCCTTGCCATATACCATACGGAACGGGGTTGTCCCGATTGGTGTCTTATAGGCGGTTCGAAATGCCCACAAAGCCTCATCGAGCTTAAAAGACCAATCTTTTCTGTTTTGATTAACCTTTTTCTCTAATATTCTTTTTATGGCTCTGTTAGTATTTTCGACTTGACCGTTGGTCTGAGGATGGTAAGCGGTGGAGAATCGGTGAGAGACTCCATATCTTTTCATAACTTTCTCCATTTGCGAATTGCAAAAATGAGTTCCCCTGTCACTAATAAGAGCCTTCGGAATTCCAAACCTAGCGAACAATTTTTTTAAGAAATGAATGACTACCCTAGCGTCGTTAGTCCTAAGGGCTTGTGCTTCCACCCATTTCGAAACATAATCAATGGCCACCAAGATGTATTCATTCCCTCCAGAAGATGGGAAGGGTCCCATGAAATCAATTCCCCAAACATCAAAAACCTCGCAAACTTGTATATAATTCTGCGGGGCTTCATCCCTCCTAGAGATATTTCCAGTTCTTTGACATGCGTCACAAGTCTGTATCATACCCTTCACATCACGAAATATTGTAGGCCAATAGAATCCCGCGTCGAAGACTTTTCGTGCAGTAGTGTTCATACCATGATGTCCTCCCGATGGACCTGCATGACACTCTTTCATAATTCTGACAGCCTCCTTTTCCGAAACACAACGCCTGATTACCTGATCTGGACATCTTCGGAATAAGAAAGGTTCATCCCAAAAGTAGTACTTTAATTGATTGAAGAACCTCCTCTTTTCATGCCTACTCATATGCTCAGGAATGACTCTACTTGCCAGGTAGTTAGCATAATCCGCATACCAAGGTTCAGAATCATTAATTGACATGAGCTGCTCTTCCGGAAATGACTCCCGAATCTCACTCTTGTCAGATTTAGCGAGGCTGGGGTTTTCGAGACGGGAGAGATGATCAGCCGCAAGATTCTCTGCTCCTTTCTTATCACGAATCTCAACATCGAACTCTTGCAATAGTAGGATCCAACGAAGTAACCGTGGTTTAGCATCCTGTTTAGCAAAAAGATATCGAATAGCTGAATGGTCCGTAAAAACAACCGTTTTGGAGAGGACAAGATACTGGCGAAACTTATCAAAAGCAAATACCACGGCTAGTAATTCCTTTTCAGTGGTAGTGTAGTTTTCTTGAGCAGGATTCATGGTTTTGCTAGCGTAGTATATTGGCTGAAAGTGTTTGTTAAGCCTTTGGCCTAATACTGCTCCCACAGCGTAATCGCTAGCATCGCACATGATTTCAAAGGGTAACTCCCAGTTAGGGGTGACCATGATTGGAGCTTGGGTAAGTTCCTGCTTCAATCGATCGAATGCATCCTTGCACTCTTGAGAGAAGTCGAACGGGGCATCCTTCATGAGCAACTGAGTCATTGGTTTAGCTACCTTTGAGAAATCTTTAATGAATCTCCTATAGAAGCCAGCATGACCCAAAAAGCTACGGATTGCTTTGACAGTCGTCGGATAGGGAAGTTTGGATATAGCTTCAATTTTTGCCCGATCTACTTCAATTCCACTTCCTAAAATTTTGTGCCCTAGCACAATCCCTTCTTTTACCATAAAGTGACACTTTTCCCAGTTTAGAACCAAGTTGGTCTCCTCACAACGTTTGAGCATTTTTTCAAGGTTAGCAAGACAGCGATCAAAAGAGTTTCCAAAGACTGAAAAATCATCCATGAAGACCTCCATGCTGTCTTCCATTAACTCATGGAAGATTGCCGTCATGCAGCGCTGGAAAGTGGCGGGGGCGTTACATAGTCCAAAGGGCATTCGCTTGTAGGCGAAGGTGCCATAAGGGCATGTGAACGTAGTCTTTTCTTGGTCCTCAGGGGCGATAGGGATTTGGAAATACCCTGAGAACCCATCTAGGAAGCAGTAGTATTCATGCCCTGCTAGTCTTTCCAACATTTGGTCGATGAATGGGAGAGGGAAATGATCCTTTCGGGTTGCATCATTTAGCTTCCTATAATCAATGCATACACGCCATCCAGTTACCGTTCGTTGAGGCACTAACTCATCCTTATCGTTCTTCACCACCGTCATTCCTCCCTTTTTTGGTACAACCTGTACAGGACTTACCCATGGACTGTCCAAAATCGGGTAAATTAGCCCTGCATCTAGGAGCTTAATGACTTCCTTCTTTATGACTTCCTTTATGTTGGGATTTACTCGCCTTTGAGGTTGCACGGTGGGTTTATAATCCTCCTCCATGAGGATTTTATGCGTGCAAAAGGTAGAGTCAATCCCCTTGATATCGGCTACACTCCATGCTATAACTCCTTTATATTTTTTTAAAACTCCTAAGAGTTTATCCTTTTGTTCACTTTTCAAAGAAGAGCTTATGATTACCGGAAGTTGATCTTCTCCTTGAAGGAAGGCATATTCAAGGTTGTTCGGCAGTTCCTTGAGTTCTAACGTGGGTGGCTCGATGATGGAAGGTTTAAGTTTGTTCTCGGGTTTACGAAGCTCAAGCTGTTCGATTTCTTGTCTGGGATAGAAGGAGACTGCATTCACATCCATAGTCTTCTCCTCCTCTAAGATGGGTAAGAAAGCTTCATCTCGCAACCAACCAGCTTCCACCTGTTCATCTACACAATTGTCAATCTCGTCGGATAGTTCATTGATTTCTCCGATGAAATACAACTGATTATCTGCTTCGAGAGAAAGATTCATTGTGTCTTTGATGTCGAAGGTTAAGCTATCGGCCCCCACTCGTAAGGTTAGTTTGCCGTCATGAACATCAATAACAGCACGAGCAGTTGCAAGGAATGGTCTTCCTAGAATGATGGGCACAAGATCATCTTGTTCCATATCTAGGATGACGAAGTCAACTGGAAATTTGAACTTCCCCACCTTAACCAGCACATTCTCGCATATTCCTAAGGGGTATTTGACTGATCTATCGGCAAGTTGGATGCTCATACGGGTTGGTTTCAACCCAGAATACCCTAGCTTGAGGAACATGGAATGCGGCATAAGATTGATGCTTGCTCCTAAGTCGGCTAAAGCATTCTTGACTGAAAGAGATCCAATTGAACAGGGCTAAAGCATTCTTAACACCCCAACCCGGCAAGGGTAGAA